>JACWQW010000071.1:0-209639 GCA_014849355.1 Cryphonectria radicalis | reverse complement strand
CCCCCCCCCCCCCCCCCCCCCCCCCCCCCCCCCCCCCCCCCCCCCCCCCCCCCCCCCCCCCCCCCCCACGCTTCGTGAAGAAGGCACTGAGTCCCCACCCCGACCCCCCCCCTCTTCTTCTCTCTCTGTCTCTGGTTTTTCCTTGATTGGACAGAGACGTTCCTGTGTAACGTAGTGCCCGGTCGAGCACGACAGTAAAAGATGACATTGAGCTGGGTAAAGCGTGGGTTTCTCTTTAGGTAAGAGGGTGTTGGGCAATGAGGGGAAACGGTGGGAGGGAGGGGGTGGTAGATGGTTTCCCACCCCTCCTGCCGTTGCTGACTCAAGCACTATGGGCGAGGTACATCACGAGATGGTGGGAGGACGGCGGGCGGGGGAGGGATCCCTCTTGTCGTAGTAGACGGAGAGGCGCCGACGCTTCTCGTATTACTTCCAGAGGGGGAGTTGAGGGATGGGGTTGGGCAGATGGGTGGATAGGTACCTTTGCACGGTTGGGTAGGACTTGGGGTGAGGAGGGGAAGAGGGCTCATGCATGGCTATCTATCCTATACGGAGACGGCGTGGGGAAGAGATAAGAGTAGAGGTCACTGGAGGGGAAGATTGGTGTGTGTGTGTGTGTGTGTGTGTGTGTGTGTGTGTGTGTCAGTACTGAGGGCGGATTGGTCTGTCGGTCTACGTTGATGTTTGAGGCAATTGCGGCGATGCATTCATGGGTCCTCAGCCAGCTGTAGGAGGGAGGCTTTTGGTCTGTTGGTGGTGGTGGAGGAGGAGGAGGCAACGGCGGAGGAGGACGGGTGTTGAGCCCACGAATAATAAAGAGGTAGAGAGGATGATGCTGGACAGACGAGGTATGCCATGGGGGAGACCGGATCACAGCTCAAGTTTCAGAGAAGGGAAAAAGATTACTCGACGGTTAACTCAAAGACGACGAGGTGAGGGCACGATACCCGGGTGTCTTGAGTTGAGAGAACGATAGCGGCCAGACAGGGGGGGGTTTAGTCGCACCACAAGCTCAGACCTCACATGGACTGAAAACCACCAAGGAACATCCAGCACAGAGAGAACGCTGGATTACCCCGAAAGAGCCCAGAAGACAAATAAATGCCCATGAATGACTAGTCGATGAATAAAGTACACTACACTGACAGGTTTCGCGAGCGAAAGGTCGGCGCCACTTGCAATGACGAGGGCGCAACCAAGTTTTGTTTCGCCCTCCCCAGAACACGACCAAGCCGTCACCAAATCTTTACTCCACACAACTCGTACACGGACGTATTGGTGCCGCAGGACAGAAAAGACATGGCATATGCCATCCGCCTTTAGGTCGATGTTGGTATCTCAATTTACAACCCCGATACGTGCCCGAAACGGGCGGGAGAGGAAGGGCGATGATCAGCAAGACAGGCGTACATCTTGACACGTCTCAGCCGCGCCGTCCATCCATCTCGATCCCTCCCAAGACGACAAGGGCTTGTGCTGGAAGATCTGCCTTTGTCCCAGCCCGCATCGTGCCTTAGGGTAGGAGACGAGGTGACCGCACGGAGGAAGAGGAGGGCAATGACGAATGCGACTCACGATGTTGGTCATGTGAAGAAGGAGTTGTTGTCAGCCTCGACGAGAGCGTCTTTTCTCCGTCGTCCGTCAACCTCCTTCCTGTTCTGGCGAGACTGGATGACGACGATTGCTCAAGGAAAACTCGGACCTGCCATCCCGACGTTCCCTGCCATGCCATGTGGTGCCCAGGGCCCCTCTCTTCTTTCTCTTCTTTCTCTCCCTCTCTCTCTCTTTCTCTCTCTCTCTCTCTCTCTCTCTGTGTGTGTGTGTGTGTGTGTGTGTGTGTGTGTCTGTCTGTCTGTCTGTCTCACTTTTTTGTTAAGCAGCCCTGCCGGCCCTACCGCCCATGAGCTGGAGTGTAGGTAGCCCTCCCTGCCATCGGCATGTCGGAACCTGGGCCAGCCAGCCAAGATAGACAACCAATCCCCACAGACAGGAATCATCAGGTCGGAACTTGATTCGATTGTGCTTGTATGTATTACAAACAACCCCCCCCTCTCCCCTCCAAAGGTGAAACCGTATCCACTCCAATGACGATCAGAGCTTGTCTTCAGCAAGTCCTGGCCTCTTTGAATCCCTCTCTCGCTCTCGCTCTCTTTGGTGGCCACCGTACACCGGGATTTGAGGATGATTTTCAGTCGTTCTCGTCCGAAACAGAACAATCTGCCTGGGGACAAGCGACGCCTGTAAAAAGAAAGAAAATAAGAGAGGCAAAAAAAAAAAAAAAATCACCACCCCCTCCTTTCCTCCCTTTGATGATCCCTCGCAAGCGGTTGCTCGAAGCAGGGCGAGATCATCAGCCGGGATAGATTGACAGAGAAGGGGAAAAAAGAGAGGCAGGGTAGTCAGTAGGTGGCGGTGGCGCAAGATCCATCTTGCTACAGCGTGCTTCCAGATTGATTCCAGAAGCCTTTCAGGCGGGAGAATCCGCAGTTCTTTCGCCACTGGTGCTGACCATTATGAACGGTCAGGAGGAGGAGGAAGGGAGGAGGCAGGGAGGGGTGACTTGTCTTGCTCGCGTTGCCCCCCTGCGCGTCTTCAGTTTTGACCATTACAGAGAGGAGACCTTTTTTTTCTTTTTTTTGTTATCCCCCCTCCTCCACCAAAGATCAGGCCGGCATCATCACAGGGCTTGCCATGTTTAGTCAGCCCCATGGCCAAACGCAGCTGGTGTGGTGTCAGTACCAGAGAAGCAGGTGAGCCGATCTAAAGCGGAGCAGATACGCTGAGAAGGGGGGGTGGGAGGTTCGAAAGAATGATCATAATGAGGGTTTGTGGGACGAAACAAAAAAGACACAAAAGAAACAAGGAAAGAAAAGTGACTCTGTCCCAGACCCAATCTAAAAATACTATCCAGGGGGGGAGGGGGAATCATGCCAGCCTCGCAGGCCATGTCGTTGCCTCCTCCCTCTCGTGGCAATAGCCTCACGAGATCACGCAATCCGCGCAATACCACCTATGCTGAACAAGATATACAAGCGACACCGGCATGTCGACTCCAGACTCCCCGTGCGAGGAGGGAGGTTAACAACCTGCCAAAATAGGCCTAGCCCCGCTCTGACGGCGAGTTGGCTGACTGGGTTCTCTTTCGGAGGGGCCTCGGTAAGTCCCGCCACGAAGACGGCGTGCTAGGCCATATGGGTTCAGCCTTTTGGGAGGGGCGGAGGGGGGGGGGGAGAGCCAAGGTCACCACCACGCACCACCACCTCTGGCGGGGCGGGTTATGGGTGAGCTGCTCAGACGTCGGCGCCGTGGTGTTTGTTGTTTTGTGCGATCTGCGCACCCTTCCAAGGTCTCCATTATTTTCTTCAGGACCCTGAACCGGATCTTGTGAGAGAGAGAGAGAGAGAGAGAGAGAGAGAGAGAGCTGGGCTGCCACGGCTTTGTGTACTCTCTCTCTCTCCCCACTACTCCCCACCTACACCCTGCATTACAACAATCACGAGGGTTGGGGGGGGGTCGTAGGCATGTGAATATGGCACAGAAAAAGTGATGTGATCAGCCTGATATGAGAGGGAGAGAGAAGACACAAGCAAAAAAAGTGGAAGATCCATGGAGTAATATGGAGATGCTGATTAACTACCTGATCCGGTGTTTCCTCGACTTCCAGAAGAGTACCGCCGACCTTCCGGAGAGGACCAGTACTGCGAGGCGCTAGACCGGGACGGGACTGAAAAGCGGCAGGGGTTGCTTATTACGCAAGGCAGGCAGGGGACAGGGGACAGGGGACAGGGGTTGGTCCCTCTTGCAGACTGGGCCGCCTTCCAAACTTCTACCCTTTCCTTCTCTTGCATTGCATTGGACTAATGACTGCGTGCACCCCTACCCGCGCCTCCCCTCTCTCTCTCTCTTTCTCTCGCTCTCGCTCCTCTCCCCCCCCTCTCTCTTTTTTCCTCCATCTCCATCTCCATTCCCATCTTGTTCTCATTTGCCCTCTTCCCTCTCTTTCTCTGCTGCTTCTTTTTTTCCTTCTTCTCTTTCTTCTTTCTCCCTCTTCCCACAGAAATTCCCCCTTCGTTTGGTTTGTGTCACCAGCCATATCGTCCTGGTCTGCGGGGAGGAATTCTCGCCCTGCACCACCAATCCTGCAGCTGCTAGACTATATCCCCTTCCGATCTACCCGACCTTTGTTTTTTTTGCAAAGTCAGTCAGTCAGCCTCTGGGCTTTTTGTCACGCGTCTCACACAAAAACAAAAACAAAAAACAAAAAAACTTCCCCCAAAGTGATCCCCCCGCCCCAAGGCTGGCTGGTTGGTGCGCCCCTCGACACCCTCCTCATCTCCAGCAGGGACGCAAGTCGGCCTGACGAGATTGGGAAAAAACGACTTCATCCTTCCTTGTCATTATCGGATCACATGTTGTGGAAAGGCCTCTGGTTTCGAAAGTGGACTTGACATTTGTCGTCTTTAGTTCCCAACGACGACAAGGCCCGGGATCTAAAGACGGTTGGGAGGGAAGACAATACTTTCCACGTCTCGGTCCGGTCAGCGGTGGGTGTGTGTGTGTGTGTGGGAGGGATTGAGGAGGCAGGCGAGAAAACAGGCAGCACCTCCTCATCTTCGCATGAGGTGTTTGATCATGGTGGATTGGCGCCTCAAGAGGGAAAGGAGGAATTAAGAACAACGAAAACAAAAAATTAACTACTAAAAAGAGGGGAGAGAGGGGGGCGCCCATCCTTACACCTCCAGGGCTCGTGGTGGACCTCTTATAAAGTGGCCCCCATACCGGTCATGGATCCTAATGACTCCGACGACAACTCCTCGGCCACTTTCGACGTCTTCAACCATGCGTTGGAACTGGCGCCCATCGACAACCGGCCGGTGCGCCGCCTGTCGATGGAGGAGGATTATTTTTATGAGCAGGTCATGACCTTTGCACAGCCGCCCATGCCACCAGCCTACCATGTCGCCACGCACGGGGCGTACGAAGGGCCGTCGCGGAAGGGCAAGGAGGCCGTCATGGACGAGAGCGTGTTGACGGACCAGGAGAACCTGCCCGGGTATTACTGCGACGTCCACATGGAGAATGTCTTCCAGATGAAGATGGAGATTGAGGACGCCGTCAAGAGGGCCGAGTACAGAAACTGGCGTACCATGTTTGTCGTCTTGCACGGCACAGCCCTGCACATCTACTCGGCCAAGAAGAAGGATTTCGGCTGGGGCAAGAACCGGATGCACGGTCCCGACGTCAAGCCTGACAACCCTTCGTGGTTGAAAAAGGGTTCGCTAGAGCGCAGCTACAGCCTGCAGCATGCCGACGTGGGTATTGCCGCTGATTATCACAAGTAAGTCGTCGTCGTCGCCGTCGCCGTCACCGTCGCCACCGTCACCACCACCACCACCACCACCATTTCGTCCTCCGATTGGTTCCCTCTTCTCATTGTTGCCCTTCGGTGTTCTCCTATAAAGAAAGAGAGAGAGAGAGAGAGAGAGAGAGAGAGGGCTGACAGCAGAGTCGCAGGCGCCGTTACGTTATCCGAATCAGGGCGGAGACGGATCAGTTTCTCATCTCGTGTGTGGAGCTGGTGACCTTTGTCAAGTGGCTCGAGTGTCTCTTCGCCGCCATAGACGTGGCCATCCCGATTGACGAGCGAGACTTCCCTCGAGATCAGAGCATACCGCGCATACAGAGACTACGATGGCTCCGTGGCCAGTTCGGACCGCAAGGGACCGGCGGCGGAGAGATATGGGATTCCTTTGGTGGTGGCGGCTCAGTGCCCATCTCACCTCTCGACTCGGAAGACATGCCGGCTGATGGGCCGCTGGGCGTAGATATCACCCATAACGGGCCGGGTATCTTCGATGGGTCGTCCGGCACGCAATCCTCCAGCAACTTCCACCACGCAAGCACAACATTATCACCACCCAACGAGCCGTCGCTTAATCGACAATCGACGTCGTCCCAGGCAAATGAAGATCTGGAGCCCGAGACGGGCAAGTGGAGACCGCGGCACCTGTGGTCCACCACGCACGACATGGTCTACGCCAAGCTATGCTATGCGGTGCTGCTGTTCAAGAGCCCACGCAAGTCTAATTTTGTCATCTTCAAGGGTCAGAGGTGGCACATCGACTGGTCCACAGGCCAGATGTCACGTGTCCAACCACCATCCTATGGCGAGCCCGAGTTCTGGGGTCCTTGGCAGGTCATACATGCTGACAACCGGCGTATATGACATTAATTGATACCCTCCTCCTCCCCCCCCCCCCCTCTTCCTCTTCCTCTCCATCCTCTTCCTCCCACTTTTACAAACACACCCACACACACACCCACACCCACACCCACACCCACCCGTCCCCCATGTACCCTCCCTCGTCCGTTCATCATCGCATCACACTTATACACATACACATATATCCCATCTCATTATATGAAAATCATCAATCACGTGGGTCATTGGCAGCGAAAATGGTTGCATTAGTTTTTTGCATTTGATGACCCTTTGTGGTCCGGCGTTCCAAGGTGGGCAAGGAACTTGACTGGCATTGTTTTTTATAAATTTTTTTTTCTTTTTGACTTTCCTTTTTTATCTATGATATACCTTTTAGCATGTCGAAAGTGTGTGGAATGAAAGCATGAGGCATTGCGGATGAACGGTGATGACGGCCATTCTGTGCCGAAAAGACAAGCCAGCAGTTTCAGGTCCCCCCCCCCCCCTTTTCTTTTTTCTTTGTGTTAACGCGTCGATGGGGGCCGATGAGAGCAGATCCGCGGACAGAGAGAAGAGGTCGATTTTATGTACATCGGACTGTCCTCATATAGGTATCATCATCGTCATCATCTTCGCCCGACTTGAAGAGAAGAAGAAAAAAAGCCTCCACCAACGCCTGGTATATCCGTCGTCGTCGTAGTAGTAGTAGTAGTCATCATTACTCATGGGTCTGTCTGTTCCGCCACAGCCCTCGTACGTTGTCAGGTGTGCTCCTGCTGTGCAGACCAGCGTGTCCGTCCCCCCAACTCACACATCCGCCATCTCGACCTCCAGAGTCCGACTCTCCACCGCCAACGCCTCAGCCGGCACCCCCTCCATCAGACCCGCGGCGCCGTCCACATCTGCCAGCGCCGCCTCCAGCGCCGCCAGCAAGCCCTCGACCTCGGCCCTCTGCGCCTGCACCTCCTCCCACAGCACAACGTTGGCAGCCTGCGTGTTCTGCAGCCGGGCGTTCAGCTGGCTCTGCTGGCTCGCGAGGTGCGGCGCGAGGTGCGCGGCCAGCACCGCCCCGGCCGGGAGCAGGTGCGGCGGGACGGGAGGGTTGTTTTTGTTGTTGTTCTTTTTCGTCTGCTGGCCCGCCCCCGCCTCCCCAAATCCTTCTTTGTCCTGCTCCTCGCCCTCCCTACCTTTCCCCTTCCCCTTTCTCCTCTGCCCACCTCTGTCATCTGCTGCTGCTGCAGCCGCCGCCGCCGCCCGCCGCCGCAGCTCCGCGTCCCCCGCCAGCGCCTCGAGCTCGTTCAGCCGCGGCACGACGGCATACCGCTCCAGGACCTTGGCGAACTCGGCGGCGCAGAGCTGGCCCAGGCGGTCGACCATGCCGCGCTGGACCTGGCGCAGGACGTGCGGGGCGCGGGCGGCGAGGGTCGGGTAGCAGGAGCCAAAGTTGTCGGGGGAGATCTTGGCGAGGGTGCGGGCTAGGGCTGCGTCGAAGGACTCCTGGAGGCGCTGGGCCCGGGGGCCTGGGGTTGTGGGGGTGTGGCGGAATGGTAAGGGCGGGGAGTTTGGAGTAGAGGTGGCGGTAGTAGTAGTGGTTGATTCTTGTTGTTGTTGTTGTTGTGCGGATGATGTGTTGTGGTTGTTGTTGTTGTCTTCGTTGGTGGACGAGGCGCTGCTGCTGCGCTGTGGCCGCGGGCCTTGGGCGGCCTCGGTTGCCATTGTCATTGGGGGATTTTCGATCTGCTCGTCTTGTGTGGCGATTCCTGGTAGTCTGTCTTGCTAAAATTTCATCTGGCTGCCCTTCTGGGTTTTTTGGTTGTGCGCAATCGAGGTATGCAAGAGGTGCTGCGGTGGTTTGTCGAGGGTTGAAGATAGTTGAGGATGAAGGACGACGCGTCGCACCGCGTCGTTATCGGGATGGAGTTGCTTATGTAAGCAATACTGTTGCCAGGATCCCGCTGTGTACTGTAGTCGACCACCGGCTCGCAACTTCCAGATTCACCACCCAGCTGGATTTTTTATATATTTTTTTATATTTTTCAAACAAAATTTATAGACCTACGAGAAAGGCCTTGTTCAGATCATTTCTTCTCTCTTTTTGTCTCTGAGCAATCACATAATTTAGCCCACAATGTCACACAGTACGTTCCCAAAAAACCACCCCCTTCTTCTCCCCCCTCCAAAAAGAGAACGCCACGATCTAACAGCGCAGGCAAAAGAAACACCTCCCGCCCCGTCTTCACCTCCCACGAGCGGGCAATGGCCAAGTCCGCCTGGACCGCCTCCTCTGCCCGCCTAAACCGCGACTCCTTCCTCCCATTCGGCTCGTGCTCGCTGTGCCTGGGCCAGGCCGTCGACCCCGTCGCCTGCGCGCTGGGCCACATCTTCTGCCGCGAGTGCGCCCTGAGCAACATCCTGGCGCAGAAGAAGGAGATTAAGCGCTCCGAGAAGGCGCGCGAGGCAGAGGAGAAGGAGGCTGCCGAGGCGAGGGCGCGGGGCGACGAGGAGGCGCGGGCGAGGGCGGTGCGGGAGTTTGAGCTCGTGCAGGCTGGCTTCGACGTTGGTGGTGGTGGTGGTGGTGGGAGGACGGTGGAGCCATCAGCTGCCACAGAGGACGTGGGCGGTGAGGCGAGAAGGGGTGCGAAGCGCAAGTTTGCGCTTGACGAGGAGGAGGTCGCGCGGCATGCTGAGGATGACCGCGCAAAAGCACGGAGGGCCATCGAGGATGAGAAGGTGGGATTTTATGGAAACATTCCTGGGCGCGCTGTGGTCTTTGAAGTTGGGTTTGCTGACTAGGCTACCTGGCTCTGCAGAATTCGAAACCATCCCTGCCGTCCTTCTGGGTACCCTCGGTGGTCCCGACCTCCAACACCAAGGACAAGCTGCACGAGGTCAAAAAGAAGGTCAAGACATCGCCCGTATGCCCGTCGTCGCAAGAGAACAGCCCGCACCCGTACTCGCTGCACATGCTGGTGACCATCAACTTCGCCGAGGAGGAGGAGGAAGGGTCCAAGGACGCCAGGGCCAAGACGAGGATCTGTCCCAGCTGCAAGAAGGCCCTGACGAATTCCTCCAGGGCCATGCTTGCCAAGCCCTGCGGGCATGTGCTCTGCAAGGCCTGCGCGGGCCAGTTCATGAAGCCGTCGGGCCGTGTGGATCCGCACGCTCACCCGGACGACGCCGACGGCCCGGATACGGTGCGGTGCTACACGTGCGATGAGGATGTCACGGAGCAGGCGCCCAAGAAGAAGAGCGATCACAAAAAAGACAAGGAGAGGATACGACCGGGCATCGTTGAGCTGAAGAGTGATGGCACGGGCTTTTCTGCTGGCGGGGTGAACGAGGTGAAGAAGTCGGGGACAGCCTTTCAGTGCTGACATAGATTAATAGCAGAAGAGGAGAAATCGATCGCCATCTGAACCCTTCATCCTGCTGCTGGGTAATTTCTTTTTCTTATCTCTTGAGTTTCTTGAGTTTCAGCATCGGTACTCTGCCTGCTATCTGGTCACAAGCATATTCTTCCGAGTCCACTCCATGAGGCTCACGACGAGAGCTCCCCTCATCAACCTATGTCTCAGCTCTCCATACTTCCCACCAGACAGCCTCGAGAGCAAGACCTCCGAGGTCGAGGATCTCCGGATGACCGCCAAAATGAAAAAATACAACCGGACAAGCAAACCGTGGACAATATCCTTGGACAGCATTGTCGTCCCGTGGTTGAAGAAGGCCTTGAGCAGCTCACCCGTCAGCCCATCATACAAAGCCGAGACACCCTCAGCCCTCGCCGTCTCCAAGATCGTCGTGAATATGTTGTCCCCGCACAAGCGGCCAAGACGCCGGCTGACGGACTCGGCCGGGCTGCATTCTCGTTTTCCCGACGACGACGACACCATAACATCCTGCGTTGTCTCCTGTGGCAACGACGGCGTCTCCGGCCTCGGACTGTCCGGCGCAGAGACCTGCATCCTCGCCTTGCCGATATTAAACGGATACGTCGCCGCCGTGGCGACAACCTTGCTCAGCGCGGCGACCAGAAACGTCATGGCGCCGCCCTCGCCGACCCCGCGCCCCCTGTCCACGAGCGCCTTCTTCAGCGCGTGCTGCAGGTAGAACGTGACGCTCGGGTTCAGCGTCAGCACCAAGGTGGCGCTGTACCCGGACCACAGGCCCAGGAGACCCCTCTCGGCCCGGATGACGTGCAGCACCTCTGCGAACGAGAGGTCCGCGCTCCTACCACCACCACCACCAGTGATATTTTGTTTGTTGCCATTGGCCTCATCGTGTGCTGTGATGAGCGAGGCGGTCTGTTTTCGCGTCACGACGGTGCCGATGGGCGTGGTGAAGAGGCGCGCGCAGGCGCCTGCTGCGGCGCCCACGGCGAGCTCCTCCCACACGGGGAGGCGGCGGCTGTTGGCTCGGGACCGGCGGGAACGGAACCATGTGTAGAAGAGGAAGAAGAGGAAGCTGTCCTGTAAGAGAGAGAGGGGGAGAGAGAGAGAGAAACACAAAGTCAGCGTTGATTCCCAAGTTTTGCTTTTGGGTTCGACTTTAAAAGGAGAGAAAAAAAAGAAACAAGGGAAAAAAAAAGTGCACAAAAAAAAAAAGATATAGTATCCCATACAGCAGCGCTCTTGGCGACATCAGATCCAAGACCCGCGTAGAACGCCCCCAGTCCGCCCTCTCGCTCGTGGATCTTGGAAAAGGCGTCGAGGAGGCCGTCGTATTGCTCCGTCGCCGCGATGGTGCGCTGGACCTTGAGCCGGGTGTTGACCAGGTCCAGCGGGTACGTCGCCGTCGTCGAGATGGCAGTCCCGACTGCACCGGACACGGCGTGGCCTATGGCCGGGAGGAACTTGTCT
The DNA here is from genome assembly GCA_014849355.1 of Cryphonectria radicalis. Lineage (NCBI taxonomy): Eukaryota > Fungi > Ascomycota > Sordariomycetes > Diaporthales > Cryphonectriaceae > Cryphonectria > Cryphonectria radicalis. The sequence goes on along the minus strand of JACWQW010000071.1, from coordinate 198,581 downwards.
GCCGGCATCGCTTTGCCGTTGCGAGGCCCTTGACAGGCTGGATATGTGTGGTGGTGGTGGTGGTAGCTCGGAGTTGTTTGTGTAGCTTGCTTGCTTGCTTGATCGGATTTGCATGCGGTGAGAAAGCACGTGTTATTTTGGTACAGCGTGATGAGATCCCCAAGACGCGCACTTGATCGATCTATCTCTCTCTCTCTCAACGGCTCTAATGAATGTTGAATTAGAACGGGCAGAAGGGGCTGGATGACTCGATTCGTTCTCGTTCCTCTCTCTCTTTTTTTCTTCTGTTTCTGCTCGCACGAGACAGGCGTGATGCGGTCGACGTCATCCCGCCTGGGGCCAGCAGCCTCGGCTGCTGTAGTTGAGTGGGTCTACCCCGGATTATCAGGGGGGCAGCCCCTTGTTAGGCCGTACATTGTAGTGCTGTAAAATACATAGTAGGCCTATAGACACAATCTCTCTTCACATGGTCTTCAAGTTGCTAAGTCATCTAACATTCTCTGAAGATACTCTTCATGCCTTAGTAGGCAGGTCACAGGTGATCTCTTTAACGGTCAAGATCATGCTACCATCGCTCAGGTCCACTTATATTCGCTTAGTCTCGCCGTCTCTCGATGAAGTGAGAAGAAACCCAACCACCGAGCAGAAAAAAAAAAGACAACAGCCCAGAGGAGAGAGGGGGGGGGATACCATTGAATAAAACCCATATGTGTGCTTCATCACATCACGTACCCCTTTCCGTAATAACCTTCCCAGCGTCCTGCCGCAGAAAAAAACATTCAGAAACAACCATACCATCCAACTCATCAAGTTGGGGAATCATAACCAACAAAATCCGTCCGAACCACCAAACACCATGCGATCCCAAATCCAACATTTCACTGCCCAGCACAGGGCTTTCAGTCATCCTGATCCTCCACCTTCTAAGCTGGGCCAGCCACCGACAGCTGTCTCTGCTGCGTCATGGGCGCAAAAGTAGCCGACAGAGCACTACCAGGCACGCCACCTCCCAGCATGGACAAATCTTCGTCCTCCTCGCCGGGGGCGTCTAGGCCGGGGAGCATAGGAACGGGGGGACGGTGACCGGGGTGGCCAGGGGGCAGGCGTTGCGCTCCGTAGCCTCTGACCTTGAAGATACTCTTGCGGCCGTTGTCTGTGGCAGCATCGATTGCGTGGCGCAGCCGCACAAGCTGGGTCTCCCTCTTAAGAAAGTTGAGCTGGGGCTGGGGCACGACGGGCTGTGGGTTCCACTTCCTGAGCGAGCTCATGACGGCATTGTACTCCTCGTCAGAGTCGACGGGCCCGGCGTTGGGATCGTCCTCTTCCTCGACGGGAGCATTGGCATCCAGTGCGGCCTCTGCAGGTTGTGACAGTCAGAACCTGGATGCTCCCAAGTAGCAAAAAAGATGGACACGACACTTACTCTGCTGACGAGCCTGGTTCTTTTTTTGATACGCAGCCAGTAGCATGTCATATGGGAGAGACCGTCCGGCCACAGCCCGTTTGGCTCCCATGCTGTGGGATTTGCATGTCAGAGACCTAGCACAGGGCTGCCCATTCGGCAGTGGCACACCACACTGCCTCTCAACATCCACAGGACCTGCTTATACGCCTGAGATTAGCCAAAAAGAATCGGAGAAATTATTTGGCGAGAATGATGCATTGCTCATGGCTCGAGATGATACGAATAGAGGGCGTGAAGGATATGAAGGTACGGCGTGAAAGAGACGGGCAATTTTGGGGAGATGGGTTCCTCGCAAGATTGTGGTTGTGGTGTGGATAACTTACCTTTTGGTTTCGCCTTGGGCTTCGGTTCGTCCTTCTTCTTCTTAGGCTTCGGGGCTTTCTCAGGCTCTCCATCGGGCTTCCTCTTCTTGCCCTTTGGGTCTCCATCACCACCAGCGGCAGCGGCGGCGGCGCCGCCTCCTCCTCCTCCTCCTCCTCCTCCTCCTCCACCACCACCACCACCACCACCACCAGCCTTCTTACCAGCTGCCTTCTTGGTCGTCTTGCCGCTTGGGGCGGGCTTTTCTACTTCTTCCTCGTCATCGCTGTCGGGTTCCGGCGGCAGAGGAATACCCTCTTCTTCTGCGCGGCGCTCTCGCTCCTCGCGCGCGGCCTGCTCCTTGGCACGCTCACGGGCTTCCCGGGCAGCCTTCTTACGATTAGCCTTCTCCTTCTTGATCCTCAAACACCCGTTGATGTGCTCCACGGCGGTCGTCATCAGGACACTCTTCTTGCACCACCTGCAAGTGGTCAGGGTCGGGAAGTCGGCCAGCGGTATGCCTTTGGAAAAAGTCTCGTGGGGGAGGTCGTCGAGGTGGTTGACGGCAGGGCCTGGCGATGGTACGCGGTTCGCGGCAGCACTGGCCTTGGATTTCTTCTGGTCTGTTCCGGCTAGCTGTTAGTAAATCTGCGATCAAGAAGGGATGGTGGAGATTGGGAGGGCTCTCAGCTGCGTACTCAGGCCTTCCACAACGTGACCTCTCTCATAATCTCCGGGCTCCTTGATCTTCGGAAACCTGTCCTTCAGTTTGAAGGCGCCCACCTTGGCTTTTGCTGAGGAATGGTTCTTCTTGGAAGCGACCTTTATGGTGGCCTCATCGTCTGGACCGGAGAAGACGCGTCAGTCAGGGCGTTGTGTCTGCCATACACCTTGCACCACGACGCGACCGTGTGTGTGTGTGTGTGTGTCTGTGTGTGTACTCACCTTTGCGGTCGTCGCCCATGGTGTGTTTAAACAGGCCTCGTCGCTCTCACGCCGGACGAGGCCAAAGTGCGGCCAGTGCTGACGACTGTCTGCGATTCAAAAGAAATAAGACCGACCTGCAGCAGGTTGTAGAGGATCTCGGATGCGATACTTGACGGTTCGCGGATGAAGTGTTTGTCGGTTTGGATGATGTCGTGGGCTGGAGCTCGGAGGGAGACGGACGGTCGAGAAGAGGGGTGCGGGGACGGGGACGGATTCTCTCGCAGGAGGTTTCTACAGTGGTGGAACAGGTATACAACAAAAGGGAGGAGTCTCTTGTGTCAAGAAATCACTGATGGCTGCTGATACAGTTGATGTTGATGTCGATGGGATGTATTGGATGAGGTCGGGACAATGGTGCCGTGGGTGGATAAGGAGACCAGGCGACAGACATGGGGTCACAGGCTCCGTGCAGAAGTGCCACTCTGCTGACAAAGACAGCTAGCAGCCCCGTAGGCTGCATGCGGCATAACATGAATGAATGCTGAGACTGTCCAAGAAAAAGAAAGGGGAAGAAACCATAATTATTTTATATGTGGCTATTTATTCGATACAGGATTTTTTTTCTCTTGGGCCACATGGCTCAAAACCAGAGCAGCATTTCATCTCTTCCCTATTCAAGCCTAAGAAGCATCCCCGAACAGTCTGAAGAAGAGATGGCATCAGAGAAGAAGTACAAGGCCTCGATAGCCTTATGACTAACTTGAACATTATGGACACAAAGGGCACAGGCTGGAGTCGACATCTGCTGCAGTGTAGGTGTAGCAAGAAACTGTGACTAAGCCATCAATCATCAATTTTCTGCTTCAGGGTTGGAGACAGGTTTTATTCCTCATGCCTCTTTTTTTTTTTTTGTTGTCAGGCCCTGATTCAGAAGACCGGGGCACAAATGTAATCCAGCATAAATTGCAACATGTTCATACCTTTCATACCAGCTGGCATGGTGCAATTCGGGGTTGAGTCTTTTGAATTTGAGCAGCAAATAGGAAACAGAAACTTGAGAAGAATAAACAAACTTTTCCCTACCGTCAGCGATGTTACAGAACGTAAGTAGATGCCGCTGTGAGAGCCCCCTCTTGGAGGTCTCAAGTTAGGCCTGACAGGGGGCTTAAACCGTCTGGCAGGGAATGAATCCCATTGGCCCGCCGCAGCCCAGCTTCAAAAGATTCTTAGCGTCACTGACCTTTGCGCATCCAAACGCCTGCCAACAAAACCGACCACCCTTCTCCATCCTCTCGCGCAACCCCGATTCCTACCACTACGAACCTCCCTCCCTCCCTCTCTCCCTCCTTCCGACAAGGCGATCATGGACTCCTCCTCGTTCGACCAGGCCGACCTCGACCGGCTCAGCGCCAAGGACAAGCAGGAGCTGCGGCAGTTCATCAACAACGAGCAGCAGAGGGCTCAGATTCAGCAGCGTACGCCGCCTCCTCCTCCTGCCCACGCGAGACCTGACCGACTGCTCCCCCCCCCTTTTTCCCCCCCTCGACCTAACTTGCGCTAACAAGAAATATTAATGATCATAATTTAGGGTCGCACGACCTAACCGAGATGTGTTTCAAGAAGTGTATCACGGGATCGATCAGGAGCAATGCGCTGGAGGGAGGCGAGCAGGCGTGCCTGGCCAACTGTGTGGACCGGTTCATGGACGCGAGCGTGCTGGCTGTCAAGCACCTGCAGGGTATGCGCCAGGGCTAGACGCAGAAAGCTTAAGGACGAGGCACGAGGGTACGGCAAGACGGGAGGGACAATCTGGGGCGATGACATGTACACGGGATAACTAGACGACCATAACGGGGCGCTGGTCCTGAGAGGCATGGTTCTCCTCCCCAAAAGGGCCCGGAAGGACACGGTGGCGGCTTAAGGAGAGCTGGAAATTGCCGTAGCATACATGAAATGCAACCTGGAACATCACAAGTTGGATACATTTTGTGAAGATATATATCTTCTCTCGGATACATCATGGACATGGGCAGGTCACATATAAAGGCGTTACGCGTTGTGGGGGGGGGGGCAGGATGAGGACTTGTCAATTCATTCCATTGGTATCAAGAGCTCCTCGAAATCCTGTTTGACGCCGTTTGAATGCCCGAAATTCATTCATTTCCCTTTTATACCCGTAGAAACCCCCCCAAATTTTTTTGCCTCAGACCCATCAACCTACTCCCCACGAGAGAGCACTTAGACGAGAGCCAGCTTGGTGGCGGCAATGTCGAGAGCATCAACGTCAGGGGTCAGGCGGGCGTAGGCCTTCTTGGAGCCGTCAGGGCTATTATGGGATGTCAGTCAGCGCTTGAGCTCGGCTTCGTCTGTTTTGAGTAAAAGAGAGCCCACATACCGGATCAGGGTGTTGATCTTGACGGTGTCAATGTCGTACAACTTCTTCAGGGCGGCCTTGATCTGGGCCTTGTTGGCCTTGACGTCGACGATGAAGACGAGGGTGTTGTTCTCCTCGATCTTCTTCATGGCGGACTCAGTGTTGAGAGGGTGGACGATGATCTTGTGCTCATCCAGGCGGGGCTCGTGGTGGATGGCCTTGCGAGGGTACTTGGGGTCGCGGGCCAGGACGAGGGTCTTGGGGCGGCGGAAAGAGGTCGAGGTTCTGACCTTGGCCTTCTTGTGGGAGTGAACCTGATATGGGGGAAGAGACTGATTAGTGATCGAGTCTCTTAGACACAAGCTGTATCTTGTCAATTACTTACACCCTTCAGAGCAGACTTGGCGGCATCCTTGGCTTTCTTGGAGCCGGCCTTGCCCTTGGTACCTGATCAAAACATGATGCATCAGCAATCGCCCTTTCTGCGGTGAAAGAACTCGCAAAGTCTGCTGCTGCTGGAATGCATCGCATCGTCGCCTGGTGTCTAGGTGGTCGAGGTCGTCGTCGTCCGCGTGTTTGTCCTAGGGTAGGCGACAAACGGTCGACCTCGGCCTGACCCTCAGCTTGGAAGCGTGCGCAACCTCATCTTTTTCGAGCTCGATCTTTCGAGTGGAAGAATCGCATCAGGGTGTCGAACCTGTCTTAGGAGGAGCCATCTCGAATTCTCTGCGAGTGATGGAGTGATGGTGGTGCGTCGTTGAATTCGGGGGTCGTCGGTTGTGCTGGATGGTTGTCGCAGGAAAGAAAAGGAAGGCAGAGAGAGATGCTTTGATTTTTGGTGTGCCCACCATTGATTTTTTGGCCTGGTATCCCCAATGTAGTTAGTGTATCACGTGTTTTTCTTCATGGTGGAGCGCTAATGAAAATGCTCACTTAGCTCAGCATCCTTACATAAGCATTTCCTTAACCTGTCTTCAGCTCACAGACAACAAACTTGGACAACTCTTGATAAGAGGTGAACTTGTGCCCCTTCTTCCAACAAAAATTAAATGACAATTAATATGGGAGCCAACAAGAAAAAGAAGCCAAAGATCAGATTGGCAGCCGGACGCCCGCCTATCACTCAGAGGCCGAAATCAATTTCCAGGCAAGCCACCCGGACGCTGATCAACAACATTCACCACTTGGAGAAACGGAAAAGGCAGGCCGCGCAGAATGGCGACGAAGCGACTGAAGCCAAGATAGCAGCAGAGATTGCTGCCCTCGGTGGTCTCGAGAGATATCAACAGGCAAGCCTTCAAGGCCAGAGAAACGACCGGGGAGGTGATAGCTCGCGAGTCCTGATGGAATGGCTGAACCTCGCCGAGTCCAACCCGGAGGCCACGAGCACGACGAGCCAAGAATCACAACGTCTACGGATGCTGGAGATCGGGGCACTCAGTACCACCAACGCCTGCTCCCGCAGCGGTCACTTCGACATTGAGCGCATCGATTTGAACAGCCAAGGTGAAGGTATCCTCCAACAGGACTTCATGGAGCGGCCACTGCCCAAGAACGACGCCGAGAGATTTGACATCCTCAGCCTGTCACTTGTGCTCAACTTTGTCCCGGAACCCAAAGGCCGTGGCGACATGCTCCTCCGCACACTGGACTTCCTGCGCATGTCGACCTGCTCCATAGATGGGACGGAGGCAGAACTGAGACCACTCTTCCCCAGCCTATTCCTCGTCCTACCCGCACCGTGCGTCACCAATTCTCGTTATCTGGACCAAGACAAGCTCTATGCCATCTTGGCGTCTCTCGGCTACGAAATGATAAGGTCCAAGATGACTTCCAAGCTCGTCTACTATTTGTTCAGGCGGACTGCCCAGCAGCCCCCTCTCCTTGGCGGCGGCTTGACTTTTACCAAACGAGAACTGCGCTCAGGCGCAACCAGAAATAATTTTGCCATCGTTCTCAAATCGCCAACACCCATTGGATGAACCGGACTTCTGCTGAACACTACACAGCAATGTGCCAGGTCCAGAACATGCTCAAGTCTCCTGGTCTCTGCGGATTGACTCGCGGCAACGTCCAACCAAAAGCAGGGCACCATGACTTCGTCACAGGAACTGATGCTCGGTCTTCGCTGCAGACAGCCAACCTTGGCGTCTGCTGAGAGCTGTGCAAGCCTCCGACACCTGTTCTACCGGTCAAGGTCCTCAGGTCACATCACATGGCTGGATGATCAGGTCGACGAGTGCAATTATTACTACAGCAAAACGGAGCGGATCAAAGTCCCGAGACATACTCGCGCCCTCGTCATCTCAAGAACAAACTATCCGCTACAGTTTGCTTCCCGGCAGGGTCGATGACTCGTTCACCAGCTGCTCGCTCAACTGCCAGAGCCGTTCTGCCATGTCTGGATCGTCAGCCCAGCGAGCGGGGCGGGCGGCCTGGCAATCCTGTAGGTAGACATGTTGGGTGCCTGACTTCAAGTTAGAGAAGACATAGTACGGCTAGAAGGCAGCCTGGCCGGAATGCTTCAGCACTCACCGGAGAGCTCAGGGTTGAACGCAGCAACGAGAGTTGTCGCACATCCCTGATCCAAAGTCTTAAATCGGCGAGCCGGCCACCTTTTTATTTCCTGCTTGAACTCTGGAGAGACTTCGTCGGCCAGATTCGAATTGATTTCTTAAAAGGTGATAGAGGACAAGAATTAGCAACGAACACTAGATCGCCAAGTTCTGATGCATGATGAGAGGGGGGGGGGGGGGCGCGGGGGGAATCTCGGCACACAAAGCAAATAATCAGCTTACCTCCAGGATGCAAAGCCAGAACATCGATCCCTTGGCCTGCCAAGCGCCGTTTCAGCGCGACGGTGAAAAGAACGTTCGCCGTCTTGCTTTGGCCGTACGCAACAGTGCCAGGGAAACCATCCGCTGAACGGGCCATGGTCCAAGCAGGGTTCTTGGGGTGCGGCCTCTCATGCTTGGGAAGGTCTACCTTTCCCTTCTTGGGCCCGTCAACCTCAATCTCAAAGTTGATGTCACTGAAGCGCACGGGCGAGATCCACTGCGCGCCGCTAGACACGTTGACCACACGGGCGCCAGGGCTGGCGCGCAGCAGCAGAGGGAGCAGCAGCTTGGTGAGCAGGAATGGGCCCAGGTGGTTGGTTGCGAACTGGGATTCGATACCCTCCTTCGAATATCTCAGGACAGCGGTGCTGATCCCGGCATTGTTGATGAGAACATCCAGACGGTCTGTAAAAGCACTTATCTCGCTTGCTGCAGACCGGACGGACGCGAGTGAGAGGAGATCGACCTGGACAGTCTTCACTACCGTGCCTACCCCATTCTCTGAACCCGAAACTTTCGCCTGTGGATATCGGCGCAGCAGTTAGGACTGAACGCATCGCTTCCCATGCTTTCAGGAGGGGCAACACCAGGCCTCTGGGGCCGGTGCAAGCGAGGAGAAGATCAACTAGCTGCTTACAGCGGTAGCATTATTGGCCGCCACCTCACGGCAGCTAGCAGCAACGGCGTCGAGCTTCGCAGGTGTGCGCCCGGCCAAGATCAGCAGCGCAGGCTGATGGCGAGCGATGGCGAGAGCGGTGGCCTCTCCAATGGACCCAGGCGATGGACCGGTTACGAGGACTACATTCGAGTGCTTTGTGTTAGCCTCTTCTTCTTCTTCTTCTCCTCCTCCCCCCTCTCAGGATACGGCGGTAGATACGGATTGCAACTACTGCCGAACAAAGAGGATCCACGGTCGTCCGTGCTCATTTGCATGTGCAGGAAGGAGGAGGGGGGGGATGGGGGGACAAGTGAAGCGGTTGGCGAATTGGGTTCTAGTCAGGTTGTACAGCTGACCGGCGATCTCTCGTGGTGGGCTGGAGACGACGCACGGAAGTGCTGACGAAAGAAACATGACAAGGCCTACCAGTCTTTCCCCGGATTTGGTCCTTAAAGGTCTCGGCGACCTGTGTGCCCGTCGTGTGCCTATCGAATCTCGGACTCGTCATCTCAACGGCGTCACATCACATACAGAACATGACATGTTGAGGAGTTTGAGGTCGTGGGAATTGAGCCGAGGCACATTGATGTGTACGTGCTCTGCTTAGTCATGCGGGACTCGGCATATAGCCCAGGGGTTTTTGGGGGGGGGGAGAGGGGGAGGTGTCGAAACCAAGGGTCTGACTGAGAGGGGTGATTGCGACAGTGTCACAATCGAGTTCATTTTGCTGCGATCTTGCATTTCTGTGAGGCCACGGTCTTGGCCACTGACGTCGATAATTTGTCCGTCTGAGCGCTCGTTCGCTGGAGGATGCAACACACCGCACTGGCGCAACGGCGATCCTCGGCGACAACAACTGGCCGACCACCTATAGGGTAGTCTCATCGAAGCTGTGTATGACCCTATGCCTCTCCTCCGTGCCAGCAGGCAGATCGGCGTTCCCTGGCCTCTGAACCACGAAGCTCCTCATCCCAGCCGCCTTAGCCGCCTCGACCTCCCTGACGTTGTCGCTCAGAAACAGCCACTCCCCCGCAGAAAACCTGTCATGCTTCCTGGCGATCTTCTGATAGCTCTCCACCTCCGTCTTCAGGCCTGCATTCACAGTGTCAAAGTAATCGGCAATCATGGGCGTCAGGTCGCCCTTGTCGCCGAACTCTGCAGCATCGGTGTGTCTGAACAGCAGCTTCTGCGCGGGCACGGACCCCGACGAGTAAATCATGATCTCGATGCCCCTTGCCTTCCACGCCGGGAACTTGGGCGGTACGTCTGCAAACAGCGGCGCCTTGAGGGCACCGCTCGCGTAGCCGTGCTCCCACAGGTAACCCTGCAGGTTCTTGAGGTAGGCAATCTTGACGTCCCGGCTCATCAGGTCCGCGACGTGCGCCCGGAGAGCCGAGGGAGAGGTTCGGTGCTCCGGCGGGAAGGCCTCCTTATACTGAGCAAAGGAAGGGCTATCCCATTGTTTCTCCAGGGTGGAGGGTAGGGCCTCAAGGGCGTATGGGAACTAGATGGTGTGGTATCGTTAGCCTGGGGACGGAGAACGTAGGCTACCTCTGCCTGCCTGCCTGCGGATTGACATCAGAAGCATGGACAAATCTCGGCTCCTCGACACGAGATGGAACCATCAACAGGATGGCCCGTCGAGGTTTGGCAAGCACTTGCTGTTCCTCACTTGGACGTTTGAGAGACGTCAGCCTCATGGAACCGGCACTCAAGGAGTGTATCCTAATGAGACGATGGCCGCCTGCAGCATGTACACTCCGAATGCTGAGGTCCGGCGGGATGACCCTCCCCCCCCCTCACCCCCCTACCTCCGGGGCCCCCCTCCGGTTACCCGACTTGGAATCGACAGATCGATTGCGTGAGTTATTCGTCTGGTGTCTCCGTCTTCCTGATCGACATATTCTGAATCAGGATGCCTGCCTGGTACGTAATGCTGCGCGATAGCAGGTGCACGTCTGTTGATAGGCCACGACAACACAACCTGAGGCACCACTTGGGCGGGCCGGATGGCAGGGATCGGCGTGATCCCAGAGGCCTGATTGACGCTTCGGGATCCGGACAGCGTAGCACCCCATCGCCAACATACGCAAGCTGGCCTAAGAAGTAAGCGCAACAGTGCCAAAGGGCACAAAGACGGCACGAAACTGGCTGCCGGGACAGGGACCCCCAAGATGAATAGATAAATAAAAATAAATAAAAAGGGAGATCTCCCTTACCAGAACATCGTGGACGAATGAGATGGAACAGACGGTCCCCTCTGCAAAGAAGACCAAAAACCCCCCCAATGATCAGCCAGTCCGTTTCGTTCATGCACCAACACGTGTCGGGACCAGGAGGAGGCCCGGGCACAACAAGGGAAGTTCCACGATGGGGGGAGTGGACGCAAGGAAGTGGGCACTTTGAAGCGCAGGAGCCCGCATCCGGAAAGTCATGAGGCCTTGGACGACATGGAGATGAGTGACTGACGGGAACGGCATGAGAAATTGGTGGTTGAGGTTATGCAAGGCCGGTGGTGGCGGTGGTGGGTAGTGGAGCATCCCTCCTTGGTGCTTCTCGTTGTCACTGGCCGGCACGCTGGTGTTGGCGGCGTAGGGCAGCCCGACCGGGTGAATGCAGGTGTAGCAACGCCCTTCCTCTCCCTCTGTGTGTCTCTCTCTCTCCATTCCACCCCCCCCCCCTCTTCCTTTCTCCCCTTCCATTGGACAGACGGTTGCTTACCTATGTCTAACAGGATGACCCTGACAGAGTCTAGATCCTCAGCCATGGCGGTGGCAGCACGCCCTGCATACGCTTCTCACTCGTCCCTACTCAAAAGAACAGGGCCGATCTTCGCGCGTGTTAGGGGGAGAGAGGGCTGTGTCCCGACCAAGAAAATCCAGTTGAGGGATTTGGCTGCCGAGACCAATAGGACCAATCTGGACCGCGCTGGAGCTTCGCGCTTGTGGTGCTGCTGGGTTTCCGGTTTATGCAAGGCGTTCAGGCGTCCGGGCGTTCAGGTTCCCATGCAGGAAAAAAAAAAAAGAAGAAAAAAAAGAAGTGGAAAATGATAATAATAATAATAAGCAAGAGATCTATAACCTGCAGGGCAGGTGGGAAGGGGGGGAAAAAAATCCAGAGCGGTGAAGAACTCTGACCTGCCACAGAAAACGGATTGCCCTGAATGCTGATGGACTAGCAGTCGGTCAGGAGGACTTTTCTCATAGAGGGCTGTTGTAGGAACGAGCTAAGAGGAGGGAAAGAAATTTCTGTTCGTGCCTGCATTGCTCACTGCATAATCGCGGTGGCTAAGGAAGGTATGGGTGGAAGAGGTGGTGGTGGTGGTGCTGGTAGTGGATGGATGGTGTTGTTGGAAGGGACTAGGGACCCATGGGCGTATCCCTCCTTCCAAGGACGACAAGTGGTTGTGGGTTAGGTTTGGTGAGTGGGTTGAAAGGGGAAAATACGGTGAGGCCTGCCCCTGATCCGTGCGGCGGCACCTGGGCGCCCATCTTCATCCATTCACCACTGTACATAGTGCGCAGAAGCGCCTAAGATCCTGGGTATCCTGGACTGGTCCTGCCTTGAGGCCCACTGTAAATGCCCTTGAGAGTCCACTGAAGAGGCCCTAAAGAGATCCCCACCCCCGCCCCCCCCGCCCCCTGTCCCGGGTGTTGTCTGCATGCACGCTCTTTACGAATCTTCCGACAACTGCTCCATCAACGTGGTGGCTGATGGAGATTCATCTCGGCAAGGGGAGAAACAAGAAGCACACGTGTCAACAATAAACAACAACGTCAACATCAACAATAACAATAACAGAAGATCCAACGTCGCACTCAGGTTACAAGCCCTTACTTCTTGTGAAACCACCGTGCACCAACTCCGGCAGGGTCCGGTTGCATTCCAGCAGCCTCAACATGCGATGGCTAGAGAGGGGGAGACGGACCTCATGATTTGATGGCTGCTGTGAAAGGGAGGGTCCATGCCGTGCTCCGTGCCCTCACGCCCTCGTGTCCTCCGTCGCCGTCGCCAGGACGATCTCTTGCTGGGTACCCCAAGGTGGTATCCTCCTGCATGTCGCGTCGTGCTGCAGTAGACCGCTTCAGAGGTGGCGCCGGTGCTGCGCGCAGTTCCACGGATTTCGAAAATAAGGTGGCCAGACGATGGGTAGAACATCTGCCCACTGCATTGCCGCTAGTCTCTGGCCCAATACCACCATAGCACCGTTGTGACACTACGATATCGTACAGAGTTGACTATCTGTTCCACTCACTCATGCAGCAGAGTTAGAGCCGTCAGGGGGCGGCGATTCGCGATAACTTGCCCCCCCTCCCCTCCCAGCATCTTTCTATCTGTGGCTGCCGTGCCGCTACGGTTTCAACCAACCCAAGCCAAGGGCGGTATCAGGATGGCGTCAAGCCACTACAGCACACCTGCAGCAAAGGGCAGCGAATGGCAGCAGCTTCCAAACACAACCTCGACCTCGCTTGGGGAGGGGGGGAGAGGCTTGTACCACCCACCATCTGATATTTTGGTAGCAACCCTGGCCTGGGGGGGGGTGGAGGGTGGAGGATGGAGGATGGAAAAGAAGGAAATAAAAACAAGGAAAGCAAAAATAAAAACAAAGGAAACAGTCAATATCCGAATGAGGAATTCGGTATCAGAAATGAGCCGTCCAAAATAAAGCTAGGTCTGAACAGCTGGAACGCAAGTCTGTGTTTCAACAGGCGGGGTTGTTATGGAACGAGGCACGCACCATGACGGGGGATTGTCGTCAGTCCCCGAGGTGTGCCCCTTGCGTCTGCGCCTGCCTACACACCATCTCATATGCAGGTCGTCCAAAAGGGCAAGCGACGAAAACACTGGGAAATCACTGGACCTTGAAAAAAAATAAAAGGAGGGGGGGGAGGTAGAAGAAAGAAAAAAAGACATCCAAAGACACAGACAGAGCGCAAGGGCGATCAAGGGAGGTCTCCAATTGGTACGCTAGGCCTATGCCGCCGTCCCCAGGCGTTAAGAGGGGAGAATTCGCTGCCACTTGGCTGCGGACTGGCCAGCAGCAGAGAGGTCCTGTAACGCCTTGAGGAGCCGCCCTGGTTGCCTACCGCTGTCTTTGCCTCCGACCCTTCCCGGGGGGGCCGTCGCAGCCTGATCGCGACGCGACGCCACCCAAGGCCAGGCGCGATTTAGCTAGTTGTAGCACGCAAGCCGTCCCTTTGTTGTGCAAAATTACTGGGCACGACGGGTTGTCCGCATGCGACGGGAAGCCAGGTCCTGACACACTCGCATGGAGAAGAAATGCAGATAGGAACCCGCCCGTCTTGGGGTGCCTCCCGTGATCTACAATCTGCTAGAATCTTCTTCAAAGCACGGGCTCACCAGGTCCCATACGTAGTACGGCTGCCGCGCGAGTCACCCGGCCTGTTTAGGTCTGCGTCTAGCCAGCAGTCGAGATAAGGAGGAGTCCTTCCCCCCGACCATCGGCCTCGGGCTCTCAAAAGTCAGTCAGGCGGAAGAGTGTTGCCAAAAAGGGATAATGAGCAATCAATCGCTCTTCTGGTAATCACGAGGTAGATAGATCATGATGGATTATTAGCAATACGCCATAGCGCAGTGACTATTGAGATGGACACATCCGGCCTGTGGAGCCCTTGAGATCTCAGGCTCAAGGCACAGTGATACGGTCGATAGTGCTACCGTATGGCACCACTACCACCATCTACCACCACCACCTATGTATAATGTACGGGGGGTGGGTTGCGCTCCTGTGACCTCAAGTGGTTCGAGGAGTTGGATGCACTTGGGTCTCGAGGACTAATAAGTTTCGAGCGCGCCTATCCCATCTCCCGATCTGGCCGCCTAAGCCCTTCCCCCTCCCCCACACGGCCTGCCTGGGAGCTTAATTCAGACACCCTTGGCAGAGAGACCAAGATCGGATCGCTATTTTGGAGATCTCTAGCGCCCCTCCCTTTCTCTCTCTCTCTCCCCCCCCCCCCCCACAACAAGAGACAACAAAAGAGAGAGAAGAGAGGGAGGAAGGGGGGAGTCAGTCATCACTTCACGAGCCCAGCCATCCTTCAGGCTTGATCCCGGGCCCGCACAGGTACATATTTGAGATACAGTAGCGCAGCTACAGTGTAGAGACATGGCAGGAAGATCTTGATGTGATTGGCGGTTCACGAGGTTGCTGTGGAGTCGGCCATAGGGTCACGTTAGACAGACCTGACAGGTAGAACGTGGCCTTTTCCTATTGATCTTTTCCTGGCGGTTCCTGCGCCAGCCTGCATCTCCCCCCCCCCCCCGGGCCCAGGCGCCCAAGCTCAGCCCACTCTGGAATAACCACACACTCACCCTCTATGCATGGTTGATGCACGCATCTCTGTACGCCGTTGTTGTTATTCCGACAGACAAAAGCAAAAAGGCAGGGACAACTCATCGGCCAGCGCCAAGGCAACCTATGATGAGACCCCCTTCATTCCGGTCCAAGGCATCTCGAAGGCATGGGGTCTCATGGGAAAGGGGAGGGGGGGCAAGAGACTCCTCAGCCCGTCCCTCTCTCTCTATCTATCTGAGACGGTTTGACAAGCAGGCAAGGGCTCGCGTGAGATTGTAGCGGGTAAAGCTTTCGCCCTCGCGAGGAGGGTTCGTTTAGCCTATGGGCCAATGAGGGGGCGCATGACGATCTTGGTGAAACGGAATGCCGTGGAAATCCTGAGGGTTCAACCGAGAAGGCTCTGGGCACCTCTGTGAAGACTTGAACGGAAAGCTCTCAAGGGCAGGACAGGGCAACAGCTCAGAAAACCAAGTCGTGCAAGGGTAGGAAATTTGGGGGCCGATCCGGTGGAGGTTAGGGTCCCCCAGCACTGGGAACGTGTTATTCTTCAGGGACACGAGCGTCCACAAAGGCACACGGACGTTTAGTTAGGGGGGCACTGGGGGGGGGGTAGTACTATAGGCACGTTCTAGGTTTAGTTAGTCTTGGATACCTTACGATGTAACAAACCTGGGGGGGGACATGCTTTCTGTTTCTTGTCGTCCCATCTTTTTTTTTTGTCTCTGGGCTCGTGTGCACTTTGGGTGTGCATCAAGGCACAACGGGTCCTACTTTATATGCACACAGTGGGCGGTGAAGGAACCTATGAGCGCAAGGCAGCGCCTCTGTCTGCAGGTGTGCCATGGTGTGCCATGGCGTGTGCCATGGTGTGCCATCCATCAGGTCCTGAATTAGAGACAGACGTTGACCCGACAGGTTTAGTGCGGCCTGATTCCCTGGGACGCTAAGCTCAACGGCGAATAAGCGTTGACGTGCTCCCAGGAAACCGCAGCTATGGTGTGGCCTCTCCTCCCTGGCCGTAAGAAGCTCGTCATTTTCCTACTGGGCCACGTACATAGTACGTGCGTCAGTCTGCGCACAGTGTGCATACGCCCAGTGCAAGGGGGGGTGGGGAGGATCGAGCAACGAGGGCAAGAAGACAAGCACGATGGACGAGAGAACTACCCCACTCAGCCCTCTCGGTGCTCACACACCATCCTCTGCCGAGTCCTCTCCAAGGCCCATTTTCGCACTGTAGAGGGGGGGGGTGAGTCTGGGAAGACCCCAGCAGTTCCAGAAGTCGAGATTGCTAATCTCACCTCTGAGGTCTCGCTTGGTAGCGCGTCCAGGCCGCCCATGGAGCCTATCGTCTTCGCTCAGTTTCCATGCGGGCCTCTGCGGGCTCCATGCAGAGTCCGTTCCCAGCGTGTCCAAGTTGGTTGCTTGGCTACCTCGACGCCCCCCCATGTCAATACTGGTACACCACCCCCCCTCCACCCCTGACCAGAATCAGACACCTCACCACACCTACGTACATGTCTCCTGCGTTGTACGTCTTCCTTCTCTTCTTCCTGCATGCCTGTCCTTGTCTACTTTCGTCGTCCAAGCAGCCCTGCCCGTTTCCGTTCCAGTTCGTCGACCACTTTTTGGTCTCTCTCTTCCCTCCACTCCCTCCTCTCTCTTGTCTCTCTGTGCCTTGTTGTTGCTGCTGCTGTGCCTTCCTATCTGTCCAGTCTTGTTTCTTGTTGTTCCCACCGCCTTCTCCTTAGTCTCTTCTTCTGCATAGTCCTATCTATCATCTCACCACACCACCCTTCCCGACCAACCTCTCTCTCTTCTTCTCTGACCTTCTTTCTCTTCCTTATCCTTTCCTCCCCCATCCACCTCATCCCACCTTCGCCATCCCCCCCCCCATCTCAACCTACTTCACTTCGTCCATCCCCCCTTGCATCTTCCAGCTTGCTTTCCTCCTTCCTCCCCATCCTCTCCCCTTACGACGGTCATCATCCAGACAAGACAAAGCCAAGACAAGTCAGGTCGAGTCAGGTCTATCCTCTTGAGTGCCGATTGCCTCCTAGCAGGCGACAGCGATCCGGGCGTCAAGTCAATTCATCCAGCTCCCTAGTTCACCTCCATCAGGGACGCTGACGTCGGCTCAATTGGTTCATTGTTGTGACTCGTCAGAGCAAGCAGAGCAGCAACATCGTATCACCCGCAACCGCAGAAGGGCCTCGACCAACGCCTCCCTCGACGGCCTCGACCCAGCCTCGGACCCGTCTCGAAGTCATCTGCAGCTTAGGTCCTCGGTTGCCTATCATCAGTGCCCCTCCTGAACGGTCTGCTTTTGGCAGGGCACAAGGCAGCCTACCATCTGTTGTTGTTCACCGGCAGTGCAATTTCCTGCACCTACGATATATCGGCGACCTGTCCTCACCTTGTCACTGCTTTTGCACGTCATCCGCCCGATTTTTCCCTCATTCAAGCCAAAACTACCTGGCTACTCTACTACGACAAAGGCACGGGCGGACGAAGACACAGACAAGACACCCAACAACAAAAAAAAAAAATAAAAAAAAAAAAAAATAGAGGGCAGCTCCGCCAAGGGGCACACGGTCGACCTGGAAGTGCGATATCGTTTGAACTAGGACGGCTGAAGAGTCACAACCTCTTCTCCATCCTGTTCCAGAAGGCGAACCCACCTACGAATGAGTCCTCTCACGATCCACCCGGTGCTTCTATTATAGGTGCCAACATCTCACGCAACCTCATTACCCACCACAAGCGCCGGGATCCTCCCAGCATCCGAGGCTCCGCTTCCCTTGACGGCTGTGCCGTGGACAATTACTCACAGCTTCGCGTCTCCGGCCCCGTCATCGTCTCCATCCTTTTTGCCTGTGGTCCCGCTCCGCTGTCGCCGCCCAGTGCATCATCATCATCATAATTCACACCATCGAGGGACGACTTCCTGCTGGCTTCTACTACAAGACCTCGGCATCGTCATCCCTTGGGGTCTCGATCACCTCTTGCTTCCTCCTCCCTGACATACGCCTTCCTCGAGACACCTACTTCACTCTTTCAACACCACAACCAACTCTTCCCAATGAGCCTTTGACGATCTTTCTTTTGTTCTCTTTTTTTTTTCTTCTGTTTTTTCAAAGCATACGTCCCCAAGTCAACTCGACTCCTCGACGACAATTCAGCCAACTCCTCAGTCAACTTTTCCTTTTTCCACTTTTTTTTATCCTACCGAAAATACCCAAAATCGATGAGCCTCTGAAAATCAACGATCCGCGCTTTTGTTTGTTTTGTTTTATTACCTGACCTCACGGTCTGTATATCGCCTCTCTACGACACCCTCGGTACCTTCCTCTCTACCGCCGACTCGCACGCATACGTATTCGGACCACCTCTCACACCGGCTACTCTTAACGGGACTCGACATCCTCGTCGCCACTCTCCTCTCTCTCTCTCTCTCCCCCGCGCCTTCCCACCGCCTGATCGATTTTTTTGGTTTCTGATACTTTGTACACAAAGCTGCCGAAAGAAGAAAAAAACGGATTATTTTGGAGTTTCTTTGGGCAACATTGTCATTCATCATCGGCATAGACTGGGTCGGCACCGAGGTCTACGACAAACAGCGTCTGAGGTCTCTGCATCTCCAGGCATACTTTTGTATTCCGCAACCTACGACTTTTTTCTAATCTTGAACACTTCTCTTTTCTTCCTTATTTATTTTTTTCTTTCCACACAATGGAATGCTTGCGAGACGAGTTTACCGGCGGCGTCGTCCTCGGCGGGCGATACGAGACCTTGGCGCCACTCAACCATGGCTCCTTTGGCATGGTCTTCAAGGCTCGTGACACGGTCACGGGAGAGACTGTTGCCATCAAATGCCTGACCAAGAAATCAGCGGCCGACGAAGCTGGCTTTGACTTCGCCATTGATGACAAGTCGGAGGAGCTCGTGCTCCACCGCCGTCTTGGCCGCCATCCCAACATTGTCAACCTTCTCCACTCCTTCGAGACCGACGCTCATGTCTACCTCGTCCTCGAGTACTGCGAACAGGGTGATCTCTATGAGGCTATCCGTGTCGACCAGGGTCCCCTTGAGACGGAGCATGTCAGGCGCTTCATGCTGGAGCTCGTTGACGCTGTTGCCTACATCCACTCCAAGGGCGTCTACCATCGAGACATCAAGCCTGAGAACATCTTTCTCGGCAAGGATGGTACCATGAAGCTGGGGGACTTTGGGCTGGCCATCCGAGACAAGTGGACGTACGAGACCTCCGTCGGCAGCGACCGCTACATGTCGCCAGAGCAGTACGACTCGGCCGGCGCTGGGTACTCCCCCGCGCAGGCTGACATCTGGGCCATTGGCATCTGCCTGCTGAACATCCTGTTCTCGCGGAACCCCTTCACCACCCCGACCGAGGCTGATCCCCTCTTTTTGGACTTCTCCCGGGACAAGCAGTCCCTCTTCGATGTCTTCCCGTCGATGTCGCAAGACACCTACGAGGTCATCGTCGAGTGCATGAACCTGGACCCCAAGAAGAGGTCGCTGGTCGGCGCGCGCAGGGCCCTGAACCGCGTCGTGAGCTTCACCACCCTCGACGAAGGCGATGACGAGTTCTGCTCTGCCAACCGCGACACCATGGCCACTGCCAACCGGGAGCCCCTGCGCACCCCCTCGATCCAGTCCCCCCAGGTCGACACCGGTGCCTTCCCTTGGGCCCGGGCCCTGCACACCACCAGTGCTGCCCAGCCGATCCGCCAGCTCAGCGTCATCCCGGACAACGAGAGCTACACCGAGGACCTCTTCTCCAACTCGGTGGCGACGGCTGACTGGGTCTCCTCCGCCCAGACCCCATCCACGGCGTCGATCCTCGAGTCTGGCCTCGTTGGTTCCATGCAGTCCCTTGCCATCAAGCGTCCCAACCTGCTGAAGCCAGCTGCCCAGATCGCACCCATGTCGGGCTCCCTGCCCATCTCCATGTCCAAGCCGCGCAACATTCCGTCTATTTCTGTGGTCTTTGGCGGCAAGGACACGGTATCCAAGAGCTGGAGTGACCTCTGGGAGGAGGAGGAAGAGGAGCACCAAGAAGAGGAGCGGGCTCGCCAGCTTCGGGCTCTCAAGAAGATGAACTCCCGGACCTGGAGTCAAGACAGCAAGGCTGACGATGACGACACGCCCCGTCAGGGTCTGTCGCCCGCCGTCAAGTCTTCGGTCATGACCGCTGAGCCCCACGTGCCGTCCATCGAGGATGCAATCGACATGGACGGCGACCTGCCGGATGGCTTCTTCTTCCAGGACGTCACCCCAGTCAAGACGCATGATGAGCTGCACCAGCCACGCCAGTCACCACCCCCCTCCAAGAAGGACGTCCTGGAGAAGTGGGCCAAGCTTGGTGAGCGCCGCCGCGCGTACACTGGCAACCGGGAGTCGATGCCCAAGCCGGACTTCATGGTGAAGGCGGGACGTCAGCCTGGCAATGTGCTCAACTATGGCGTGCTGGGGGATCACGCTTCGACAAACTTCAACAGTTTCTCTTTTGCCAATCATCATAACCATATGATGAACAACAAATATCAGGCTCGTGAGAGGGCCAAGGAGTGTCCTTGGAGTAAGAGCAAATCGCGCGAGCTCAACTGGAATTGGCGCCGGGAGAAGCGCCTTGGCGATGCCGAGTGGGTTGGTGCTAGCTGGCAGGAGGCTCACTCTTAAAAGAGAGAGAGAGCCCTCCATTTCTTCATTGCCTGCTCACCACTTGTAGTTGGGCTATCTTGTCTTCTTTTTTCTTTCTTTTTCTCATCTTCACCGCCATTTTTTCAAAACGGTTGGAATAGGTGTGTGCTGTACTCGCTACCCTGCACCACACTACATTTTCACGCCTCGTGTTTGCCGCTCTGGGAGGTTACATTCTTCTACTACTCTTTAGTTCCTTGTGGGAAGGCCTGTTTGATGATTGCATCGCGCATGGGGTTGGAGGGTTTTCAACAAATTGCATCGGGAATGGGGGCTTTTCTTTTATTTTACTGTTACATATTTTTATTTTTCTTGGCCAGGAAAACACAAAAACATTGGAAAAGGCGGCAGAGCGGCAAGGCGGCAGACACGAGGCAAACCGGGACGAAATCATGGTCAGATGGAATTGCTTTTGCCTCCCGAAAGCAAGGCAAACTCGACCAAGGTGACGAAGAGATTAAGACAAGGATCTTGTCCAACTCGCTTTCTGTGTATTAGATATCTCCACACTACTAGTCAAAAAAAAATACCAGAAGTTACCCACTCACAAAGATGGAACGAATGCACGATCACTGTGATACGCTCTTGATGGCTCTTGGGGGTAACACATTCAGTATACTATCTATGTTCTACTAATCACCTATGTATGACACAGGTCAGTGATTGTTGATCCAAGTATTTATTCACATGTCCACCTTGTGTCACCACCGTCTTGGTAGGCTGTGTCTTGGTCGGGAGCCACGGCAAAGAAATAGTAACGAGCAGCGTATGTACCAGGGAGGACGACGTCAAAATCTCTTTGCTTTCAAAACACCGGTCCCTCCCCAGCCAGCTTAGCCAGTCATGCTCGTTTCGGGACGGGGAAACAGACGGAGACACAAATACGGCACACATCGCAATGCAGTGTAACGCAGCTCAAGACGCAGCGCTGTGACCCGCTTTCTCTCTCTCTCTCTCAACCCCTCATACGTGGTACAGAATCCCCCAGAGAGGGTGGGAGGGGGGGCACGTGATACCGGGGGGGGGGGGGGTTTGGTTGAGCTTTGTGCGCCAGTGGGTTTGGTTATGCAGAGTGGTGGTGCCCGTGGTAGGTTTGTGTGGCTCGGGGGCGGTTGGGGACTTGAGGGGCTGGCGATGGCGCCTCTCATCTACACGTGGCGCGGGAGGCTGGCCTGGATAAAACATAAGGTAATTGTGGTGATTTGAGTGGGCCGGCTTTATAGAGAGAACGCCATGACGCCTGCCTCAGCGCGTGGAGGGAGAGAGAGAGAGAGAGAGAGAGAATCGTATCAAAGAATAAAGATGCGTGTAGTGAGGAAGGCGTCTCGCCGCCCGCCACTGTTGCGTCCTACACAGGGAAGACAAGGTTTCTCCGCAGTCAGTTGTTAAGGAGTGTCTTTTGAGGTTCCAGCTATTGCGAGATGGAATTCAGTCAGTAGGTACACGCGCAGAATGTACCTACCATCAGTCAGGTGAGGCAGGCATATTAAATAATAAAGGGATATTTCTCCTGGCTGTATCACGGTGTAAGTTTTTCAAAGTATTCACACAGCAGTCTAGAACTTTTATCAACAAACCAGGTGGACTTCTGGGAGGTCTCGTGGGTCCTTTAGAAGATAAGTGTATAGATCGATATGCAATTTGTCTCTTCTTCCTTTCTGGGCTGTGCTAGGGGACCGCGATGTGACCGCGCACAGAGAGAGAGAGAGAGAAAGAGAGTGTATGCGGGTCCTGTCTATATAGATCACATCATTTCCAGCTTGCACTGGGGATAGTGTTCGTACAGAGAGAATAAGAGCAAAATATCGCTTTCATGCACAACTCAAACAGCACACACAAAACCTTCTTCCGTGATCACGAAATTAGTTCCGAAGTCAAGGAGCTGTGTTCAACTAATACTGACCGGCGAAGGCCTTTCCGATGATTTCTTCAGTATCCATGCTGTCCCCTTCTTTGATCTTGGTGTCGATCCTACCAAAATTCTCCAGGAGCAGGTGATTTTCCCCCACGAGGCGCCTCCATCATTTTGAAATACTTGAGAACCAAGTTTTTCCTGCCCTGGGCCCGGATTGACAACGAAATCACGAACACAATGGAGACAACAAGCTACCCAACAATTGCTCCGATGGGGCTTCCCATTTTCAGCAGTTTCGCCAATCGACGAATGGTTCCGCCTCTGAGGCCCTACCAAAGAAATAACCTCATTTTTTGGTCCTGATAGAGGCCGTACGAGGCAGAGACAGGTCAATCAAGAGCTCGGATGGCTGGCATCCATGCCAGTCTGGGAGCAAGACGGCCCCTTCAGCCTCCATGGGCATTCTGACAGGGTCCGGTCTTGCGCGTACTCTACAGCCGGCTGGCTCCTGGCCTCTTGCTTCTGCTCAGGCTGGCTACCATCAATATTACGACTGGCTAGGAGAGGATAAAATTATAGCACGGCAGCACAGGTGAGGCTCTCATACTCTTCTCTTCTCTAGCCAAGGTTCAGCCTTAGATCTGCTTTATAGAATCAGGAGCGCTGGGCGAAACAATGTACAAGATAGGTTATTTCCCCTATTATCTTGGTGCCTTCTGTCCCATGACTATTACTTGAGTAAATCACTCAAATTGGTAATGAAGTCGTGTAGAGATGTACTGTGACCATTGGAATCACTTGTGAATGCATTCTTACTGTCTACTGTGTTACCCTATAGGTAGCATGTTATTATAGTCATGTTACAATATATATATATTAAATCAGCAAATAGGTTACGAACAGCAGATTATGGGCAACTGACCCAAAAGCATCTCCCTTGGTAAGCTCAATTTCCAGATTCCCAAACAGCTTTCGAATCAACACCAATGGGGCTGACTGCAAAAGAGAACTTGGGCCGGGACAGGCTTTGCAGGGTGTATGAAGAAGAGAGGATGAACAATCAAAAAGATGCAAGCCTCAGTAGCTTTCTTTCAGAGACGACGCGAGCCTGATTTGAACAGACGCCTCCGAAGAGAATAGATTTCTAGTCTATCGCGTTAGACCACTCCGCCATCGCGCCTTTTGTGAAATTTCGAGAATTATACAGAATATGTTCGGTGTTGTGTTGTCTGTGGGAACGAGATGTGGAAACATGGTCGTGGAGTTGCGGAGCATTTTACCGTAGTCCTCCAGACATGCCCTACCGGTGGACTCTGCAATGGGGCGGGAGCACTACGCGGACAGGGGTCAGGGTTATTTCTCATAAAAAGCATTAACTAACAGTTATCTCTCGTGCCTAGAGTACTTTGCTTCTTGATGGCTGCGTGAGTAGCACTTTGATCAGGTCCTAAGAAAATTGTCTGCAGTAGGGAGGGTCTCAGAACAAGAGTGGGTTGTGATGAGACGACAGGATTTTACATTGTATGCAACGCCACTTGTCCAACAGAGTTTTCTCCCCGTGAATATCCTTCCTGCCCGTCTATCATCGGCATACAGGTTTTTTTTGGGTTTTTTTCTTTCTTTTTTTCTTCTTCATCCTTGAAATTCTCGTCCAGCAGCCCACCACCCATAAGCAAGGCGAGGTTGCAGATGCAGTTCCTTTCCGAGTCTGGCCCTGCCAAGCATAGCTCAAGAACGAAACTTGGAGAAAATTCCTTCGCAAGGAAAAAAACCAGATGGCCAGACTCGAGATCCTGGACCAGCCATGACCTTGATTCCTCCAATGACGATGACCGTATCGCAGTGGTAAGCTGGCTTCCCTATCACGATTAGAGCCTCCTCCGGAATGACCCCTATCGAGAGGTCCCGGCCCCCTCTCTTGTGCCCCACCACTGACCCCACCAGACCCCATGCCATGTACTCTGCCCTGCGGTACTCTTTACATTGGGAACTTTGTTTTACGCCAGGGATGCCTGCGGCGATAAGGACGTTGGTGTCGCGTGGTGCTGAAGTACATGGTACGGCGTGCTTTGGTAAACAATAGCCGTAACGAGTAGCCTGACACTGCAGCGCTGCATCATTACGTACCAGTGCTGGCCCCGATGCGCGATAGAAGTTCTTGGAAGTATCGTGAGAGTTTTTGGACCATAAGGTAGGTCCTTGCTAAATGTTCTTGCTAAAGGTTTTATTATTATTATTATTATAAGGCGAGAAAGGAGAAGCGCTGCTTGCCTGGCCCGGGGTCGTGACTTCCATGCCGCTCATTTGCTACTACTGAGACCAGCTCTTTCTCTCTCTCTCTCTCTTTTTGCTCTCTCGTCCTGTGCCTCCTTCTTCTCCCCCGCTTCATTTTTTCCTATTCATTCCCCTCCTCCAATTTCCTGAGCTGCTGCTGTCCTCGTCTCCTGCCATTCCCATCCCAGACTCCCCCCCCATGTCCGACGGAAGAAGTAATCCCTCGACATGGGACTCATATGAGCGGGGTGGCTCCCCGGATCGACCTGGGAGCTTTCCCACCAGCGACAGGAGGCACATCGCCTTCGACGGTCACCAATACCTCGGACAGAGCCTGCGCGCCACGGGTGCAGAGGACTCAGATGGCAGTCCGTATGCGAGACGGAGGAGGTGCGCAACGGTCCACCTCAGCAAAAGATAGAACCTTGTTCGTGCTTGATTCGGATACTGACAAAGGTGGTTGCCCGTTCCAGATCCTCCGTCACGAACCGCTTGTCCGCCCTCGGCGACGTAGGAGTACGTTTTTAGATTCCTGGAGCAAACTTTTCTCGGGTCTCCCCTCTGCTGCTACCCACCGGAGAGCTCTCTCCCTTTTGGCGGATGGCTGGCGGAGTGCTAACCTAGGACGTTTCACAGGGCGTAAACTCGATCCGTTCGTTTCAGCGCTCCTTGCAGCGCGCGGCCGGTTTCCCAGAGGTCATCCCACAGCGCCCGTCCTTCGTCTTCGCACCCGATCAAGACCCCCTCGTCGCACACGATGGAATACCATACGGGCGCTGCGACGAAGAGGTGGGCACAGGCCATTCTGTGCCGCGCGTCTCCCTGCTGCGTCAGCACCTCGAAGCCTCGAGCCCCGAGAACGCGATCCGGGACGACAGCCCCGAGCCGTCTGGTCCCAGCGAGGCCCAGCCACTCCTCCTGGGGCCTTCGGGTCGCCACTCCAGCCTCACGGGCTCGTTTCGCGAGCGGGAGCGCAAGGCGCTGGACAATGAGCTGCGGCGCACCTTTAGCATCAGCAGCAGCGGGACGCCTGGCAGCATCTTCGCCGTTCCCCCGCAGCTGGCCACACCGGACATCATAGGGAGTTATGGCTCGTTCCGCGACTACGGAAGTATGTCCGGCGCCGAGGACGAAGACCTGGGCAGGGAGTCCATGGCCCAGGCCGGCGAGATGTGGCGCCAGCAGCAGATGAGCGGAAACGCTCCGGATGGGGGGATGGAGCCCATTCTGGTGAAGGAGGTGGAGGCCGAGGATGGCAAGATCGTGCTCACGGTGAAGGGCCAGAGCACGCTGCCGCAGACGGTCTTCAACTCGATCAAGTAGGTGCACAGATGCGCAACCCCGGGGGTCTCGAGGCTTTGTGTGTGTGTGTGTGTGTGTGTGTGTGGATGGATGGGTGGGTGAGTGTCAGCGCTGACAATGCATATCTCTCTAGTGTCTTGATTGGAGTCGGCCTCCTGAGCCTGCCCATGGGTATCAAGTACGCAGGCTGGCTCTGCGGCATGCTCACCCTCTTCGCTGCGGCGGCTGTCACCTCGTACACTGCGAAACTGCTCGCCAAGTGCATGGAGCTCGACCCGAGCCTGATCACCTTCTCTGACCTCGCATACATCTCGTTCGGCCGCAATGCTCGTATTGCCACGAGTATTCTCTTCACGCTGGAGCTGCTCGCCGCCTGTGTGGCTCTCATCGTCCTCTTTGCCGATTCCATGGAGCTGCTTTTTGACGGCGTGTTGTCCTTGAACCAGTGGAAGATCATCTTTTCCATCATCCTGGTACCCCTGAACTTCCTGCCGTTGAGGTACTTGAGCTTCACCAGCATCATCGGCATATTATGCTGCTTTACAAGTGAGTAACATGGCTAACTACCAAGTCACGTCACACTTTGCTTCTGGGTCTCTACGAGGTGAATGCTGCTGACACTTATCTACAGTCGTCCTGATTGTCATCATTGACGGCCTGCTCAAGCCAGACTCGCCTGGTTCTCTGATCACACCGGCAGTCACGTACCTTTTTCCTGCAAACTGGCTGACGTTGCCCCTGTCCTTTGGCCTGCTCATGTCTCCCTGGGGCGGCCATGGTGTGTTTCCAAACATCTACCGAGACATGCGGCACCCGCACAAGTACGGTCGTGCCGTCAAGATCACCTTCTCCTTCACGTGCCTCCTCGACGCCACCGCTGCCGTCGTCGGCCTTCTCATGTTCGGTGACGACGTGCTGGACGCCATCACCTCCAATATCTTCCTCACCGCCGGATACCCAAAGGCGCTGACCTACATACTGTGTGGTGTCATTGCCATCATTCCTCTCACCAAGGTCCCTCTGAACGCCAGGCCTATCATCTCGACTGCTGAGGTGCTCCTAGGCGTACATCAGCAGGCGATCGCAGAGGGATCTTCGGTCATGGTGGGAAGATCGGCGTACTTCAGAGGGGTCGTGAAGATTGTCATCCGCGTGGTCACGGTCTTGATCTTCTTGATCATCTCTATCGTCTTTCCGGCCTTTGACTCGATCATGGCATTTATGGGTAAGCATATCCTTGTCCATGAACATCAACAACACCCTGAAGCTCGAGTCATCATCATCGTCATCAAAAAAATAAAATAAAAAAATAAAAATACTAATGTGTGCCTCAGGATCTGCTCTGTGTTTCACGATATGTGTATCTCTGCCTCTCGCCTTCCACCTGAAGCTGTTTGGCCAGCAGATCAGCAAGACGGAGAGGCTGGTCAACTGGGTACTCATGCTCCTCTGCATCGCTCTGTCTCTGGTCGGTACCGTTTGGGCATTCTTGCCCAAGAGCCTGATTGGGGCTGAGTGAAGACCTTTGGAAATCACGATACCTTGGATACTTGGCTAGGTTTATTGGTGCCTCCCGACTCTTTACCTTTTGCATAGCATTGCAGCGAGATAGCGTTCAATCTAAGTGCACTTGACTGTCCTAGGTCTCGTGACTACTCGTGGGACCAAAGTTGACGTGTTCAATTGCTGTTGAGTCTACATGCGTACCATATAGGGTTCATATCTCGAAGAAAGAAATGAGAAAATCTGAAATTGTTCAGGCCTAAAGTTCGAGAGCTCAATAACGAAGAGAACTGCAAGTTGTCTGAAGGGTACATATATTTCAGGGTTAGGGTCTGGGTACTCTGAGAATCTCGCTCGCGTTACTCTTGCCTCGCGAAGTTTTCCTTTCTAGCAACCACCAAAAGAAACGCACAACCAACATGTCACACTGTCTTGAAGCAAGATTATTCTTCAATCCCCCAAGGAAATGACCTCCAACAGTTCAATGACTGCCTCACAAGTTTTGCCGAAGCACACTTTCGACCGTGGCAGGTTGGAAGATGCCTACGCTGCCGGATCCCTATGAGAGCGTCGAGGCGTTGACAGATGATTTGAGCGACTTCATCCAGACTCCTCTGGTGCGTCAAATCACAGGTGGTATACATGTGAATGACGCGTTCAAACGCGATGCTTGGGACACACTCCCACCGGAATGGACAGCCTACTGGGACTCGGACTCGCAATCACGAGACCACCGCCTCATACAGCAGGACATGATCGACAGCATTGATGAGGGCGGACACGGATCCTCAGACACAACAACACGTCAGATCCAGGCCAAGGAAGATTCGACCCCCCCCGAGTCGCTCGTCAGGTGGCTTGGCCAGCTCAAATCGGTCTCGCTACCGCGCGCACAGCGCCAGGGCCCCGTACTCGCCGCCCTCCCCGAAGCCCTCACTCGCCACATGAAGACGAAGAAGATCAACGAGGTGTCTGTTGCGGCCGCCTATATTCACCAAGTCTGCCAGACGAACGATGTCACGCACATCATCGACATGGGCTCCGGGCAGGGCTACCTCGCCGTCACCCTCGCCTACCTCTTCCCCTCCCTCCGGATCCTGGCCATCGACGGCAGCGCGTCCCAGGTCGCCGGCTCGCAAGCCCTGGCCTCCTCTCTCGGCATCCCGGAAGACAGGCTCAGCCACCTGGTCCGCCACATCGACGGCTCGACGGGCCTGGTCGAGGAGGAGATGGAGGGCTGGGCGGGCGGCGCGAGATGCGTGCTCGTGGGCCTGCACGCATGCGGGAGGCTGTCGGAGCACATGCTGCGGTATTTCGACAGGTGTGCCTTCATCGCCCACCTGGCGGCTGTCGGGTGCTGCTATAACCACATCGCCATGCGCTCCGAGGACTGCCCGGATGGGTTCCCCATCAGCGAGCGGCTGCGGGATCGCGGGGTGACGCTGAGTCCCACGGCGCTGATGACGGGGTGTCAGGCCCCGAACAACTGGGAGAGGCTGGACCCGACCAGGGGGAGGCCGAGCTACGCCAGGAAACAGTTCTACCGGGCTCTGCTAGAAAAGATGTTATATGACAAAGGGTTGATGCAGATGGACCAAGATGCCGACAACAACAACCACAACAACAGACTGAACTGGGGCATCCGGAAAGGCGATCTCGCCAGCTTCGAGAAGTTCACGAGCCGAGCGGTGCACTGTCTCGGCGTGGACCAGAGCAAGGTCTCGAGAGGAGACATCGAGGAGTACGAAGCTCGCTATGCGGGCCAGGAGGGCAGGATCGCCCTCCTGTGGACGCTCAGCGTCCTCTGCTGCAAGGCTGTCGAGAGCATCATCGCCCTGGATCGCTACTGGTATCTCGTGGAGCGTGCCGCTGTGAAGGTGGATGTTGTTCCGATCTTTGAGTACAAGATCTCGCCGCGGAACTTGATGATTGTCGCCGAGAAGAGGACGGAGTTTCTGTATAACAAAACGGCCGTCTAGGCGGCCCCGTAATGAACGAGGTAGAATACTTGAGAGTATCAATCAATATGTTGTCTTGGACCGACCTTCTTACCATCCCTGTGATGGACATATTTTTTTGGGGAACCGGTTGAATACATAACACAGAAATCAATTTAAATAAATAAACCTTATATACTCACCAGGTTTATTCAATATCTAGCAAAAATAGCCAGTAACCAAAACATCAACTTTGTGTTGAGGGTTGGTGTAAATGCTTCGTATCAACTCTCTGATTGGTTCGGGTTGTTGGGAAGAGGGGGGCTTTCACAGGGCGGGTGTGCCAGCGGGACACGATTTGAGTCATGTAGGATATAAACTATTTGATTTATTGAATTATTCATCAATCGGGGGGCTGGCGCAACGGTAGCGTGTGAGATTCCAGTGATTCTGGAGACTCCTCAAGGTTGTCGGTTCAAATCCGGCGTCCCTCATTTTTGGCGCCGTTTTTGCCGCCCGTTTCTGGAGAACCGGTTTTCACGGATCCCGTTTTCCGTTTTCCATCTCTCTGTTTTCTATTTCCCTTTTCTTATCTTTGGTGCAAAAGGATCTCTACTTGTTGGTAAACTCAGTGCATCTAGTTGGGGTGGCGGGCCCCTTAGTCTTGGGGCGTGAGCTTTGGCCCTGGCTCTGTCCATGCTTCAAAGAGAGCTGAAATGTGACCCATTCGTCAAGTCAAATCAAATCACGATACTAGCCCAGAACATACTCTACAAAAGGCTTCTCAGGATCGTCAAACAACTTAAACACGTCTAACCCATGCACGTAACAGTCCCCCTGGAGGGTGTACGTGTTCCCCTCACCAGGCCGCATGGCGAAAGGGTAGAAGGAACCAGTAAGGAAGACAATTTTATCACCCGGCTGCACTGGCGGATCTGCGAGCCCCATAGACCCTCCCTCGGTGACGAACAGCTTCCTCCCATAAACAACCTTCTCCAAACCCAAGGCATAGCGTCTGTAATCGTTCTCGTACCAATTACTTAGTGTATTCTCGTCCCTGTTTCCGTGGCTGAGGTCCGTGCAATATTCGACATCCTCGAAGTATCGGGGCTCTTTCTCCATAAGCACACCCGTCCCATGTCGTTTATACCATATTACTCCTGCCAGGCGTGACCAGTAGTAGTGTAGGTCGAGCACAGTGTCTTCGGCAACCAGTGTCGATAGGAACGTATCGGATGCCGTGGTGCGCGGGTCGGCCGGCATCGAGCCCGCTTCCGAGTCTTGCGTCGACCAGGTGTCGGCAGCGAGACTCTCCCATCCTGAGAGGACCCGGGAGAACGCCTCTGTACCGCGAGCGTACTCTATGCTTGCGGGCATCTCATCCCCAACAGCTAGAACAGTATCGACGGCCTTGCCCTTGATTACGAGCTCCTTGCCGCCGCTGCGGACATGCAGCCCGGGCAATGCCTTGGCCAGATACTTGTCGATCCACTGCGACCATTCCAAGCTCTGGAAGATTGCCAGGCGGGGAAGAGGACATGAGGAGCGTCTTGCGCTAAAATCTGGCACCCAAGAAGGCAGACCGGGCAGAGTATGCGTCGTTCCACACAAGTTCAAGAGGTGGATGTTACCGTTGTTCTGGATGATGGCCTTGGCGAATTTGCGATAAATCTCTTGGACATCCAGCCCGTACTCCACCTTGACCAGGCCAGGTTTCAGTAGGCCAAGTATGCCGTAGACTCTATCTTTTGGGTCGGTAGCTTGACAAAACTGACTGTACTTGAGCAAACTCTCATACGCCTTGTCCTCCGTCGACAGGTGCAACCGGCCCAGCTGATGTCCTCGACTCTGGTAGTCCAGGCCGCGGAGGGGATGGAAGGCTTCCTCCACGAACCCTGACGGCCTAAAGAAGTCTTCCCAGGAGGCTGAGTCGGATCCACAGCAGATAATGGCTTCTTTGCTGAGGGCTTTCTCCTGGATCACCCACGTCCGGAAAAACCAAGGTCGCCGACAGAGCCTCCGAAATGCCGCAAGCGTTGGCCCTTGATAATGTGGCGGGTTGATGTGAGATTCGCCGAAAGGGTCTGTTGGCCTGCTGCGGCCTGAGAATACATCATCTCGGTGCTTCTGGAACTCTGCAAGGTGTTGGAAGACTAGGTGAGAGTCCTCACGCGTCTTTCCCAGCCAGACGAGGACCCTGCGCGCGTTCCTGTATATGTCGCCCATGAGGGTTACTTGCTGGTTGCGCTCGTCGGTGTCGCGCTGGTTAATACAGATGGCGTCGACCCATAAGCGTCGCGGCTGGGACTCCAGCCGAAGCGCGAGCAGGGCTTCGTACAGGCTGGGCGTGACCTGAAGAACCTTGCCATCCAGCTTGATGTATCTTGACACAGGGTTGTCGCTCCATACGTAGGAAAGTGTTTCATAGTCTGGGGTCAAACTCAGATCGCAGACCACGAGTTCACATTCAATCAGGGACCCTGAATCCGTAGCAGGGTGGAGGATCATCGTACGGAATGCGTCGCGGCCGGATAAAGGCGTGTGCTCAAACTTCTCCCCGTCAATCCTGTCCATTGGCAACGGTTGGGGTTTAGGGTCTGTTGATTCTATGCAACCGTCCGAGTAGTCGAATGCTTGGTCCTTGTTGTTGATCACGGTGTCGACTGGCGCACGCCGCTGAGTGTTCACCCGCCACTGGTCTCGCATTCTTTGCGCCTCCTGCGGCATATGACGCTCCAGTAGCTGAATGAGAGACCATAGCTCCGAGAGACGACCACTTGGCCACCCTTCCGTTTTAAGCTTCTTTTCTAAGGTCGTCAACACATTGTTGCCTGTCTCCGGGCAGCGAAGGTTGGCGCCCCTCTCAAGAAGAAAGTCGATGGTCTTCTTAGACCCACTCCTGCATGCGATTTGCAAAAGTGTCTCGCCCTTTTCATCCTTGTCGGGCCGGGTGCGGAATTCCTCGTTGATGTTCTGAAGGTCACTTGAGGTAAGGAAATCAAGCATGTCCATATCACCCTTGGTGATCACTGACATGGCAAGCTGTCCAAACTCATCGGGAGGCACCAGATTGCCCCATCTCTGAAAGAGGTCGTTCAGCAGCTCACAATCTCCCTCCTTGACAGCAGACTTCTGTGCTTGAGCAGCGTCGAACTCGGAGCCGTGGTCGATGAGGAGCTGAATTGTCTCAAAACTTTTGGTATCGGGGACACGGGCAAGTCTACACCCCATCTGGAGAAGACGCTTCACCAGGGAGACGTCGCCGTGTTTGATAGATAGCTCGAATAACTGGGCACGGTCATCTGGGTTGGATTCAACTTCCAAGAGCACGCGAAACGTCTCCCAGTAATTCGACACCAGCTGCTCCCACTCCGAATGTCCCATGTTCCGTCCCCGCCAGTAAGAATAGGGACGCTTCACGAAGGCACGCGCCTCGTCGATGGCGACCGCCAAAGCCGTCTGTTTCCGAACCTTGCGTGGCGGACGTTCACTCGGTAAATGAGGGGCACTGTGATCCGTTTCGAAACAAGTCGAAAGGCCTAGATCTTGAGGCCGGGCGCCCCGGCAAGAAGGAGCTTGACCACATCTGCCCGTCCCCCGGCGGCCGCAGCATGAAGTGCGCAGGCGTAGAACCTCCCTCCGCTGTATTCTTGAACTGTCGGGGCGTCGATTGGAACCCCATACTCAATCAACCTCTTAATCCATGAGGCATCCCCCTGGAAACATGCCGTCTGCAAAAGTTTGACCATGCGAGGATCGTCGCGTGGGCACGATAGCCCGGCATCCAGAAGCTCGCTTGCAATCTGTCTCCATCCATCTCCCGGTTTCAATTTCCACGGATAATCTCTGATAAAAGGCCGCTCAACCTCGTTCCATAAAAAGGCCTCGAGTGTTGCCTGTACTAGGTTCAGCGTTGTCACCTCTCTCCACGAGAAAAATGAGTGTGTCGTCGATGTATCGGCCCCTTGTGCCAAAAGCTGCCGAAATAGCTTGTGATGTGCAAGCATGCAAGCGTAGAAGAGTGCAGTGTTCCCATGATCGTCGAAAGCCCTGACGACGGCCCCGTGCTCAACAAGTAGCTGGGAAGTCTCAAGCAACTCGCCAGAGACGGAGTCCGTGATCCAGATCCTTCTCCACCTCTTCTCATGAAAACACGAGGCGATGGCAAACGGTAGAATATCAGCTTCGTCTTTCAGGAAGTCAGGCGTAACCACGCCCTTGATCTTTTGGAAGAGAATGTGCGCGACCTTGTACCGCTTTTTTTTGAGTAAGAATCTCAAACTTTGGATGACAGACCGCGTGAAGGCCTCGCGACCTGCGCCAGCGCCAGCAGTGCAGCATTCATCGAACATCGCTTCCTCGAAAGCTGTCAAGTCGCGGGACCCATCAGGGGCGATGTTCGTACATATAGCGAGTAACTTTTGTCCAGCGACCTCCGCCATCTGGATATTAATATCCGCATCGGGCTGAGCCACAGCTACCTGTAGTGAAGGCACTTCCTCCATGAGGTATTTTTATCAGTCAACCGTTTCGGCCTGAGAAATGGATCTTTTAAAGAGATTATAGAAGGATGAATCTGATGTTAGACATTGGGCGTTGGATCATCGAGTTTGGGCGGCGTCGAACTTGAAAATCTCAAGCTACCCAGGTTTGTAGACCAGGGCAAGATGCGGGGAGTAATAACATGTATAAGCCACCATGATGCGTAAGTGGCTGCCTCATCCAACCTGGGTCTTGTCAGCAGCTGGTATCACCTAGAACCTCCCCATTCCCGGGAAATGAAGTAAAGGCCAGTCACGTCTAGCTGAGTGGGAAAGAGGGGGCTGGGGAGCTGCTTATCTCAGAGACTCAGACCATACTGGCACGACTGGGTAGTTTTACCGGAGTTAGCCTATCAGACCCTGTGAGTTGCCAGACCAAACAACGCAAGCGCAGCGGTATTGATAGCATGTGAGATTCTAGTGACTCTGGAGACTTGTCGGTTCAAATCCGGCGTCCCTCGATTTTGCTTTTTCATGTCGATACTCCTCCCCTTTTCTCTCTTCTTTTTATTTTTATTTTTCTTCTTCTTTTGAATCTCATTCTCTTGCTTTATGGACTCTACAGTTTTGTTAATTTCGTCTTGTTGTTTAAGTAAACAGTGGGCCAGGAGCATATGATGACGAGAATCCCGGGACCGCCAGTAGAGATCGTCACTTGAGAAGGAGGGATATCTTGATCAGAGCGTTAGGTCCGTGAGTTACTCAGGCCCGGGAGGGCAGAGAACTTTGCTTTTCAGACAGTCATTTTTTCTATTTTGTTTTAGATTAGTTTATACCATCATGGAATGAGAGTCAGTGTCATTTTCCTTCTTGTCTTCCTTCACATGAGAGGAAATCTTTCTGAGAATGGTGGGTACTTTACTTGTTGTCAATATTAGGTCTATATGTGATGTTATTTAATCAGATAAGAAAGCTTCTTCCAAACAAAAGTCTATCATAATTGTACCTGTGGATGTTTCCAGTGATGATCCAGTCGGTGCTCTAAGAATCTATTCGTAACCTCCATCCTAACCCCTGCGCCCCTATAGCAAAGAAAAGGATGGAAGAACCAAAAGGAGAAGGAAAAAAAGGAAAAAAGGAAAAAAGGAAAAAAGAAGAAAAGAAAAGAAAAGACGGGACTTGGAAACAAAAGACAACAAATTAACAAGATCCTCATTTCTCACCCATCAAACTGCTTACTTGCTCTTGACCTTTGCAGCCCGTTGCAACGGCCTGACTCGGAAGAAATAGTAAGTGAAGACGGCAACAAACACATTAAACACCACATAGGCCCAGAAGATACCGAAATTACGCCACCTGTCATCCCAATAGATGTTGCTCCCAGCCAGGTAGGTGTCGGCCGTGGTGATGGAGCAGTACCGACAGGCGCTCGTGTCGCCGGGGTTCTGCAGGGAGCCCGCAGCGCCGGCGCCCTCGAGGTAGGCGGCAAAGTACTGGCCGCAGGTCTGGCCCGAGGGAGGGTTGATGATGGTGGTCTCGGACGCGGAGCATGTGACGGCGCGGCCGTGGAGCATGGTGGAGGTCATGGCGGAGATCCAGTAGGTGAAGGGGCTGAGGTAGTACATGAACTTCCAGAACCCAGGGAGGGCGACGGGGGTCTGCAGGACGCCGCAGAAGACCAGGCTCATGAGCATGAGCAGGGTCACGACGGCGCCGGCGGTGGTGGCGTCGGGAAGGGCGGCGATGGTCATCTGGGCGAAGGCGCTCGCGTAGATGAACAGCAGGATGCAGAGCAGGAGGACGAGCCCCTGGCGCTCCGAGGTCTGGCCGGCGCCGACGACGGGGTAGTAGAAACAGGCCCAGATGAGGATGCCCGTGACGATCTGGTAGGGGATCTCGACGATGACGTTGGCCACCATGAAGGCCTTCCAGCTGTAGGCCTTGCTGGGCCGCTCGCGCACCTCGTACAGGGACCGCTGGGTCACGAACAGGGGTTGGATCTGCTGGACAATGGTCGAGAAGAGGGTGACGATCTGGAAGACGGAGAAGATGACGTTCTGCATGCCGGCGAGTGTGCCTCCGCCCCGGTAAAAGGAGAATCCGATAAAAAGGCCAGCTGCCACTCCGAGGATGAACTTGGCAAAGATGTAGGACGGCATGCGCCAGTATTGTTGGAACACCCGAATGGTAACGGCGAGGAGTTGCTGGCTGAAAGGCATGGCAAATTCGGAATGGGCTTCGTCCTCGTCGTCTGCTGCTGTTGACTGCCCGTGGTGGTGGTGGTGGTGACGGTGGCTCTCCTCCTCCTCCCCCTCCTTCTTCTCGACTGCGATGCGTTGAATCTCAGCCTCGACGCCTTGGCGCTCCTGGCTGTCGAGCCATGTAGAGTGCCAGTCGGCCTGGGCACTGTTGGCAATCTCGAGCATGTATTCTGCCGGGTTCTCGTCCTGCCCACATGGTCGTGCGCCCTTGGACTCGAAATAATCCAGCAGGGTCCTGGAGTTCTCGCCAATGTCACCAAAATACACAGTCTTGCCTCCCCTGGCCAGGAACAAGAGGCGATCGAATTCTTGAAAGAGGATCGCGCTGGGCTGATGGATGGTGCACAGCACGGCCTGTCCTGCATCCGCGAGCTTGCGCAGGAAGGCGACGATGGCCCAGGAGCTCTGCGAGTCGAGACCGCTGGTGGGCTCGTCGAGGAAGAGCAGGAGCTTGGGCTTGGCTGCGAGCTCGACGCCGATGGTGAGGAGTTTTCTCTGCTCGACGTTGAGCCCCTCGCCGGGGATGCCCACCACGGCATCGGCAAAGTCGCCCATGTTCAGCATCTCGATGACCTCCTCGACGAATTGGTACTTGTCTGCTTTGCTGACCGACTTTGGTTGTCGGAGCATGGCGCTGAACCGCAGACTCTCTCTGACTGTTGCCGTCTCTAAGTGAAGATCTATTATTAAATAGGGAGGGTGGACGAGAAATTAGCAAAGAGGCATATCAAAAAGTCGGAAACTCACAGAAGGAGAGGGGGGGGGGGAGGGGAGTTGGCTGTCCTTACCTTGCTGTTGCACATAGCCCGTCTTGCGCTGAAAACTCTCATCCAATGGCTTGCCGTTGACCAGCATATCTCCTGTAATCACACCCATTGTTGTTCGCTGTGCGAGAACATCAAGCAGTGTCGTTTTGCCGGCTCCACTGACGCCCATGAGAGTTGTAAGTGTTCCAGGCTTGACCCAGCCGGCCACGTTATCCAAAAGTCGTCTCTCTTCCCCTTTGACGTGAATATCATACGTGACATCCTTCCAGGTAAAGACATCCTTCTGCGGCTCCAGGGCACGAACCTCAGGCGCCGCATCACGCACGACCTCACCGCCCGCTTTCTCCCGAGACTGGTCCTCGACGTCGCTGCTGCCCTTGCTCTGGAGATGTGCCGGCACGTGGCCCCGTCGGAAGACCAGGAACTCGGCTGAGCTGTCGGCGCCCGAGTTGAGCTCGATGACGACCATGTAGAGCGCAGTGAAGAAGACCAGGAAGGCGACCAGGATGCCAAAGTTTCGCCAGGCGTGCGACCAGTAGTAGGAATAGTTGGCCGCGATGAACGCGTCTCCGCTGACGGTCGACCGCCCAGGAACCGACCCGACGGCGTTGCAGACCCAAGAATCGCCCTGCAGCGGCGTGTAGTTCGGTATGATGGAGGAGCAGATGTACTCATGCCCGTGGAACTCGTTGGCGATCAGGATCTCGAAGGCGTAGTAGAGCGGGTTGATCCAGCGGATCCAGCTGAACCAGACCTTCATCTGCGGCACGGCAATGATGAAGCCGGTGTAGATGGTCAGCGCCAGGACCAAGACGCCTGCACACGTCATGGCCTGGGAGACGGTTCTTGTTGCCGCAGCCACGGTGCGGAACAGGCCCGAGAAGACAAAGGTGGAGATGTACGTGACCAAAAAGAAGAAGAAGAACTGTCCCGGCTCCCGATAGAGACCCGCCAGGAAGTAGAGCACAACATTAAAGCAGACGGCGATGAGAAACTTGACGGGGATATCTGCCACGATGCCGGCAAACGCTTCTGTGGCTGGACGGTAGAAGGCATAGGCGGCTTGTTTCTCGATGATCGGCCTCTGTGCGTACAGGTTGCTGATCTCGGAGATGGACGACAGCGCGTTGGAGAGGACAGCAATAAACAGCGCCGCCCCCTTGGAGAAAAACCCAGCAGTCGCGTTGTCGCTGGCAGGGCTGTAGAAGATGGAACCGATGACGAGCGAGAGGACGACCTGCATGATGGCGTTGACCACGGTCGAAGACTTGTCGCCCCAGATGCGCTGGTAGGCTCGCTTGGTGTTGAGGCTGATCTGCTGTCGGACGGTGATGGTGTAAGGTGATTTGGGGTGAGCATGTCTTGCCTGTCGCTGCTGCTTGTTGGATCGGAACTGCTGCAGTGTCGGGTTATTATTATCATTGTTATTTTTATTAGTAGTAGTACAATGATGATCTCGCTTGTTGTGCTCGGGAGACAGGGCGTATGTCGTTGCGTGAGCCGCAATGCCTTGTTGAAGCGCATGATATTCTGGTGATGCGCGCCAGTATCTCTCAAAGTCTTCTGGGCTGCGCGGTACGCTTTCCTCCATGCCCGGACGGGCCTTGCGCTCTACTGGGTTGGTCACCGATGTGAGAAAGTCGCCTGTGGTCTGTCGTGGCGGGCAATACCAGCCCTGCCTCTCGAAAAAGGCCTTGGCTTCTTTTGCCGGGCCGAAATAGATCTGTCTGCCCTCGTACAATACCGTCGCCTTGTCGAAGAGGTCGTATATGGCCTGACTGGCCTGGTAGATGGCAATGGCATGTGTGGCACTGAAGATGTCGCTCATGACGCGCAATGTCCGGACGAACTTGAGGGCGGTGGCCGAGTCTAGTCCTCGGGTGCTGTAACAACGAGTTAATTAATTATCCATAAGGACCTTTATTGACGTTCTTCAAGATATCTTCAGGTGAAAAAAAAAAAAAAGACATGGGCGTACCTGTTATCCCATGCGGCAAAAGGCGATCCAGCAAGCATCATTTCCGCTATACTAACACGCTTCCTTTCACCACCCGAAACGCCCCTCACAAAATCGTTGCCGACCTTGGTGTTGTACGTGTGTGACAGGCCGCAGACGGCCATGGTCACCTGCGTCATGAGCTTGGAGAATTCCTGCCGACCCATGCCGTTGATGCGGTTCGAGGGCGTCCGGCACGCTGCGGCAAATTCCAGTGTCTGCCCCACGGTGAGGTGAGGGAAGTGCTTGTCGACCTCCTGGTTGTAGATGACCTCGCCCTTGAACTCCTTCTTCATCTTGGGCTGCGAGATGCCGTCGTAGCTGATGGTGGACTTGTCGTCGAGTTGCAGCCCCTTCAGCTCGCCGCACATGGTCTTGAGCAGGGTGCTGCAGCCTGAGCCTGGCCGGCCGAGGACGATGAGCAGCTCCCCGCTCTGCAGGAGGCCGTTGAAATCATGTAGGATTCGTCTGGGCGTCTTTTTCCCCAGGCGGACCAATTCGCCAGGAGCCAGTGGTCCTCGCAGGACTGATCCGACCGTGTTTTGCAGCTGGACTGCGTCTCCTGTGCCGGATA
Organism: Cryphonectria radicalis; assembly: GCA_014849355.1. Taxonomy (NCBI): domain Eukaryota; kingdom Fungi; phylum Ascomycota; class Sordariomycetes; order Diaporthales; family Cryphonectriaceae; genus Cryphonectria; species Cryphonectria radicalis. Next base: position 159,033 of record JACWQW010000071.1, on the reverse strand, counting down.
CCGAGAGGTTCTCGAACATGATACCAGTCCGTGCCGATGAGAAGCCCTCTCGCTCGAGTTGTCGAACGAAGCTTTGAACCCCTGCTTGTTGTGTGAGCACGGTATCAACTCACACTTGAGGGGGCTGGGTATCAATTTGGAGAGACTGACATTTGTAAGGGTTGAATTTTGGGTTGTCGGGCTTCATCTCTGGAGAGTCGCTCGTCATAGAAATGACTTGGTGGAGTCTCGAGGGATCTTCATCTGCACCTGTGCGCGAGGCCGTTCGTGAGAAGCCTGTAGCAATCCTGTGCAGCTCTCTCCTCTCGGGTTCATCGATCAAGCCCCTGTCGACAATGGAGCTGTCTGACTGTTCCACTGCTGTGCCTGAACCTGAGGCTGAAACCGAATCATCGGCTTCGTCCAGGTTTTCGTACAAATCATTGTCATCTTGGAGACGTGCGTTGTCTTCAGGAGACAAGGCTGCGTTCCCCTTCTCCTCCATGCTGGAAAGATGCTGGAAAAAAGAAACACACACACACACACATACACACACAAAAATAGAGAGAAAAGAGAGGGGGAGAGAGAGAAAGAGAGACAAAAAGGATTCCTGAATTTGTTTCCTTGTGAAATAGTATTCGCCGAGTTTGACCCAGGCAGTCAGTCGTGCTGGTCCAGGAAATAGATATATAAAGGATGAGGATGGAACGGAGATCAACCTCAACCCGTAGACCACTAAACAAAGACATCTGGACTCTTCTCAAGTCTCCGAGAAAATACGGAGGTAGGTAGACAGTCGTCATACATAATACGCTGCGGATTTCCTGGAGGACCCGGCCGAGGTAGCAGCCTGGTTCTCACACCGGATCTGATAAAGTTCCAGAACTAAGCCGTCCACCTCAAAGTTGGTCGTTTACGGACGCGAGTCTCGGTCCCGTTCTACTGATACAACCCGCACTGCCCGCTGCGTAAGGTATGGAGCAAAGGTAGTACAGTAGGAAATACAGACCAAGCTCAACGGTCTCTCGGGGAATAATTAATTACTGTGTAAGTGACGCAGCATCCACACATCCTACCTGAATTTTGTTTATCTTTCGAGTCATATTAGCATAATAATAAGCTTTTCTGTCGGATTGTTTCCCTCAAGGACCCATCCACCCCGGGGGGGTTCTATCGTCATTCCAGTTCCTGTGTGAAGGCAGGCTAGCGTTCATTAGCCACAGCATAGCATAGCCCCAGTGCCCCAGATCCACTGTTTATTGCTTAAGTGGTTAGAATACGGAGTCAGCTGGGACGGGCACCTAGCTGACTCCGGCGCTCCGAAAGCGAGACACACCTCGCATTCTATCTGGCGCGGTAGAGGAGGCATTGTGGCCCTTAGACGCGAGCTAAACAGCTCTCCTGGAGTGGTCCAGACGGACTTGAGAGGAGTATGCATGCGTAAATGACGATCCATCTTCGGTTTTAACGGGATGCGTGGCGTCCGCCAATGCAGAGCCTGTGATGTCCTGCTATTCCTTACATGTACTACTTGCTCTCGTGTGTTGCGATGTATGTATTCGCTCGCACACAACCTTTCTGATTGGATTTCAAAAGGTATATTATGCTTTTCGTCGTTGGTTGAGAGGGTCGTCAGTCTATAATAATGGGGGTCTGGGTCCACCTGAGCCTGATGTGGGTTACTTGGACTCACAAGAAGCAAAGATATATATATATATATATATCTACAAGAATATATAGTGTAGCTGCCATGATTCAATAAATTTCAATATACTCAAGTACTTTATAGTCGAGTTTCGATCTCAGAGATGGGCTAAATCAACCTGGCTTCACAGTAAACAGTCAAGTCGCCGTGGTGGTCGCCTCTTTTTCTTTGCTGATTCTGACGCCGAGGAAAACACACGCATTTGAGCCTGTCCATTCTATCTGGTTTTGCGAGTTTTATTTCGAGTAATAGTGATATTCCTTTGGACGTATCAAGACTACTCACAACATAACTACAAAGGCCGAGACATGTAATTACCTCATTCATTGAAGAAAGAAAAAAAAGATGCACCCTTCCACAAAGCCCTTTCAAACCCCAAGAATTCTCTTTGCATACTGCTCAAAAGTCTCAGGCTCGTGGCCTGAATACCTCTTCACCTTGCCCGCCTCCTCAGCGTAATCCAGAGGAGCAAACAGAGAACCACTCTGCGACCACTCGCGGTTCTCCCAAAACCACTGCAAATAGTCACAGACGGCCTCCGGGCGCCCCTTGCTCCTCACTCCCGCCGCCGCCTCCGCAGGCGTGCGCATGTTGACCTTCACCTCCCGCCCAGAGACCCTCTCGACCACCCTGACCGCCTCTGCGTCCGTCAACAGCTGCGGGCCGAGCACGTATATGACATGCTTCCCCGTGGCGGTGGGCGGGTCGACGAGGACCGCGCCGCCGACCTTGCCGATGTCGGCGGGCGAGACCTTGTCGCCGGCGGCCTTGCCCGAGATGAGCGTGGCCTCCCACGGCGTCTTGCTGCGGTCGAGACTGTCCCTGAGGAGGTTTCTGGCGAACTCGCCCCCGCGCAGCGCCGTGTGCGCGAGCCCTGCCTTCTCGACCGCCAGCTCGGCCTGCGCGTGGAACCACGGGATGAACCTGGCCTGGGGAACCTCGGACAGGGCCTCGTCTGGGTGGATGGTGAAGGAGGAGAGCAGAACGACGTGCTCGATGCCGGCTTCTTTCATGGCCTCAAAGGTCGGCGCCATCGACGGGCCCCCGGATATGGCGTATGCGAAGGCAGCCTTGGCGCCGGACTGCTGGACGGCGGCCCTGACGGATTCCGGATCTCTGAGGTCCGCCTGCACGCGGTGGAAGGCTCCAGACTGTTCCTGCGCCGTGGTGAGCGCCGCGATGGGCTTGTCGGTCTGGCGCATGGCGAGCCAGACCGAGGAACCGCGCTGGCTGGCCTCGAGAGCTGCGGCGCCGCCCACCTCGCCGGTGGGGCCAAAGACGATGACATTGCTGTGTTTGAGAGGCATGATTGTGCTCTTCTTAGGTCTGTTGGGTTGGTGTATGACTCTGCTTTACAGGACAGTCTCAGAGAGGACGAAGAGACGATGCTTGAGGTGAATCGCCCCTTTTAACGCCTTTAACGCCGGGCTACTTATAGAATACCAATATGTTTACTAAGCAGCCCCTCTTGGAAGGGGGCACAGACTGGTGGATCCTATTTGAGCAGGTGTTGGAAAAAAGAACACGTAGATGAGATATGTTTTTCTAGGAATGCCTTCTGCTAGACAACTTTGCATTGCTTCAAGGCTGTTTTGACGGGGAAAAGGGAGGGGATCAAGGACAGAAGGAGAAATAGGAAAGAGAGAAAGTGATGATCTGATATTTTAAGCAATAACTACTTAAAGTCAGCACTCAGGCACCGTAGAGATTTAGCTAAGGAGGAGGCGCAGCCACAGTTTTCTCATCCATTTCCACTACTGAACTGTTATTCTCCCTTTTTGCTTCGTTGTAATCATCTGATGCAATTATTACAGTGGATGTTTTGCAATTGCAGGATTTGAATATTCATATTCATACTTGACCGTGTTTTTAATGATGGGTCTGTTACACAGCAATCATAGATGTTCGTTGTGACGAAGCAGTAATAAAACTCACAAGCCTCCATAGGGTTTGGCCTCAATATAGAAACAAATCATTCGTATCATTGGCCACTTTGCACAATATGGTGTGTTATAAATATGAACATTTGAATATAAAAAAAAAAAAAATCTCTTTCGGTCCCCCTCCCCCCCCTTTTTTCTTCTTCTTCTTCTTATTTTTTAAACCCCCTTTTCCTACGGGTTGTAACTCACGACGCTGAGATACTGCACATCAAAGTAGGTCGTCTCGGTCGGGCCCGTGGAGCCGCTGCTACCCAGCATCTGGTAGTCGATGATCATGTAAAACGGCTCGCCCACCATATCCGAGCCGTACTGGGTGGTGATCAGGTCCCCGTTGATGTAGAACTCGGCCTTGAGCGTGGTCCCGTCGTCCTCGGGCCGCAGCTCGACGAGGATGGTGTGCCACGCCGTGGTGGGCGTCGAGTAGGTGTAGTCCTGCGCCGCGACCACGGAGCTCGTGTTGAACGTGTTGAAGCTGATGTCGCCGTCGCCCTTCCACTCGGCCAGGTCGATCTCGGGCGGCCAGCTGTTGACGCCGTCCAGCCACCACGCCGGCCAGCAGCCCTCGGCCACGGGCGCCACGAAGTTGGCCTGGAAGTCCAGCCCGCCGTCTGCCTCCACCGTGAAGTCCTGCTTGGCGTAGATCGTGCCCGAGTTGTAGCTGAGGGACGAGTCTGAGGCCTGCGGGCCCGTGTAGACAGACTCGAGCTGTAGGTAGGCGTTGTCGATGATGCTCACCTGCGACTCCAGCATGAGCGCCGCGCCGTTGTGCTGGTTCAAGTAGAGTTAGTTTTTTTTCTTCTTCTTTCTGTTATGGTTAGTTTTCAGGTCTAGAAGTCAGGTTTATATTTACTAATTATAATGTGTTAGCTAAATCATCATGGATTCCAAAGGTGACACAGATGTAGTCGACATAATAGGAATAGAGAGAGAGAGAGAGAGGACTACGAACCCGTGTCACCCCAAGGATACGCAAAGTTGAAGTACTCCTCCAGATCGTCCTCGCTGTTAAAACACGTATCCGGAATGAGGGTCGTTGCGCGCTTCTTCAGGTCACGCTCGCGCAGTGGGTCGGCGTGCCTGGCGGTAACGAGGCCAGCCCCGAGAGCGAGGGCGACGAGGAGACGTGAAGGGGCCATGATTGATTGATTGATTAAGTGTGGGCCCTCCTTTTCCTCTCTTATTGTTGTTGTTGTGGTGGTGGTGGTGGTGGTAGTAGGAAAATGATGTGGTGAATAATACGTTCTGTGCTCGGGATGAACTTGAGAATAAAGTGGAGCAAAGATTGATGAATTAGGTTATCGATGCTATATAACAACATAGGATGATCAAAAAAGTCCCGAGAAGATGAGATATTATCCGGCGAGCCTGTTTGTATTTATGCTCATCAAAAAAAAAACAAAAGCTCTCCCTCCTTGGCCGTGCCCCTCCTCCTTTTGTTTTACATCGAACGGTTGACGGGATGGAAACAACAAGGATGACTGACAGCGGTACCATAAACCATCAACCCCCTTCCCTCCCTCGTATTCGAGGACAATTCTGAACACCCACTCCGGCCCTCCCCTCCCCTCCCCCCCCGGCATGCCATCTCATCCTTCGACGGTTTCAAAACACGTCCACTGTAGTGGGGGAATGAAAGGCTGGCCCGACTGTGGAAACAAACATCACCGTCCTGTGGGGCCGGCCTAGGGCATGGTGTTAAAATCACGGAACAGCGGGCTTGCTGGGGGGGGAGGGGGAAGGGGGGTCGTATCGACTGTCTTTACTCCACGAATCTCGAGCATTCAGTTTTACGAGATGGTGGACCAGAAAAAAATAGTTTGGTTGTCAGGACAAAAGAAGCGAACCAAACGGGAAAAGGAGAGGGGGAGGGGGAAACCCTTTTGAGTTTCGTTGGAGGGAGGGGGCAGGAGAGTTAAAAATTGGATCGACAAACTCGAGAGGACCGCATGTTACTACTACTACATTAGAATGTAATATGTTCCCAAATGCGCCGGGGCATTCGGAGCCGGACAACCTAACTGTACCTTAAGCGCTCCCACCTGCAGTGCGGTGCAGTGTAGTGCAGTGGTTCGAAACAGTCAGCGGGCGAATTTGCAGTGAATTGGAGTGGGGAAAAGAAGGGAATCGAAACGAGACGGACGGGGGGTTTCCGTTTCAAGATTGACAGGGCGTCGGCCCATTTCATACTTTGGTTATGCATATTCGGATTTTCCAGCTAAATTACAAGTACCGGCGTGGCCCCCCCCGTCTTGATGCACCTCAGTGAACAGAGGCTCCTTTCTTTGTAACGTGATATGGCAGAAATTCTGGTTTCCAGGATTTGGCAGGCTGCCCTGGCGGTCATGGTCATAAAAACGTATATATCTATGTGGTATCTCTCTCTCTCTCTCTCTATTTTTATGGGATGCCCGCAGGCCAAGCACCATATGCATGCATTTATTTTTTTTATTTTTAAGATTTTCCCTCCCCCAACAGATGAATTTCCTTACAAGATAATAGTAACACTGCCCTTCAAGCAAGTGCATCATTCCGAGACCACAACCCGTCTTTTAAAGAAATAGTTGAGAAAAAGACATCCCTTCGCTCTTCTAGAGGAGACCATGAATGACGCGCTTGAACCAGCTCTGCTTGGGCTCATCATCGTCCTCAGGGTTGTGGAGACGCAGGCCAGACTTGAGGTCCATCTCCTGAATGGGGACCATCAGGCGCCAGTCCTTGGAGTAAATCTTCCAGCCGAGATACAGGGCGAGGACCACAGGCGCGGCGAGGAAGCTCTCGAAAAAGACCGAAGCGTCAGGGGTGGCATCGGCAGAAGGCTGAAGATAAGGGTTAATAGGGATTCTCTTGCAGTAGGTTGGAGGAGGAGGAGGAGGAGGAGAGGTTATTTTTGTTCTAACTTACGTAGAGGGAACTGTAGAAGGTGGCGATCAGGCAGAGGACGGCGAGGATGAGACCGATCCAGCTGCCCCAGATGCCGAGGGTGGGCTTATAGGGGATCTGGTCGAGGGTGTAGCCGTGGGCCTTCCAGGCCGAGCGGAAGCGGATGTGGGTGGCGCAGATGGTGCCCCAGACGAAGAGGTAGGACAGGCCTGACAGCGAGAGCAGCCAGCCGAAGATGGTGCTCTGGTCCGTGGCCTCGCCGATGAAAGCGAGCAGGCCAAAGGCGATCTGGACGATGATGCACCAGATGGGACGGCCGGAGCCGTCGACGTAGGCCAGGAACCTCGGGGCCATTCCTCGCTCGGCCATGGCCTGCATCGTCCTGGTGGAGCCGAAGGTGCACGAGTTGGCGACGGAGATGACGGCCAGGGTGATGACCACGTTGAAGATGGAGGGCAGGACGGAGATGCCGGCGTCCTGGATGGCGAGCACAAAGGGCGAGGCCTTGGTGTTGGCGCCCGAAGAGCCCTCGAGTCTGGTGTCCGTGTAGGGCAGGATGAGACCGACAATGAAGAGGTTGACGACGTAGAAGAAGCAGATGCGCCAGAAGACCTGCTTTGTGGCCTGGGGGATGGCCTTTCTCGGGTTTACGGACTCGGCGGCAGCAAGGCCTACAAGCTCGGTTCCGCCAAAGGCGAAGCAGGCCGTCACAAACACGCTGATTGCCTCGGGGTCAGCTTCTCGGAGAAGAGAAAAGACAAACCAAAAAAAAAAAAAGGGGGGGGGGGAGGGAGGATGAGTAGTAGAAATACATACCTGCAAAAGCCGTTAAAATCGGTAAAAGCGCCAGGATCGTGCCAGTACTTTGCTCCGATATAGCCCTGGTTCCCAACGCCGCCGCAGTTGATGACGATGCCCAGGATGATGAAGCCTGTGCACGCAGCAATCTTGATCATGGAGAGTACAAACTCGACCTCACCATAGCCACGGACGCCAAAAATCTGGATGGCAGAGAGGACCACGAGGAAGACGGTGACCCAGATACCTTTTTTTTTTTTAAAAAAAATGTCAGTATTCTTTCTTCATCGTACACAAGGACCAAGAAGAAGAAAAAAAGGACACTAACCCATATTCAGATCGTCTCGCCAGAAGGTGATGGTGATGGACGCGGCCACGAGCTCAAACGGCAACACCGTCAGCCAGGAGATGGCATAGTCCCAGCCCATGGCAAAACCCCACGAGGGGTCAATGAACCGGACAATGTAGGTATAGAAAGCGCCGTTGACGGGATAGAGGACGGCTAGCTCGGCCAGGGCCTGGCATGTGAAAAGCAACATCACGCCGATGATCATGTAGCAGATGACCAGGGCTCCAGGACCGCCGGTCCGGAGAGCACTTCCGGATCCAACGAAGAGACCAGCACCGATAGCACCACCTATATATATATAATGAACTCCACATTAGAAATATGTAAGGGGAGGAGGGAGGGTGGGAACCGAGTAAGTCGCACCGATAGCAATCACTAAGTAGATGATGGTCAGCAACAGTGTTCCATTTCAGAGCAGCAGAGGAATTTGCCTCAATAAATAAAAATACCAGGGGTGAGAGAGAGGGGCCAAGGACGGAGAATGGTAGGTGAAAACTTACTCTGCATATGTCTGTTCTTCAGGTCGCGACTCAGGTTGCCTCCCTTGTGAACAACGCCGACCTCCTCGTCGACAATGTCCGAGCCAGACGCAATCCGAGGCTCATAGGCCTCCTTGCCCGAGAGGTCCTTTTCGTCGTGGTGGGCCATCTTGTCCCGCGGCGTGAGATTTGGGGGGAGGGTTAGGAGGGGGGGGGGGGTTGTCAGACGCTCGCGTGAGGGAAAAGAAGAAGGGAATTACACCTGTTAGGAAGGGTGGGTGGGGAGGAGACAAGCAGGAGAAGGAAGAAAAAGAAGGGTAGACTCTGTCTTTTTCTCTCTTGCACTCTGTCGCACACACACGCACTCTCTCTCTCTCTCTCTTTCTCTCTCTCTCTTTCTTTCTCTTTCTCCCTGTCAAGGCTGCAGGGTCGGGGGCGTAGGGCTGCTTCTTATAATAAGAGGGAGCGACATGGTCGGTCAGATCCGCAGCGCGTGTGTAAGAGTAAAACTAAGGTAAGGTTCGGAGTGGCCACAGGTGTCTGATAAGGATGGCTCGCCACGGACGACAGGGGCGCAGGAGCTAAGCTGGTCTCGAAGCAGCGCCAAGGCACTCGCTCCCAAGGTGGTGGTGCTAAAGGGTGCTGAAGAACAGGCGATCCGAGGAGGATTACATTACTTTCTTCTGTTGTAGTGTGTGCTAAGCAGTCGGGCAACGCCAGAATTCGGAAAATGTGTGTTGTACCATGAACCAGCAAGGTGAGCCCCTGTGGAGAGAGGTGGCTGCGTGTACTGTTATCCTGCAAGCCATATTAGGTGGCTGAGACGAGAGAGAGAGAGACACCCTCGCCGGGCAGCAGCCAGCCTGCAAGCCATGAGCAGTAAATGGATTAAACGAACAGCTAGCTCCTCGTAGCCTTGGGGGGCGCTCGTCAGACCTGCACTCGTCAGTCAGACCTAGAGTTTTCTTTTTCGTATTTCCTTTTTTTTTGTTCCTTTCTTTTCTTTTTTTTCTCTTTGTTTTTGCTTTGGCCTTCAGCAGAGTCCAGCGAGGCTTAGGATCCAGGACATTTTCCCCAAACAAGAGAGACTGACTAGCACCGAGGGACAAACCGCCAAAGTACATACAGAGCAGTATATACTATTATTGTAGCAGTATTATAGGCGACAGAAGACCAGGATCCCTAAGATCCCGCCCCACCGGCTCACCAAAAAAGGGTCTTCTCCAGGACCAAGGACAGCGGTACCGTCAGTCAAGAAGGTACTCAAGTAGGATAGCAGACCATCCCGTCCTCATTAGTGAGACTGGCTGCATAAGCATGTGACAGTTGAGTGTGTGTGTGTGTGTGAGGGAGAGGATGGTTGGTCATGAAAAGACTCAAGGAGGGTTGGTTCACATTGTTCAGGTGAGCGATATTCCTGCCAGGCTTCCCCTCAAGGCCTCCGAAGAAGGGAGGAGAGTGGCTTGAGGTTGAGAAAGAAAGAGCCTGAAGATCTCTCCCCTCCTCCCCTTCCTCCCCTGCGGCTTGTCGACAGGGGTTGCTGCATGGGCCCAGCGTGGCACGATCCCTGCCTTCTGATAAGAATGTCAGACTGCCAATGAGGAAGGTGGGGGTGGGGTGTCTTCTTTCCACCGCCTAGACTGTTTCGAGTCCTGCTGGCCGCAGCTAACAACCCATCCATAGTACCGATACATACTATGTGAAGTAGCAAGGAACAACCTCATCACATGACAAATGGGCTGGCAGGCGAGGCCTTCCCCGTGATGGCATGAGGAACAATAAATGGTGCAGCATAAACAGACGCTCTCTCTATGAAAGGCCCTCCCTGGTCATGGTACATATATGTCTGTATGTTGTTGCTGCTGCTCGTCCATGTGGGGAACATTCAGCTTCACATCTTTTTCCCTTCAAGCCCTGCAAAGTTTTATGAGTGACTGGGGATGTTGTGTCCACTGGCACATTGGGTGCAATTCTTTTTATCAGATAGGTAGGTAGGCTGTAGATGACGGGCGGGAGGTGAGGGGGGAAGGCGAGAGAGAGAGAGAAAAGAAAAAGAAACAAGCCAATGGGGCGCCAAGAAGGAGAGAGCAGAGATAAAGAGCAGGAGAGAGATAAAGAGCGGACAGGGAACAGAAAAGGTGAGGGTTTTCTTTCTCTCTGGTCTCTCTCTCTCTCTCTCCCCCTCTCTCTCCCACTTAGATACTGACATGGTAAATGATCAGGTCTGCTCGCCAAGCGATTGAGACTTGTTGAGATTTACATATTCCCCCTTTTCCTGCTCGAGTGAACCATCATCTCAATCTCCGCCGGGTCTAGTCCCCGATTCTCACGTCTTATCCGAGAGTCACTGACTCGATCAATTCAAACACGACACATACATAGGAATAATTCCTACTTTTCGTAACATTACCCCAGAATCTGTCTCAACAATTCATTACGTACAAACCGTTTCTTATGATCTTTATTAGACGTTGAATTTCTGATGCGGCACGTCAAGCGCGTTTGTCACGACATGCTTTTTGTATCACTTGAAAAATCCACAAAGGCGGATGGATGGATGATATTGAGTGATGCGTCACTTTATTGGTTATGCTGCCCTCGACGAGGATGATCAGGCTGATCCCCTCCACTAGACTTTTCTTGCTATCCGCCTGTCCACCCATGTTCATGCGGCCCATCCCCTCTCCCCTCCCTTCAACCTCAAATCAGAGAATCAATTGGTGCTCTTCAATCTGTTTGGTTCTCCACAGCGCCGCCCCCTCCCTCCCCCCTCCCCGGGGCCGCAGCCTCTCCCGATCTCCTTGGCTACTTTAGACCCAAAGGCTGATCTCGTTCCATGTTTCCCATGTTTCCATGTTTGCATGAGGCACGCACGGCTTCTAGCGTTTCTAGAGGGGCCCACACTAGTGCAGGTCCTCAAAAATAAAACAAAGGTTCTTATAATGTAGATTTTCCCTGCATATCTGCGGCTGGCCTAACGCCCCAATAGTCATGTCCAGCCGAGGAGAAGGGAACATTGTCGTGCACCGCCGTTGCTTAGCGCCTTGCCCAGACCTACTATAGGCTGTTCTATAGGCGGCTGTTCGAGAGCTGGCCATAAGTAGATAGGCAACAAACAGCCTTTCACGATATCCCATGTGTGTTTTGTTTTCAGTGCGAAAAGTATGCAGTAAGGAAGGCTCAAAATGTGCCGAGGATGCAGGCTGGATATCTGGCCTTTCTATTCCCTCCCCCCCCCCCCTTCTCCCCTCTCCCCTTCCTCTATCTGATTACAACTTTTGGTGTGAACTTGGCTAGTTATTTCATAATAACCGTTACGCACAGTTACAATTCATAGTTCGCTGAGCTGGCAAGTCCAGGCCGGGGGTCTCTTGAGATCTATCTAGCTGCTGAACCTTTATAGAAACCAGTGGGATATCACAGCATAGCGGGTGAGAAGATATACATACATATCCATAAACTAGCCCTATTTGAAATTTGGACAAGGGGGCATAGTCAGACAGCACTGAGTACATGTTTTGTATGTTGATAATGGAGGGACGAAAAAGAAAGAAAAAAAAAGACAGGCGATGAGGCTTGTGGCGCAGTGCCATTTCAATTCCTACTACTCAGTTCTCTGCAACAACCTTTGGAACATCTCTTGCCAATTCATGGGAGACGACCACGAGACTTGTAAAAAAAAAAACGACCACAGCCCGTTCTTCACTATCCCCTCCTACACCAGAACAAAGTCCCGTATCGCCCTCCCTTCATCAAGAGCCTCGCCCTCCATGATACCAGGGACAAAACACTCGCCGACCAGGGTGAAACTTGCACCATCACAGTTCGACCGCCTCAGAACGACAGGCACGCTGCACCCAATCAGCACACAAACCACATCGCCCTTCCTCGCCAGCCTCGGCGCCATGCCCACGTCCCCTCCAGCCGTGACCACCAGCCGACAGTCCCACGGCCACTCCCCCACTGTTGTCTCCGCCGCGCGCCAGATGGTATGCTTCTTCCCCCCCGCCGTCCTCGTCCTCGCTGCCGGCGGAGGCGTCGCTGCCTCACAGTGATCCCTTAGCGTGGCGCCTCGGACGCGGAGGTTTTGGTTGGCCAGAAACCACTCGATAACCGGCGCGCACTCTGTGGGGAGAGGCTGAGCGCCCATCGCGCTCGCTAGAGCGTGTTGGAATTCGTGCAGGTAAGATGGTAGTCGGGCCGCGGAGGTGAGGTATCGGCCGGATCGGTTGAGTGAGAGGCTGCGGATGAGGGCCTCGAGAACCGAGTCGGAGGATGCTTGGGAGAGGACTCTGTCGAGAGCGAGATGGGTCTTCGCTTCTTTGAGGTTCATTCGAGATGTGGACTGGACCAGATGAAGGCTCGGATCAGCGTTGCCATCGGGCGCAGGGTGATGAGCGGGACCCAGTCCATCGATGGTGTCAATGATGAGGCCTCGGCAGGTCAGCCGTCGCTGGTCTTCTGAGATAAGACACTGCGCGGGTAGGTTTGCCGAGGCCATATAGATCAGGTCCGAATTTGGTCCGAAACCGGTCGGCCGAAAGTTGCCAATGTGCTGTCGACTCGGCTCGCTGACCATGGAGGGCACCGGCCGTGAGGCCCGATGAGCAAAGCGTCGCCAGTCTGGGATCCAAGAAGGCAGTGGCGCTTCGTCGTCGCCCTCGTTGTCATCGAGGGCCTTGTTGAACAGCGCCGCGAAGCAGATGATATCGAGGCTCCGATGCACCTGTATGAACCTCACCGCCAGCCGTGTATACACCTCCCCGACACTCGCGTGGTAGTCTGCTTGCCCAACCACGTCTCGATCTCGGTCGGTACAAACGCCCAACAGCGCATAGATTCGATCTCTCTGGTCTGTCGCCTGGTAATAGCCCACATAAGCCATCATGGCCACGAGACCCATCTTGTCTTTGAACACCTTGTTGTCATAGTGTCCTAGCAGTCTTCTCCTCGCCCACTGATTCCCAAAGGCTTTGTGCTCCAGCATGCCCGCCGCGGCATAGTCGTACAACATGCCCACAGCCTGTGACCAAGTCGCCTTGGTGACGCTCTCGGGCCCGCAGTGGAAGACCAGCCTGTCGGGTAGTAGGAATTCCTGCAGCGTCCACACGCGCGTCCACCACGGCCGAAGCATCCACTTGCTCAGTGCGCGCCACTGCTCGCCCGTGATGGCGTCTCGCGCGGCAGCCTGCTCGTGAGGCGCTGTGCCGTGTCTCCACGCCGCGATAAGGTGCATCGCTGCTGTCGCACCGCGGGTGTCGGGTGTGTTGGGCCCGAGCCACACAACCGTGCGGTAGGCGCGGCAGTACAGCTGGCCCATGAGGGCGACCTGCTGGCTGCGCTCGCGCTCATCACCTTGGTTGATGCAGAGATAATCAATCCAGAAGTATGCACCCTCTCCCAGCACGCCGTAGTCGCACATGAGCTCTAGGATGGGGTAAATGCTTACGAGAACCTTGCACGGATGACCTTCGATGAGCACGATCCGAGGGTCGAGCCTCGGTGGCCCCCAGACGTAGGAGATGGCCGTAAACTGCGGGCAGGTCTCGTTGTTGAAGAGGTCAACATGTTGAAGAGACACCTTGATGTTCGCGTCTGTGGGAAATCGCCGGGCGCTGATCAGCCGCACGGTATGAGAGGTCTCGAGGGCGCGATAGGGGATCGCGCTGACGGCCTCTCCACCCGCTATACCCATTGGCAAGAATTACTGGTTTCATCAGGCATCCTCAACTCAATCGCAACCGGAACGGCGAAGACAGTGAAGGCCTCTGCGGAAATTTAAGAGCTCGGGAGGATCGGAGCGGAACGTTATAGTCACAGAGCTGAGCCGTGACATCTGTGCGTTGCAAGGTCCAGGGTTGCCAAGCGGAGCGGGGTTTGCGCTGCCGTGGAATTAACCTGCGGTTTATTAATAGCTTCGTGGATCCTTGACTGCTCGAATGCTCTGTTGATGCAACGAGAGGCGGTGTGGCAGTAGATACACAATCAGCTACGCCAAAACGCTGTGTCGGAGGACCGTAACTCGATTCAATGCTCCCTCGTCTTATCCTCCAGCGGCGTAAAGATCACTCCGTCCATTGCCGGTATGTTTGGAGGCGCAGCCAAATATCCCCTTTCATACAATGCCAGCCAGACTGCGTCGGCATTCACAGCATCCAATGCCTTTCGAGCTTCCTCGCTCCGCGGCAGCACGTCGTCGGCCAGCAGGTCGAGAATCTGATCGAAAATTTCATCTTCGATCCGAACGTGCGAGACAATTGCGATGAGCATGGAGACGACTGCGACCCATGCCTGCGCGGCTGAGGCAAACCTGCCTAGGCCGGTACTTGTTGTTATGGAGCGCGACGCAGCAACTTCAAGCTGAAGCCCGTTGGAATCATCTGCGCCTCGCATTGGTATGAGGATATTTTTTCTGTCACCTGATGCCTTGCTCTTTGGGTTGGCCGTAGTGCCACCACCTCTGCTCTTGCGCGCCTCATCTTTGGCTCTGAAACACCATGTTCCTAGGGTTTCCCACCACTCCGTCTTCACGCGGGTGCTCAAGAAATCTCCTGCACTTTCACAGAGCGCGCTTAGCGTCCCACAGGCCGCGATCACGACGTAAGGCTCCGTGTCATGCAGCCGACTGATGATGACGGGCCAAACGTCGTTTACCAACGGGAGAAATGCATTCTCGTCTGGCGCGAGTGCTGGCGACACTTTGGAGAGCAGGTCGAGTAGTTGCTTCCGCAAAGTCGGCTGAGGTGAGGTGAGGTAGTGTTGAGTCAGTGAGGTGATCTTGCTCATTAGTGTATAGGTCGGCGTTTGCGGTATCGCGACCTCTTCACTGTCTTGAGGTGCTTCCTCAGGTGGGCCGTCCTCGCCATGATCTCGGGCCTCTATGGCATCAAGTTCTTCCTTGGCGGACTTCCACGCAGTTCGAGGGTGCCCACGTATTATCTCCTCAACGTCTCCTTCTTCTTCTTCTTGCACTCTGGCTTTCTTGATGCGTTTGTGTAGGAAGGTGAGGGTATCTTGCACGCCCGAAGATTGTAACGGACGCTTCCTGTGGTTAGCGGGTCCAGTCTGCCCACCCTCGGTAATCAGTCTATCAGACTTGACACCCTGTTCAACAACCTCTGACAGCACACCAAATAGACTCTCCACGAAAGCAGTGTAGCCGTGGTAATTATCTAGTGCAGCAAAAATCCCCGCCACGACATCGTCTAGAAAGGGGAGCAGCTTCGGTCCGGTGAGACGAATCATCATGGTCAGCACTTTGGTCGACGCAGGGGAGATGTCAAACTGGTTGAGGCGCAATGACACCGAGTTGACCATGTAGTCCACATTGTCGATGATCAATTCGGAGACGCTCCCGTAGCCGCAGCTTGCAGCGAGATTGTTGAGCGTGGTGATCGCGTGGCTTCGGAGCTCTGGGCGTGCCGAGCCAAGGAAAGTTGAGATAGGATAGAGCACATCAATCAGTTCCGGGCGGAATGACTGGCCAAGACGGGAGGCCGCAAAGGCGGTGACTTCGAGAGCTATTGCCTCCAGGCGCCAGTCAGTCTCGTCAGTCGCGTCGGAGTGGGCGTCGAGGATAGATACGGAGAAGGAATACAGCTCATCAAAGACAAGGTTCTGGTCCTCGGAGGCAGGGTCTGCTGCTGCGTCTGTAAGGTCCAGAAGGTCATCGACTTCTGCGGTCTTGCTGAACGAGGATCTCAGGAGCTGAAAGGCCAGCCAGTATGAGGCAATCTGGTCGACACCGCGAGAGTCGCGAAGATAGGGCAGCATCTCGGCCGCAAGATTGGTCTGCTGTCTCGACGAGCCAATATGCTGGATCAGAGCTGCGATATCCCTCCGGGTGTCCCGCTGGCTACCCTGAGGCAGAAGCACGGGCTGGTAGGTTTGCAGTTCTGACTCGCCCGTGTGAACCAAGCTTGAATTCCGCCAAAGATCCATGTCTAGATCGACCTCGTTCAAGACTTTGGGGTCTTTGGAGTTAAGGATCAACGCGACGATGCTGTCTCTAAGAGCAGACGACAGAGACTCTTCGAGGCTCGATGAGTCGATACCAAGTGCTGATAGAAGCTCCTGGCCCTTTGTAATATTGCGGATGGCCCGCTGCTTGACTCGCTCGTCGCCTGATTGCATCAGGCGAGGCATGCTCGTGATCCACTTGTGTACGGTGGTGTTGACAGAGTCCACCAGCTCCGGATAGATGATGGCAAGGTCTTGTAGCGACGTGCCATAGAAGAGGGAGCGGTCGTCTCCAATGTCGGGCACGCCAAAGCTAGCGCCTTCCTCACCGTGATCTTCTCTCAAGACCATAGCGGTCTCAACGAGCATCGAAGTACAATTGGACAGGGACGAATGGCACTCATCCAACAAAGAAATACACAGCTTTTCCACGGCATTGCGCACATCTGCGCCTTCGTGGTTTCTCAGCTTCAAAACCGTCGACAGGGCAATCTTCACCTGTGCTACCGTGGCATTTAACCACGGAGGTGTGAGCACCTTCCCTTGGCCCTTTTCATCTTGGTTTTGCTCCTCAGAACCAGGAGCGTCTTTCTGATCTTGTTCCCGCAGCAGGTTGCGTATCTTCAGGTCGCTGAGGACTTTGGTGAGAACAAGCTTGAGAATGTTTGTACCTCTGACGAGTACCCTCCGCTGTGCCTTGGTAGAGGAAGGTGGCGAGAGCAGGCGGCTTAGGGAAGACACAGCGCCTGGGAAGAATGTCGCCAGCACCTCGTCCTGCTTGACGGTTGTGTAGACGGCTGAGATGGCCAGCAGTGACTCGAGTTGAATCTCAGGCGTACTTCCATCAGTGACACCATCTAGAATCACCGACACGGCATGTCCAAACGATGGTATGATCTTCGCATCCGTGAGCGGCGAGTCCTTAGCCGACATCCCAGCAGCCTTGATTAGTGCAGTCAGAGCTTTGTAGCCTTCAAAGATGGTCTCCTCGGGTTTTGCAGGCTGGCTAGCCTCTCTGCCCGGGACGCCACAAACAATGAAGGCAAGAAGGATGAGAAGCTGCTGTGACAGGTCCTTGGAGATTCTAGCTTTCCATCCATGTTGGATGAGCAGCCGCAACGTCTTGATGACCGTCTCGATGAGGCGGACAGGTTGAGCCTCGTGCCGGCGCAACAGGTGCGACAGAGGGAAGAAGACATAGTCGGCAATCTTGTCGTCCAGTGCACTTGCGTCGTACTGGATCTGACCTTCTAGGATGCCGTTGAGCTGGATTAGAAGGTCTTGTGTCCGTCTCGCCCCTTCCGGACCTGGTTGGCCCTGCAGGGCGAGTTTGCTGATCTCGACACAAACCGGCTTAAGCTGTAGTAGCCTTGTCAGCGACAAAGGACACATTGATATAGGTGATATGCCTCTTCGGCGCGTCTAGGGAAGATTCGTCTGACCTTTGCAAAGAACTGAGTCCTGACTGATGAGGTAAACTCAGACTGTGGCCCAAGCTGCTGGGCCATGTTGAAAGAACCCGCTGCTGCCTTTGTCGCCCGAGTGGGGCAGAACGCAAAACCAAGACGGCGACGACCTCTTCAAGGGAGAATGATGTTCGGAAGACGTTGCGTCATTGGAATGAAACACAACTGATGTGTTGCTCGAGACGAGTTTAGGTCGGTTAGCGAGTACGAGGCGTATATTCGTGCAGCCTGAATGAAGCACTGTAGTCACCAGGTTTTACAGTGATGGCAGGGTTCAAGTGTCTTTGCAGTGAGGACCTGCGGATTAGGTAGTGCTGTGGTTAGAAGGCTACTGAAGCGGGCCCCCCCAGTAAGAACGTGGGGGTAGGCCCTAGGTCTGCTGTGGAAGGAATCTTCCACCAACCCCAACCCCGCCTGCCACGAAGAATCAACGTTAAAACAACTCCCAACCGCGCCCCCCCCCAAAAAGGAGAACCAAAACCCAACCATATTTTTGATTTGCTACTGTCGCTTGATCCTGTGTGCTTCCCTCATCTTACCTGCTCTCATCATGTCCACCTCACAAGCCGCTCCCTTCGCGGTGAGAGTTCACCCTTACGAAAGCCGCGGGGTCAAACATGCGCATGCGTATGAGCTAGGATCGTCGTCAGCTCAGAATGCACTGATCTTTGTGGGCGGGCTGATGGATGGTCCTCATACGGTTCCCTATATCCGAACTGTCGCAGATAAGATCGAGTCCACGACAGGGCTCAGCTACTCTGTCTTTGAGATCCGCATCCGCTCCTCTTTCTCTGGATTTGGCTGGGCCAGCCTTGCAGATGATGTAGAGGATATCTCAGCGGTGGTCAAGTACCTACGAGGCATCGGCAAGGAAAAGGTCGTGCTCATGGGGCACTCCACGGGCTGTCAGGTAAGAGGTGATAGAAAAGCTCATGTGTCTGTCTGTCTGCATTGCACTGCCAACCACCGCTGAACACCCTCTTCCGTCTTGCAGGACTGTATGGAGTATAACAAGTATGACAAATACGGGAACGAGCCTGTAGACGGCTTCATCATCCAAGCCCCGGTGTCCGACCGCGAGGCCTACGTCTACCTCTCGGGCAAAGAGACAACAGACAATTTCATCTCGACTGCCAAGGCGATGATAAGTGCTGGCAAGGCAGATGATGCCGTGCCAAAGTCAAGGCTGCCGCCCGACTTTCCCTTTGAATGCCCGCTGACTGCCTACCGACTGCATTCGTTGGCTGCTTTTGGGTGAGTTGTCGGCCATAATACCAGCGGGGGAGAAGAAAACAAAAAGAGAGTCAGTCAGCTGACTGATGTCCTACTACGCGCAGAGGTGATGACGACTTCTTCTCTTCTGATCTGCCTGATGACCAGGTGGCAGCGATTTGGGGGTCCGTCCAGAAACCCATCCTTATTGTCCCCTCAGCCGAGGACGAATATGTGCCCACGTCTGTCAACCGTGAGGAGCTGCTAGCCAAGTGGAAGTCAAACTGCCCCAAGGCGAGCTACCTGTCTGCTTTGATCCCGGGGGCAGGTCACACTGTAGACCCGCCACCGTCGCAGGGGTGGCTTGCAGAAAGAGTAGTCAGCTTTCTGGAGAGCCTCGAGAAGAAAGGCTAGAGCACCGAGATCATAAGCCTTCTTTCTGCACGTGCAGGCTGGCACCCCCATCAGCGGATGGCGCACGGGGGTGAGCAGCTGAGAGTGGCGGAGTCTGTAGTTTATTATGTACGACTCAGAATCTTGATCAGTGGCCACTGAAATAAAATAAAAACAATTATGACTCTGGGTTGAAGGAGAGGAGAGGCTCAGGACTTTGTACATATGTAGTAGCTTTGGGCACAAAATGCAGGGACCAATCTGTGCGTAATCACTATGTGGCAGTTTGATGCAGTGCAGTGCGGCATGTGGAGTACTTTTGCATACCGTGGCTGTACTGTACCATACCTCCCCTCCTTCCTAGCACATTGACTTTCATGCCGTCTGTCTTCCCTCTTTTTTCCGCCTAGCGCGGCCTCGCCGCTGCGTGTGCCAGGCATTAGATCCCACCACAGCGGGCCTTATCCGTGTTTAGCGGGTGAGGCTCACCAATGCCACCCCAAAAATCCAAGGCCCCCCGGCACGAATGAAACAGGGCCAGGCACCAGAATTGGAACAACACCTACTGCATCTCTCATTGCCCAAGTTTCTCGCATCTGACCGTCGAGACACTTGACGAAGTCAATGCACTTGGCACCTTGCCAGGGTTAGCTCGTCAGCCAGCCAGCCAGCCAGCCAGCCAGCCGGTCTTGTCCGTCTGTTTGTCCGTCTGTCAACATTGCGCGCCCGCATTTGCGAAGACAGCGAGGACGACGATGACAACGACGACGAAGACAAGGACAAAGACGACGCCACAACCATACCACCATTGAATACTTTGATTACTAGCTCTGGGCGAGATTTCAAAATCTGCGAAAAGAGGAAATGGCATTGCTATAGACCAAACAGACGTCCTTGTCGAGTCAAATGCCTTGATCTGCGCAGGCAACCTTGCAGGCTGCGAGTTGTTGACCCGCTCTCGACCTGCCACGCTCTAGCTCTATCGACGCCGACGCCGAACCGACCAACATCGTCACCGCCAAACCGTCCCCTTTGGAAAGGCCCTTGGAATTTTTTACCTAAGCGACAGACCCCCTATTGCAACCTGCGAGCTCCACTCTAAAGCGATCAGCGACCTTTGACCTCCGAACCTCTCTGCCTCCTACCACCCTCGTCGTCCTCGTCGTCCTCGTCGTCGTCCGACTCGACTCGACACGACTACCTCCGTCTCTCCCTCCCTCCCTCCCTCCTCCTCCTCCTCCTCCTCCTCCTCTTCCTCCCCCCTCTCTGGCCCCGACACCAGGCCTCCGGCTCAGTCCCTCGACCGATCCCACCCAAGCCATCGCGATGGCTTCCTATGGCCAACCCCCCACGGCCGCGGCCTACGGCGCCCCGGCTGTGCCCATCATGGCGGGCGGCCCAGCAGCGCCCGCCGGCACCTTCTCTCCGGGCACCAAGATCCAGGTGGGCAGCCATCGCGTGGTGATCCAGAAGTACCTGTCGGAGGGCGGCTTCGCCCACGTCTACCTGGTCAAGATGCCTAAGCCCATCGACGGCACCGACATCGCCGTGCTCAAGCGCGTGGCCGTCCCGGACAAGGAGGCCCTCAAGGGCATGCGCACCGAGGTCGAGACCATGAAGAGGCTCAAGGGCCACCGGCCCATCGTCACGTATATCGACTCCCACGCCTCCGAGCTCAGGGGCGGCGGCTACGAGGTGTTCCTGCTGATGGAGTACTGCAACGGGGGAGGACTGATCGACTTTATGAACACAAGGCTACAGCACCGGCTGACGGAGCCCGAGATCCTCCAGATCTTCACAGACGTCACTGAGGGTGTTGCCTGTATGCACTACCTAAAACCACCGCTGCTACATCGAGACCTGAAGGTGGAGAATGTCCTGATTACAACAACTGGCTCCAAGAAGAAGTTCAAGCTGTGCGATTTTGGCTCTGCTGCAGTCCCCAGGCCTGCCCCAACAACAGTGATTGAGTGCCGGCTGGTGGAGGAAGATGTTCAGAAACACACAACCATGCAGTACAGGAGTCCAGAGATGATTGATGTATACCGGAAACAACCTATCGATGAGAAGTCAGACATATGGGCCCTAGGGGTTTTGCTGTACAAGCTGTGCTACTACACAACCCCTTTTGAGGACCAGGGCCAGCTGGCAATCCTCAATGCAAGCTACAGGTTCCCGAGCTATCCAGTCTTCTCAGACAGGTTAAAGAAGCTGATAGGTAAGTCCCCAGGGGATTGTGGATGTGGCTATGTTGTGCCCCAGGCTGACAGTAGAACACATAGCATCCATGTTGAAAGAGCACCCGCAGTCCAGGCCAAATATCTATCAAGTGCTTCGGGAGTCCTGTGCTATGCAGGGCCGTGAGATTCCTATCAAAGATGTATGCTTCACTGTGTCAAGTCTTTAGGGCAACCTCCCAAACTGATGATTATGGTATCTGCGCAGATATACACTGGCAGGTCACAGTCAGATGCCCAACGCCGAGAAGCACCGCCACCACAAACCACCTCGAACTCTTCCACGCCTGCGGTCGGGGCCGTCTTCTCTCCACCGACCCAACACGAACAAGCAATTCCAGAGATTGCGCCCATGAGGAGGGGCCGTTTACCAGCCGCAGGACCGCAGGCTAGTCATGCGACGAAACCAAGTCCTTCGCCGAAGCCCATCACAAACGGGGATCCTTTTGCCGCGCTCGATGCCAATGCTGGTGCAAAGGCGGGCGATGAGCTGTCATCGAGGTTCCCGACGCTCGATCAATTTTCTATTCTGCACGAGAAGGGTATCAAATTCGACTTTGACAATACAAGTTCGCCTGTTGTTGTTGCTGCTGGGAATGAGGCGCCCGACAAGGCTCCGGACAATGCCTTTAATATCACGCAAGGTCTGCCAATTGTTGAAGGAGAAGCGCTTCGGGTGATACCAGCAGCCCCTTCGGCGCCGTCAGAGAAGACGGCAGCACAGTCACCGCCAAAGGCTGGATCGGGGCCACTTAAACCGTCCGAGATGAGCCGCGCATCTGAGATCATCATGAGCACCCCTGAACTGCAGGCCATCTCCTCGGGCTCTGCCCAGGTGTTCCAGCCGTCGCCTACACGACCCACGATGATCTCGACGGGGACCATGACCACCCCACCCATGGAGCGGCAAAACTCGAGGACGCCGTCACAATACCAGCTCTACCGTTTCCCCGATCGGCACCACCGATCCTCAAGCCTTACGAGGACGCAAGAGGCGAGCTTGCCAACTCGCAAAGAATCTCCGAAAATCCGTCCAAGCGCCTCATTCCTCGGCCACGTACGGCACGCATCCTCCTCGTCAAGACCCTCCCTTGAGGGCGGCCGTCCCAGCATGGAAAACCTCGGCGAGCCACTGAGCAAGTCGGCGTCCATGTCGGGACGTCCTCGCCCGGTCAGCACCCACCTTGAGTCGAATTTGGACTTTTTGCGTGAGCGGGAGAGCATCCCGAAGCCGCTTGCATCCCCAGCGCTACCTTCGCCGGGTCTGCTTCCGTCAGACAAGGAACTGCCCCCAAGCCTGCTGAATGAGACCGACGAGACCAACATCGAGTCCAATGTGGACTTCCTCCGCTCGATGGAAGACTCGAAGCCCAGGAAAAGCGAGGAAGGCAAGCGGACTAGTCTTTCGTCCCTGGGGAAGAAGTCGTCCTCGATACTCGCTGGCAAGTTCGGTGACGCGTTCAAGCGTTTCGAGTCTAGCCAGCCTGCCCCGCCACCACTGCGGACACCATCACCTTCAAGAGCATTTGAGCGCAAGGACCTGACGCCCATCGCGGGATCTGAAGCTACAGACGGACGAAGTGATGACGGCCGTGCGCTCGACGAGACAGATGCTATGACGCCGGAGATGCGCCGCGAAATGGAGAGGCAGCAGCTTGCAGACGAGGAAAAGCGGGTTGCCGTGGCGCAGGCCGAATACCGAGCACGGGTAGCCGCGCGAGGGGAGGGTGGAAAGCCAACGCCCCCTCCTGTCGTCGGCTCATCACGAGCTGCTGCGATCCAGAACAAGGTGCAGAGCCTGCTGGACGAGAATACCCGCTCCTCAACGAATGTCAAGAGGACCGCAGAAGGCTACGGGCAATACACGGCTCCCCCCAGCGCGCCGCCGACACAGGCTGTCAACGCGAAACCTGATATACCGCGCAAACTTGTGAGCGGGGACCGGAGCTCCGTGGCACCGTCTCGACCAACTCCCGGCTCTGGCTCTGCGTCTCTCAACAGGGTGTCGAGCATGTCCCCGAAACCAACCGATTTCTCACGACCGCCAGTGCCGCCGAAAGACAGCAAGCCAATGGCGCCACCGAAACCAAACCACCTCAACAGGACGCCCACGAGCGGGTCGAGCGGGTCGATCAACACGAGCGGCATGCGGCAGACTGGTCGCCTCGAGGTGTTGGTAGCGGCAGATCTCCCAGGCCAGCCGACCCTGGACATGACCCAAAAGGAAAAGGACGACTATCTCCAAGACTTCTCGAAAAGATTCCCTAGCCTGGCATCCATCGAGATGGTCGAGCGGGACCTCGCGGCCGAGGAGGGCACCAAGCCGGGCAGGTAGGGTGTGCCCTGGACTTGGTCTCCAGGCAGGTTCATGAGGTTGCACCGACTCTGGGAGAGGCGGTCCAGTAATAACTGGGGTCGCGGGTTTCGACTGAGTGATGAGGCTGATGGGATCGGTGATTCTAGTTGAGAGGGTTTGGGTTGGGGGGAGGGGGCGACAAACCTCCTGGGAAGTTTGAAAAATAATTGTGAAATCGTGTAGCACCCCCTCGCGGTGGATCTGAACCCGTGAACTGGAAGCAGAAGTAGGAATAAAGTCCAGAGACCAGAAGAAGCAGCCGGCGCGGACTCTGAGTGGCAAGAGGGACACGTTGTACGTGTGCATGTTAAGGCTCCATGGATGATGATAGCCATAGGAATGAAAGCATGTTCAACATCAATCAACCTTGTATACTCGCGGCGGCAGCGAGGTTTGGGGGGGGTTTGAAGATTCAAAGAAGAGCGATATACACACAAAACAAAAGAGGGAACCCTAGTTTCCACTTGTGCCTATTGACATATACATACACACACACGTCTTTTAAGAAAAGGAGTACCATTCGTATATTATCATCAAGGAAAAGAAATGAACGGCTTCCTTGCTTGCTTGTAGTTCTTGCATCGTTCGTTATTGGAAACGGCCTATCTCGCAATGTACAAAAAAAGAAGCCCATGCTAAGCCCGGGCGTTGCGCTACCAGACAGACACCCGGTCCGGAGTCGGCCGGCCGGAGGAGACGATAAGCAGGGTACTGCAGTGGATGGATGACCTTGGAGAACAGAACGATTGGTCATTTTGTCTTTTTTTCTGTTTTATCACAGTATCTATCTTCTTCTCTATTTCTATACCTCGGCCTGCACCAGCACATGCGGTAGCAGGATCTGGCACAAACTCCCTGGCATCTATCTTTCCCTTCACCCTCCACAGCATCCATCCATCCCATCATCCACTTCAGATCCGTGGAGGTCAAATTTTCGAGTGCTTTGTGGTGATGATAGGCAGCGAGCATAACACACATTTGCTGGGAGGATTGACTGGGCCACGGAACAACAAGCAGCAACGTTACGGCACCTTGAACACTCCGTCATAGAGATTCATCCCCTTCACAATGCTGCTCCTCTCACCGACGTTCCTCATCCCCTCCCTCTTTCTCCTCGTCATCCTCACCCTTGTCCGTCGTCTCCGATCCCCGTTATCCCGCCTGCCTGGGCCGCGATACTCTCTCTTCACATCCCTCCCCGTCAAATGGGCCGAGTTCCACGCCCGGCGCACGCGGTTCGTGCATGATCTGCACCTTCGCTACGGCCCCGTGGTGCGCATCGCGCCCAACGAGGTCAGCTTCAGCTCGCCCGCCGCGGTCAAGGAGATCTACTGCTCGGGCGGCAGCGGCTACGACAAGACGGAGTTCTACAACCTGTTCACCGTCTATGGGCGGCGGACCATGTTCTCGACGCTCGACAGGGATGCCCATGCCCGGCGGAAGCGGGCCCTGGCGGACAGGTATGCGAACAGCAACGTGACGCGGGGCGAGAGCATCGAGGGGATCGAGGAGCGCGGCCGGCGGTTTGTGCACCGGGTAGAGGGGTCCCGCGGCGGCGAGGTGGATATCTACACCGCCCTGCACGCCTATGCGTTCGACTGCGCCTCGCATCACATCTTCCATCCCCTCGGCGCGGACTCGTTGCGCCAGGGCAGGGACGAGGAGATCATGCTCGAGGTCACGTCGGATTCTTCCCTGCAGAACCGTCTGGTCAGGTACTACTCCCCGGCCCTGCACGGCGTCATCAGCTCTGCCCTCAACCTCATCGCCCCGCCGAGGGACACGCCGCTGGCCGACAACTTCGTGCTGGACGCTACAGACAAGGGCGCCGAGGCGCGGCCGTTCACCCTGCTGAGCAGGCTGGGCGACAAGGCCTGGGATCTGGAGAGCACGACTGTCGCGGCTGAGTGTCTGGACCACATGGTGGCCGGCATCGACACCACCGGCGACGCCCTCTGCTTTCTGATGTGGGAGCTGTCACAGCCCAGGTCCTCGGGCTTTCAGGAGAAGATGCGGGCGGAGCTGGGCGGCAGGGGACAGAGCGACAGCTGGGATAAGCTGTCGTACCTCGATGCGGTGGTCATGGAAGGTCTCCGATGTTTCCCCGCCATCCCCATGTCACTCCCCCGATACGTGCCGGCGGGCGGGAGGACGATCGACGGCTACTTGATCCCAGAGCACACCATCGTCAGCTCGCAGGCCTACTCGGTCCACCGCGTAGACGAGACCCTGTTTCCCGAGCCGGACAGGTTCAACCCTGAGCGATGGCTTGTGGAGGACGGCAAGGACGCGGTGCGGAAGAGGGCGTTCTTCGCGTTCGCAAACGGCGGGCGGGGCTGTGTTGGCAAGCACCTCGCGCTGGCGGAGATGAAGATCCTGCTGAGGGATGTTTACTCGCGGTACAGCACGGTGCCGGGCCAGGGCATGAGACAGGAGATGATGGAGATGGAGGACACGCTGATCTCGTCCAGGCCGAGGGCTCAAAGGTGCCTTGTGCGGTTCGTTGCGGATGAGTGAGGGGGCTCCTACCAACAACCAACAACTGATCCCAAAAAAAAAAACCAAAAAAAAAACCCCCATCACCTCCTCTCCCCACCCTTCTTCCTTCCTTCCTTCTTCCTTTTACAGATCACAGGTATGACTCGAATAGATTCTACAGAAGAATGCAAATTTCCATGCTGCAGACACATCATGACAGATTGTCCCTCTCTATAGTCATTGAAGTTCTGCTTTTGTGTTTCTTACTGCACAACTCATGATGACAAACGGCTCCCCTAACCCCCTCCCTCCTCCCCAAAAAAAAAGAAAGAAACAAAGAAAGAAAGAAAGAAAAAAAGAGAGAAGTTCAGGCTTTCAGCTGGACCGTCGGGATTAGGCACCAAACTAATGACAGTTGCCATTGAGTGAAGACATAGAAAGTACTTTGCAAGTGTACATAATATGTGACTAAATTGTAGCCTGCGATTGTGCTAGTTGTGGCAGTGGATGACAGCTTAACAGTCATGGTACAGTGTGAGTCAATTTGTTTAACTAAGCCTTATTACTGCTCACCGTAGGTAGGGCTGCTGCCTCCAGTGGCTGCGCTTAGTGGCTGCGACCCTACTGGACAAGGCAGCACAGCAGGGCCATCCACCCTGAGGCAAGACCACCACAGCACAGTAACAGTACAGTACAGCCGGACAGGGTTCGATCTGGTGGGGGCCGCGGCCTGAGCTTTTTTTACCTGAGCCCCATTTTTCTGGCACTTGACTCTGATCCTTTTTCCCCTTCCTCCTCTTTCAACTCCATCTCTTCCCAAAAAACCCACACCACAACTATTCAACCCACCATTCTTCCCACCTGTGTCGGAAATTCTTCCCCCCCCCTTCATCAAGACATCACCTCTGACAAACACATACAGCCAAGGTTTTGTACTGAACTCCCCTCACGGTGCTGTGGCCCTCTCGCGACTGCCAAAAAAAAACATCGAAGCCGCCTCTTGAGCACTCTCAACCCTCGAATCCAGCCCCGCCACATCCGAAGCAGCAACTTCGCCCCGAGTCCTCATCCTCAAACCCCATCAATTCGCCCGTGTTCTAACCTATCGAGACTTTCCCCTCGACACTGTCGACTGCAGCAGCAACGATATTCTACGTCGGGTCTGTTGTCACTCTCGATCCCCCTGAAGGACCAAACCACCACCGTTCGGATACAGGACACAGAAGCTGTTTATGTATCAGCACGACAAAATTCCCGTCCACCGACACTCCGACCCTCCCCTTGAGCTACAGCTCTTTCGTAATCCACGAAAGCCTTGTAGCCCCAACCTCAGTCCAGACGGTTGAAACCACAAGTCATCAGCAAAGCAAGCACCTCGACGCTTTCATGCCTGCCCAGCAGCCGAACGTACAGGTCCCCCTCATGTTGAACTTCAGTACAGTTCAGCATTAACCATCCGGCCCCGTTCCGCCTCAATCCCCGTCCTCGCACCTCAGAGCCCCCATGTCCAGCCACTTCATACAGGTCCAGTAACTTGTGACACGCACCACCTTCCTCCATCGCCTCAAGCAGCCCGAGCACAAACGTTCTCCTCTTCGTCCACGGACCGAAACCGACAGGCCTTAACAACATAGCGGCCGTCCACCAGCAAATCTACAAGCATGGCTGCTCTCATCAACGTTCGTCGCGATGTCAGCGACAGCTTCTATCGCTACAAGATGGAGCGCCTCCAGACCAAGGTCGAAGGCAAGGGCAACGGTATCAAGACCGTCGTCGTCAACCTGACCAGCGTCGCCCAGTCGCTCGATCGCCCCGGCGCCTACCTGATCAAGTTCTTCGGCTTCGAGCTCGGCGCCCAGACCAACATCGACCCCAAGGATGACCGCTGGATCATCAACGGTGCGCACGAGTCGGCCAAGCTCCAGGACCTCCTCGACATCTTCATCAAGAAGTTTGTCCTGTGCCAGAAGTGCAAGAACCCCGAGACCAAGGTCGACATCAAGGATGGCATCATCGAGCTCGACTGCAAGGCCTGCGGCGTCCACTCCTCCGTCGACCTGCGCCACAAGCTGAGTGGTTTCATCATCAAGAACCAGGCGACGGCCAAGAAGAACAAGAAGGACAAGGCCGAGCGCAAGGCCGCCCGCAAGGCCAAGCAGAACGGCCAGGCCAATGGCAAGGGCAGTGACGACGACGACAAGTCCGATCACTCCGCTGATAAGGACAATGGTGACAGCGGCAGTGCCAACGGCGATGCCAACGGCGACATCGCCAGCGACGATGATGCTCTCACCCGCAAGATCAAGGCCGAGGCCCAGGAGATCAAGAGCACCGTCGTCGTCAAGGACGACGAGTGGGCTGTCGACATGAGCGAGGAGGCCGTCAAGGCCCGCCAGCAGAACCTGCCCGGCGAGTTCAAGCAGAAACTTGTCATCAACGGTGACGACGAGGATGAAGATGGCGAGGCTGGTGGCAACACCGTCTACGACCAGCTGGGCGACTGGATCCAGGAGCAGGTCGAGGAGAAGGGAAGCGTTGACAAGGTTGATGGTGTTGACGTCTACGTCAAGGCCAAGGAGCTGGGCATCGAGACAAAGCACCGCACCGTCCAGGTGCTTGTCCTGACCCTCTTCAACGAGAACATCCTTGTCCAGATCCCCAAGCGTGCCGCTCTGCTGACCAAGGTACGTATCTGAAACGCTGCTGCCCTCCCCCTCTCCCCGGCAGACGGACTACTGAGTGCAAGTTTTGACTAACACGAAAATGGAACAGATCATTGGCGAATCTGAGCGTCACCAGAAGGCTCTGCTCGGTGGTACTGAGCGCCTCATCGGTGACCGCATGAAGGAGACACCCGAGTTTCTTGACAAGATCGTCAAGATTCTGATGCTCTACTACCAGCACGACCTTGCCACTGAGGAGGTCCTGCAGAAGTGGGGAAGCAAGGCGAGCAAGAAGTATGTCGACCTGTCTACTTCTCGCAAGATCCGCAAGGCCGCTGAGCCCTTCATGAAGTGGCTGGAGGAGGCTGAGGACGATGAGTCCTCCGATGACGAGTAAAAAAAAAAAGCCGTATTGTCCGAAGAGGGCGTGTCCCGGTCAAGGTCGGATTTTCAAGATATTTCGTCTGACTGCATTCTTTTTTTGTTTTTTTCCTCCCCCTCAAATCCTCTTGTACACTGATTGTGTTTTCTCTCTTGCGCTTCCCACACCCAGATTGTCGTAACCGTGGTGAGGTGTCAACGTTTTCATTCTGCTTGGTTTCTCTTTTTTTGGTCGCAGAAAAGTTCCGGCCACGGACAACACTTGGCTTCTGTGTACGATGTTAGGTAGTCTACCATTCAAATTCACCGCTCATCAATTGTTTCTATATGATGATCCAGTACAAGGCTTACTCTCTACATGATGAGGGGGCACATGGAGAGATACCTATTACTACTAGCTTACCTCCCTCGAGATCCGCATATTAAGCTCATCATTTCCCTATTGGCACCGGCTATGGCCGAGGAGAGAAGGGATGGATATATCAACAACTAGTCATCTAGCACGCTGGTTGCTATTCATTTAAACCTCATCTCAGCCTAGAAAGTGCACATGTTGACTTTGTCGTCTTTGTTTCGCAATGCCTTGTGCTTGGTATCTTACATGTATTGTCTCACAATCAGGGAGAGGGAGAGGGGGAGAGGGGGGGGGGCTGAGGCTAGGGGTAAATGACCTCCCGGCTCTCGCTGTTGGAAAAGGCTGGGATATGTATCTAAAGGCGGCATATTACTTTGACAAGTATGCAAGGGCTCATATGTGAAGAGAGAGAGGCAGAACAAGGTAGGGTCCCTCTTATATACGAGGCCAGTGATTCACTGGCCCGCTGGTGCTAGGCACCCTCCACCTAGATTAAGTAGCCTAGCCACCTGGCTGTTTATTCATTCCCTCTGTCTTTCTTGACTTTCCTTCTACAGCGCCTCAATACACTCACTCATTTCCATACCCTTTTTCTCAGGAGAGGCCAATGCAAGAAGGACAATACCCCAGTATGCTGTCCTCTTCATATATTTGGTTTTACCCTTGTTTAACAGCCACATCTACATGCATAATACATACATGCATGGCAACCAAAAAGCGGCAACCTAAGCGGTTGCGAAGAACAACAAGAACAATCCTGCCCTTGTACCCAAGTGTGCATGCCCCCCTTGTGTGTGATGGATGGCTGGGTATTTTGCCAATCAGCTACGCCCCAGCCAGCCATGACAAACTCCTTGAGTAACGCTGCCCGGGTTCCGTACCAAACAATAAGGTTCCATGGTCCCTCTCCATGGTATATACGACGGGGACCTAGTTAGTATGTAGATCACTCACCCTGCGAAGGAGCACCGCTTACGTCTGTCTGCTCGTGTCGGGTCCGAAACCTCACATGGTGGGTGTGGGTCCGGGTCTTCCTTCGGCTGTCGTTCTATCTCCCCTACCTCTTCAGTTGATTTGTAAAGTGCGCAAGATAATAACCATAGAATAGGGTTGGCCATTTGAGCGATCGTTGGGAAAGTCTTATTTACGATAACTGGGGAGAGGCGTGAAGATATGATATTATTGGACACGCGAGCAGAAGGTCCTCAGAGCGTTTGGTACTGCAGATGAGGCGAGAAAAGAAGAAGTAATTAGAGAAAAAATCCATCTTTCCTTGTGAACCAGCAAGACGTTGTCCAGCAACGGTAACAAGATTCCATTTTTTTTTCCAGTACGATAGGACTTTGGTGTGTTACTGCTCCGGCATCACTCAGACATGATGGAGTCGACGATAGATCCAAAGCCTCTTCCCAGATCGCATTAAGTAAAAAATAAAAATAAAAACAAAAATACCCAGTGTATAACTTTTCTTGCCCAATTCAAAAGTAGTGCTCGCTGTTGTTCCTTCCAAAGAGAAAAACGAAAACGCCCCAAAGAAAAGAAACCAAAGGAACCACCTCGCATCTCTGATCAAACATTCGACACGAAAACCGACGTCTCCAGCGTCTTAGTGATCCCATGCGGCGACAAGATGGCCTCCTCGCTATCATTATCCCTCCTCGCACCACCACGCGGGATGGTGGATGCGTTGCTTGTCACCTTTGCGTTGTATGTCTCCTCCTTCTTGGCGAAGGCCTTGAAGGAGTCGCCCTTGCGCGAGACCGAGGTGAGGGCTATGCTGTCGTCCTGCCTTGCGTAGCCGCTCCTTGCACCGGTGGTTCGGTTTCCGTAGTGGCTTGGGCCTTGTGGGTAGCTTGGCTCGTTGGTCGAGCCGAGGAATCGTCGGAAGATACTGTAGGAGGATGGAAAGATATTTGTTAATTATATTCCCGTGCACGTGAAAACTTGGGGGGGGGGGCCTTCATTGGACTTACGGGCGAAGACAAGGTAATGAGGCGGCGAGAATTGCGGTGTCGACTTCGACGCTATATTTTGAGTTCAGTCAGCCTCATGGCAAAGGATCATGTTGAATGTTTTTCGCAAAGTGTCCGTCAAGAGGGAGGAGAGAGAGAGGTATTCTCTTTCTTACTTTAACCAGATGTACAGATCAGTAGACCATTCCCAGGCGCTGCCGAGGAAGACACGCAATATAGATGCGATGACGGCGCTGCTTTGATGTCAGAAATTCCTTCTTTCTGCTTTCGGTATAGATCCCTCGACGCGATTATTTCTTTTGTGGAGGCAACATACAATAGGCCGAGGCTCATGATTACCATCAAGGTCATCTTTGTCTTGCGCTTGAGCTGCAGCTTCATGATCACCCAGATGGGCAGGAGCCAGGTGAAGAAATCGGTAGTAATGTTGATGGCTGTCGGTAGAAAGAAGGTATAAGCATCTCATATATTGTGTCAAGCAAAAACAGTAAGTTATCGGGGGATCACGTACCAGCATTCAAGTTCCCCACGATACTCAACGTCCTGGCGCTCCAGCAGGTACCAGACACATTGCTATCCCAGTATGATCTCGTTGGTGTGCACATCAGAACAAAGGTGAGAATGGAGTACACCAGGTAGACCGCGATGAAAATGATGAATCCGACCACGAGGCGCTTCAGGAACCGGGTCTGGAGAAAGCGCCTGAGGAAGAAGCCGACCGATATCTTAACCAGACATATCCCCACGACGCAGAAGATGCCAATCATCATTTCGCCAAACTTGAAGTCCTCCTGGTCCTCCAGAGACAGCTTGTCCGCATGCTGGCCACCTCCTGCTCTGACAAGCTCGACAAAAAACGCGAATCCTATAATGGCGCAGCACTGAGAACTCGATCATTATTTTTTTTTAACAAGTCAGTTTGGTACTCAGAAAGAGAGGGAAGTATGAAAGAAAGGAAGAAGGAAGGAGACAATATCCTAGCACATCGAGAGGGATACCGGTTGGGTCCGTCTTACAAGAGCCAAAATCATAGCTGCATCGTCCCAGCCGAATGTTCTCAACAAGACCTGTCGAGCCCAGCAGCGCATCAACACCACGGAGCACGCCAGGGCGATGAGGGCCCCGGTTATTCCCAGCAGCTCGGCACTGTCCTGAGCGACGATAGCGGTGCTGTCATCGGCCTGGACCTGACTGTCGGTGAGTGACAGCGAAGCATTTTTGCTGGAGCCCATGATTTTTTGCACTCCCTCAGAATGACGGGCAGTCGTCGATCGACCGAACGGCAAGAACCGAGAAATTCGAAGTCTGAGCTTTTTGGATATGGAGAAGATCGACAGGAAAACCCCCAAGGAAAGGGAAGAGAGGCCCACGGAAGGGGGAATGGGGGAGGGGGTAAGGGAAGGGAGAAGCGGGTTGTGCCTCGAGATCTTCAAGAGAGAAAAAATAAATAAAATATAAGGCTAAAGTGGGTTTCATTTGTTCCATAGGGACATGGTCCATGAGTCTTCTTTTGCTTGGGTCGCCAGCCTCGATTATATGAAAGGAAGGGTTTTGGGACTGGAAAGAGACCAGCCAAGTCAATCGGCCGAGTCGATTATCCGGTCCTCTTTGGTACCTCTTGTACGTATGCCCCTGTTGATGATATATCCTCCTCCTCCCCCTTCCGAAACGGCGCAGAACCTACTTCTTACCAACTACGCTGAACGTCGACGCGGGGCAGCGGGCGCGAGAATGGGCAAACAAGACACCATTTACCACCCCCCGTCACCCAGAATCCTGAGAAATCTTACACTTCGGACATCGAGAGTAATAGCAGGGAATTTAGATAGTCTCGGCTTTGTGAGGCGAGAACCTTGAATACTGCTATTACTAGGGGACACTTTGATGAGTATTCCCTTTTCTCATGGGAAGGAATATGGTCTGAGCTTCCTGTCCTGCTTGCCCTTGTCATCTGTACCGTAGGAAAGTACCATGGTGATATTCCTAAGGGAAAGAACAAAAAAAAAAAAGATGATAAATAAAAGGGGGGGCCCCAAAGGCATCTAGGCCTTCTCACCTTGTGACATCTGCAGGACACGCAACGTACCATATACCAGCCCCCCTTGTTGCATGAGGTTCCTGGTCACCGAGGATCATGAACTAAGGCCAATTTCCCTTGTTCCCATCACACAAAATTCGCCCTGAAACCACCATCTTGACCGGCACAGGGTCGATGGGTGAGCGGCCCTTCAAAGGTTGAGGCAAGGTCAACAGTGGACCAGGCCCCACTGAAGCTAGGTAAGTGGGAATGCCTGTAGATGCCGCCCGCAAAGCGCTGAGGAGAAATCCAGACGTTCACTTGGCTTGCAGCTTCGAGATGTTCTACTAGTATATCACAAGGCGATTGGCTGCGAACCCCTGTTACCGGAACCCGCAACCCCATCGTCTCGAGCCGAGTCGATCCGGGGCGAAATAGAACTAGGCGGTTCGGTTGAACTGTGGATACAAACCAAAAGGGGGATGCTCGGCTGAAGATCCCCAAGGTCTTTGTGAATCCACCTTCGAGGCGCCCCCCCCAGTCTATAGCAGAATCCTCGAAGCTATCTATCTGTAAGGCCATGTAAGTTTTTTTTTTTCCGGAGCTCGTTGGGGAAATAGATTTGCATGGTCTCAGGAATCAGAAGCCACACCGGAAAAAACTAATCAGGCCAACCTCCACCTCGTAAGGTCGATGTGTACGCGGCTGAGGATTCTCGTGAGGACGTCCCTGCGGTAGAAAATAGTTCCATCGGCACTTTGGGAACGTTGAGAAAGGACTCACCGCATCCCCGGCAGTGTCCTAGGTGCGGACATGCAAAGTTTTCTTTTAGCCGCAGCATCTTATAGTACTCTGCTGCACCGGCTCATAAGACTAAGGCTTCCGACTGGTCTAGAGGTTGAATCCTTCCGAGTTTCTCTAACCAATTGTAGTTCCATTGAGGAGAGGCAGGGGGGTTTGAGAAATCATGTACTATGGTATGTAGGCACCTGCTCACATAGGAGGGGATAATTGTTGCCTGTCAGCTCCTCTCTTCTCTGTTCTGGAACGTTGGATTTCTTTTCTGATCTTCTTGCTTTCCCCCTTTTCTGTCAACAACCTTTAGACCTTTCTTCAACAAAGATACATCCTTCCCAATTCCCAGATAATAACTTTTGTTTGAGAGAGATTAATTACCATAACTGTGTGATATGAACCAAATCCTGGTCCACCCACTTCTTTACTGCTTTTTAAAGTATGACAAGAAACTGGGCCGACCCGGGGTTGGATCTCTTCACCCCGGGCCCACTCGATCCTAGCTTACCATACATAAAAGTAGTATTTGAAGTAATGTGCAACTTTTTGCCCACTCAGCAAAGCACGACACTTGCTCCACTGATCTTCCCGCCTTTATTATGGAGAAAAGATACTGTGGCATCAGCAACCTATCTGGAACCTCCTACCACAGACTCATCATCCATCAATTTTTTTTTTGTGGTCTATTCAAGGGCCAATCATGAGATCGACAATCACTCCCTCCCTTGAATCTGCCAGTAATTAAGTACCCTCCATAGCAGCATGGATACCATCGTCAGATAAATTAAGTCTTAAAAGGACCAGACTCGCTCTCTCTCTCTCTTGCCCAATGTAACATGCCCCTCATCTTCCAGGCAGCTTCACATACAAAAGAGTCGGGTTGCCAGGCACACTCTGCAGCTAATAACCACAACATTTCACATTAACCTGGGCGTGATCGGCGCAGGATCTCACCTATTGCAGTGTTGCCACTCCTTTCCACCTCAGACCTTTTCAAAATCGCTACCATCACAACATGCATATATACACTTACTTATAGGGCAGAGGTCTTGTGCCCATGAGCAGCTACACCTGTCCCAAACATGGCAGACGCACAACCTCTTGGAACCTCTCCACGGAGAGACGCAGAGTAGTCCAAGTGTCTTTTCCACGTGGGATCAGCCTCATCAGCACGGCGCACATCATCGAGCCAGTTCGCCACATTGGCGATGGCCTGCATGTGGTGGCATCTGTGCCTGTATATCGGTCTGATATGATTCGTCGCGAAAGAGGGCCGGGGGGGATGGTCGCTAGAAGACCATCCAAGGTCTCGGGTAAATCGGGCCCTCGGCGGGGGTTCGCTCGGTCGACCGACTTGGCCCAGGAAGCCTGGCCACCACACATGTATATTCAACAGTCCTGCATGGTACTGTACTCTGTACCATACATTACGGCTGTCGCTGTGGATGAAGGATTGCCAATGACCGCCTAGACTGCAGGGGCACTGGATGGCCTGAGGAACGAGTTCCCACAACCTGGAGCCGATCAAATAGTTTCGGTTCATGCATCGAATCTGGAAGCAGGTCCCATAGAAGATGGTCTTTTTTTGCTGCAGTTGGTTCTTCTTTTTTTGTCCCCCCCCCCTCCTCCCCCTTCCACAGCGCATCAGCTTCTCTTTGTGTGTATTTTTTTTCTTCCCCCTTCTTTTCGTTACGAGATGCTCATTGGAGCATGGCAAGCTCCGACCCGCCTTTCTTTTATCGCATTGGTGTGTGTGTGTGTGTGTGTGTGTGTGTGTTTAGTCGCAAACTATCATCATCAACAACATCTGCTGATGGACACGTCCACATGACGCCTCCGCCACCAGCGCTCTCTCTCCATGTTCCCACCTGAGTGGCACTTACCAAAAGGTAGAGTGGGTCGAGACCTGCGGGGAAGAAGAAGGGGAAAAGAAAAAGAAGAAAAAAGAGAGCCATTGGAACCACTCATAGGTGCTAGGATCCACCTCATATCGCCGCAGCAGGTAGACGAACGGCCGTCTGGCCGTTCTAAGGACACAAATCTGGACCCCCCCCTCCCTCGAATATCGGTTCTTGTCGTGGCCCCCCTCCTCGTAAACGCAGTCAATAATGCCATTTATCATGGTTGATATGGTGGAGGCGGGGATTGCCGGTCCATCCGCCCTTGCGTTGCTGAAGATTACCATCAAATTGTAAATCTTTTTTGTTCCATATAAAGAGGCTGTAGATGGGCGGAAAATCCTAAGCAGACAAGCGTTTTACACACGCCTCTCTATCCTGCGCCCTTTCTCCTCCTTCTCCTTCTCCCTCTTCACAACGTCTCCTTTTTTTATTTATTTTTTGTTTGGATTCGTTTTGTGTGTGTATATGCAGCAAACATGGTTTTCCTACCCTTTCTTCTCTCCCTCCCGCTGGCCGTCCGCGCCTGGACGCCGGCCTCGTCGGTGCTCACCGACCTCACAGTCTCTGAGAGCATGCTGAACCTGTTCATCACGGCCGCCGACGGGAGCCTGGAGAAGTACCTGGCCGCCCAGAATGTCTCGATGACGTGCTCGCCTGAAAATGTGGTCGTGCGCAAGGACTACGTCGAGCTGACGGAGGCGGAGAAGCTGGACTACACCAGCGCAGTGTCGTGCCTGATGGCATCACCAGCGCTTACGCCCACCGTCAGTTTTCCTCTTTTTCTTTTCTTCTTCCTTTCCTTTCCTATTCATCCATCCTCCAATAGTCTGAAACAATTGCTAATCATGACCCCTCTCTTCCTCTCTCTTAGTCCGAAGCTGCAGGTGTTCGGTCAAGATACGATGACTTCGTGGCCACTCATGTGAACCAGACAGAGTAAGGCTTGTCCATTCCATTCCGTTTCGCAATTTCGTCCCCTCGTCCGGGGCAATGATCTTTACCCTGTCACTCTACCTTTGCGTATTTGCTTTATTTCTTTTTCGCCACGACACGGGCCCACACCTTATCCTCATTCCCTGTCCTCCTCCCCCCCCCCCCACTCTCCTCCCTCAATCTCCCTCATACGTATTCGCCTTCCTCAAGGCTTGGATAGGGAGCGTGTCATTCAACTTCTCCTCGTCGGGACCATTCACATGTTGTGTCACCTTTACCAGCGAGCCATGAACCATAAGAATGATGTTGATGATAATTCACCTGGGGCAACGAACCCATGCTAACACAAACACCAACCTGAAGCTATATCCACATTACTGGCAATTTCGTGTACTGGCATCGCATGTTCATCTGGAACTTCGAGAAGGCCCTGCGCGATGAGTGTGGATACACGGGCTACCTCCCATACTGGAACTACGCAAAGACTTCAGAGGACCTCCTGGGCTCGCCCATGTGAGTAGTAGCCCCGAAACATAACCACTTATTTTATTCCAATCTAGAGACTAACGAATATCATTGATGGGTAGTTTTGATGGAAGCGCAACCTCCCAGAGCGGCAATGGCAACTATCTGGCACACAATGCATCAGACGGCCTTCCTAGTGGTCTCCTCGACATCCCAGCTGGATCAGGAGGTAAGAGCTCTCTCTCTCTCATTCTCTCCCCTCTGTCTTTTTGTGTTGTCAGGAGAGAACAAACATAACTGACGTATCAAATTTTTCTTCTTCTTCTTTTGCCCTTCAACAGGCGGTTGTATCGAGACAGGCCCCTATGCCGGCCTGGTGGCCAACATCTCCGCGGTCGCTCCCGTCGACACCTACGAGAACATCACCGTCGGCGCCTTCCTAAGCTACGAGCCCCGCTGCGTGCACCGCGACATCTCCAACCTACTCGGCCAGAACTGGACCACGGACGCCCAGGTGGCCGACATCCTGCTCAACCCGGCCTACCAGGTCGGCATCGGCGAGTGGCAGACCCAGCTCCAGAACACGGGCACCGACACCGTGGGCTACTACGGCCTGCACGCCTACGGCCACATGGTCATCAACGGCGACCCCAGCACCGACTTTTACAACTCGCCCAACGAGCCCACCTTTTGGCTGCACCACGCCGCCGTCGACCGCCTGTTTGCCACCTGGCAGAACCAGGCGGGCTTTATCGAGGACCGCATGTTCCAGATCAACGGCACGCGCACCATGGCCAATGACCCGCCCAGCGATGACGCCACCATTGAGGACCTCATCGGCCTGGGCTGGGTGAGCGGTGAGTATGAGGAGGGTATTGCCATCAAGAACTACGCGAGTATCATGGGCGGACCATTGTGCTATATCTATGAGTAAGCGATAGAGCCCCTTCGAGAAGGAGGAAAGGAAAGAACATATAGACGTTTTTTATTTTGATACAGAGAGAGAGAGAGGGAGAGAGAGAGAGATAGTATATATAACCACCCAATACTATGATGCTAATGTGTAAAACACCAATGATCTTACTGATACCTGTCACGTATGCCCCAAGTCCATAAGCATTGAGTGTAATGATCTAGATGGGAAGACGACTAATAAAGAACCACAAGAGCAAATGTGGCGACATGAAGTCAGATTAAGACCTGGTAAGTATAGCCGAAATGGAAGAAAATGTAGTGATCTTTCGATGGCTACCAAATACGTTCCTCCTTGATGCCCTTGTAATTACAATATATTTCTCCGTGAGCGCTTCGGACCGAGGTGCCCGAGGAAAGTCTAGGAACCTTGTGCAAACTTAGCATTGTATATGGACCCCTTAATTAATGTGGTTGACATCACTAGCAGGCTAGGAAAATGCTGTAATGAAAGTGCATAAATGTTTTGTTTTCTTTCTTTCTTTTGTATGTGCATAAATAAGACTATCCGAACTAATCATTCTTGCTGCCTCGGGTTCATTGCAGATGTATTCATCGTTTGAAAAGAGAAAAGTAAAGGCTTGACACTATCCCCATAGTGCAACTCGCCGATGTGCATAGTGCAACTCGCCGATGTGAGCAGGTGTTCAACAACGAAAAGCACAAACCTCCTTCCTTGGCCAGTAGCGCATTACCAATGCTGAAAAGACCACCATTGTCCACCCTTCCATCCTAATCATGCCGATAGACTCATGGTTTTTTTTTTGGGTTTTTTTTTGGTTCTTTCTTTTTCCCAATCTTCTCGGTCCAAGTCGTCCTTGTGCTTCTCCCTAGGAGGTACCTTGGAAGATCTCAAAATCAACGCGCAATAGCCTCATGTGTTTAGCCGGCGAAGGGAAGGGACCAATACCAAGTCGTGACGCTCTCCAGCTCTCAGGTCCCCTCCAGTCCGTCCCATCTCAGATGTAAGCCCACCACCAGGGCCAGCCGTCCCGGCGCCCCTACCACTGGACGTTGTTAACTCCAGTGTTCTGCGCGGTGTCTGGCATCTTCCATGGCGTACTACTTGGAACAGACCATTGACCTGCGGGGTTCTCATGACCACCGCCACCAGTATTCTAAGCTGGTGGAGGGCCTGAGCCGTTCTTGTTCGGAGAGTCGTGGCTTGGGGCTCCCCATGCAGGCGGGCAGCCTTCTCCTTGGCTGGAACTGCCCCAACCCTTCTGCTGGGCCCCACCGAAACCAGTTTGGTCGCCAGTCTGCGATCCGCCAGGCGCATGGTGTTCACCATTGTGGTGGTGGTCTTGTCGGTCCCAGCTGTTGTTGTCTGGTGGAGGGCCCATGCCACCAGGCCAGGGAAACGCGCCCTGGGGCTTGGAGTTGGGACTACCATGACCAACGCCGCCGCCGTTTTCGTTGAAGGTGTTGTTTTGTTCGTTGCTGACCCAAGCTCCAGGAACTTTCCACCCACCATTGCCATTGCCATTGCCGCCTGCGTTGCTACCATTCTGGGACGCATGGGTCTTGTTGGAGCTATTGTTCCAGTGGTTCGGTTGCTGCTGTGGAGATGGCTTCTTGAAATCTCCTGAATTTCCATTGTTGTTCGCTCCCTCGCCCCACGCGTTGCTCTGGTTTCCATCGATATTGCCCCAAGTGTTGTTGTTATTGTTGTTATTTTGGTCGTTGTTCCAATCATTGCCGCCCCATCCTCCAGCTTGGATCTGGTCAGTACGTCTCTCGCAGCCGAGATCGAAAGCAGAAGCAGCAGAAAAATCAGGTGGGCAATCAGGCTCTGTACTTTCAGACGAGTTGCTAGGGGCCGTATCGTGATGAAAATCAAAAACTGGGGGAACATCATCCTCTCGTGGTGAATTATTGTGGTATGGTTCAGGGGGGGAGCAAGCAGAATACAAATCTTGCTTACCAGAGCCGTTCTTTTGGCTTCCATTCTGATTGCTCTCTGCCCGATACGTTAGCAGATCATCTTATGTAACCGTGTGGCGAGGTGAAAAGAGAACTCACTTCTTGAGAATGTGTCACCATTACCATTTCCCCAGTCGTGGAAGTCGAACGGGGAGGGGCAACCGTTCTTCTTGTGGTCACCGCTACCCCAGCCACCTCCTTGAGAAGCGTCAGCTGGGGCTTTCGCATTGGAATCAGACTTTGGAGCGTTACCATGGTTCTGACTGCCCTGGTTCCCCCAACCCTTTGCGCCCCAGCCGTCCTTCTTGGATCCCTTGTCAGAGCCACCCTTCCGAGAGGAGGCCTTCTGAGCCTCCTCCTTTTGCATCTCCTGGATGTGGTCGGGCACCTCTGCAGCTGGCATCCCAGATAGGCCGAAGCCCTTTGAGGCGGCGTCTTTCATAGCTGCCTCGTTGCTCGGTATCTGTGGTTGGTGCATAGTTGCCTGGGGGTAAGATGTGCCAGGTGGTGGGGGTGGAGGGGGTGGCATCCACCATGGATGGTAGGCGCTCTGACCCGGCCATGCAGGAGGATATCCAGGTGGCAGTGGAGGAACAGCGGAATGAGGAGGAGGCGGAGGAATAGGAGCACAAGGTCCCGGCGCAACCCTTGCAGGATTGTAATTTCCATATAACTCGGCCATGTGATTTCCCCATTGCGGCCCGTGGTACACGCGCGTGATGCCCTTGTTGCTGTCGAAGAAGGCATTGGGCTGGGGGTCGTTTGGTCCCTCAATGGTGTGCTCGACCTGCATGACTCTGGCTCGAGGAGGCATGATGAGATTCGGCTGCATCTCCTTGGGGTACTGAGGCATCTTGAAAGAGGTTCTCTCGACGACAGCCTTCTTCCTTGGCTCTTCTGCCGCAGGCTTGGGCTTGGACTCGGTCTTCACGCTTCTCTTTGACGGTTTGCTCTGCTTCTGCTTCTTGTTCTTCTCCTTTTGTGGCTTTGGCTCATCCTCCTCGACAGTGCCCTGTGTGTCGTCGGCCTCCTCTGTGTCCGCATCTGCCTCGGTGGTGGTAGTGTCGGTGACATCGGTTGACGAAGCCTCGGCCTTCTTGCGCTTGCGCTTTTCCTTGTCATTGGCCCTGGTCTCCTTCTCAACCGCCCTGGCCATCGCTTCGAACTGAACCATAGCCTCCATGACCTTGCGTGCCTGGCTGCAGTCGCCGCACGGGCATTTCGGGTGAGGGAGGGGGTCATCGACAGCGTCAGGATCCCATTCTGTCACCTTCTTGCATACAACCGCCTTGACCTTGCTCGACTTCCTGCTCGTGCTCGTGCTCTTGCCCTTGCCCTTGCTCCTGCTCTTGCGCCTAGGTGGGTTCTCGTCCTCGGAGGTATCGGTCTCGTCAAAGCCTGATGACTCGCCATCGTTGGAGCTGGTGGCTTCTTCATCGTCATCATCATCCGAGGTGTCGACCAAGGTATCGGATGAGCTGCTTGGGCTGGTTTTCTTCTTCAATGCCGACTTCAGAGGCCTGCGGGCGCCGTCGAAGCGGACCTTTCGGCCTGAGGTTGTAGCTGACGCAGAGAGTGCATGCTGGGCGCTCTCGGCGCGCCTACCTCGCCGAGGGTAGGTGATGGCAACCGTCTCGTCGCCAGAGGCCTCGTCTTCGGAAATCTCCACACGCAAGATGGCGTTGGAGCCTGACGAGTTCTTGCGACCCCAGCTCCGGAAGTTCTGACCGACCACCCATTCGGCAGCAGAATTGGGTGGCCAATTTACGCCGCGCCCCATCTTGTCAAGCTGAAGAGGGAGTGGACGATTTCGGTCGGGTAGGTGGTATTAGATGAGATGACAAGATCAATCTGAAAATTGAGCCAAGTCGATCAACGAGAAGGCGTGATGCGAAGTGATGCGATGGGCCGAAGAATGATGATCGAACAACCTGAGGAGAAGGAGACGGAGGTCGAGTTGGAGGATTCCAGGTTATAAAAAAAAAGAAGGCGTGATGAAATCGACTACACCAGGTCAGGGAAGTCCTGTGAGATAAAATAGGTTGCAAGAAAGGAAAAGGGGCAGGTGCAATTCATATCGTCTGACCTTGTCGCCCTAAGCACAGACAGACAATGTTTTTGAGGGGGGGAAATCGTCATCACCTCAACTTCTTCTCCAAATCATGCATAACTCTTGAGTGCTTAGGCTGCTTACAATGAATGCTTCCCTAGCCACTATCGTGATCATGGTTTCTCTCTCAGGGATCCTCACTGCCTGTGCCTCTCTCCAGGCTCCCGATGAGACGCATCTTAACCGTTCGTTCCATCGTCATGTCAGGCAACGAACCCTCCTGAGAGAGTCAGTCAGCATCTGACAGTCTCTCCGTTGGAACCATGGCCCTCTACTCCCTGCGTCCCGGTACTGACGACCCATGATCCAGCGGAGACATCACGTAGCCTCTCCTTCAAGGTGTATCCATTGTCTCGTCCCCCATCTCTTCTTCTCCTGGTCTCGCCCCCCGCCCCTCCTTCTGAACGTCTTTAGTCCCAGCTACAACTTCGCCCTCTCCCTGGCCTCCTCAGCCTCCCACCTCTTCGCGATCCCTCGGTTCACCCACAAGTTCCACACACCCACGCCGACCGCGAGAGGAGGACACATCCAGAGCAGCGTACCCCACCAAGCCGGGCTGCGTCCCCTGAGCTGCGCCACGGCCCTCTCGACCTCCCTCCGCAGCTCCTCCCGATCGCCGTCGTTCCAGACCACCAGCCCACGGCCCTCTCCGCGCGCCTCGCACCGCCGCGCCTTCAGCCTGACGTCCGCCTGGCTGCGCACGCGGTTCTCCGCGTCCTCCGCGCTCAGGTGCGCATCACGCGCCCGCAGGCGAGCCATCTGCACCGCCGGTTCGCGCACGCCCACCACGATGACCGTCCCGCAGAGCCGGTCCGTGCCCACCTCGAACAGCAGCGGCACGTCCCAGACCACCGCCCACCGGCCCAGCAGGTAGGCCCGCAGCAGCGCCCAGTACGCTGCCCGCCGCACCGCCGGGTGCACAATGGCGTTGAGCCGCGCCCGGCCCTGCCGCGCCTCGGGCGCATCGCCAAAGATCCGCCGACCCAGGGCCGGGCGGTTCAGAGGTCTGCCCTTGCCGTTGGGCCCCTGCTCCGGCATGTCTGCCGAGGGCGCGACCAGGAGGTCTGGGGTCGTAGGGCCGAAGTAGGACACGATGGCGCGGTACCCTGGTGTGCCTGGCTCCACAACCTGGCGCGCCAGCACATCGGCGTCGATGACGGGGAGATTGTAGGGCGGGGACGAGAGGATCGAGCTGACGGTGGACTTGCCAGTGGCGATGCCACCAGTGAGGCCTATGATGAGCATCGTGGGCGAAGCTTTGTGGTATGTTCCTTGTGCACGACTTTGTCTGTCTGACTGTCTGAAAGGTTTCTGGACTTCTTTTCGATAGGAAAGGGATGTGAGGAAAGCAGGAATAGTAGCTTTGGTGATGCAAGGGCGCGCTCTGTACTGCAATGTGAAGTCCATACGCCTGACGTTGCGACCTCGGCTCGCAAGGCCGTGTACCATGGTAATCATACTGATGGTTGTACCCGCACGCCACCCCACGCGCTCTTGACAGGGGCACCCTTGGTGTGCGGAAGCCCGCTGTGGGCACAGACTGTGGAGGGGGGCCGGGGGGGGGGGGACCTCCATTACAGGGGACTCCAAAATCAACCTCACCTCGTCACCATTACTGAAGACAGCAGCACCATCCCATTGCAATAACATGTCAATTCCGCAGGCCTGCGAGCCATTATGATATCGAATGCCCACTTCAAGTGTTTGTATCCTCCCTAAACCCGATGACCTAGCTCAGAAAAATCCACCATCGTGAGAAATACCTCGAAAACAGTCGCAGGCTGTACATCATGTGTGTGACTTGATCCTTCTCAAACCCCTCAAGACAATTTCCCCCACCCCACAAAGACATGTGCAGAACGATTCATTTTCCTTCATGAAAGAGACCCTAACCGTCCAGACAGACCTCTTCTTGTCCTTCTTGGGATCTCCGCCACAACACACAAAAGAAAAACCAATCCCTTAGCCGTCCAGGCGGACAGCATAGAACACGCCATCATCGGTGACGTACCAACGCGCGCCGTCCTTACCGAAGGAGTCGATCGTAGCGC
Organism: Cryphonectria radicalis; assembly: GCA_014849355.1. NCBI lineage: Eukaryota > Fungi > Ascomycota > Sordariomycetes > Diaporthales > Cryphonectriaceae > Cryphonectria > Cryphonectria radicalis. The sequence continues at coordinate 114,260 of JACWQW010000071.1, read as the reverse complement.
GGGGCATGGGGACGTATTGGCCGTCGAGCTGGCGCACCTGGTACATGCGGGAGGGGTTATCGTCGGCGGGCTTAAAATCCTGTGGCTCGTTGAGCTCGCGGTCCATCATGGCCATGGCCGCGACCTCGCCGGCGGTCTGGCCGACGCCGGTCGCGGTGTTAAAGTGAGGGTAGGAAACATTGCCGGGGAAGGTACCTGGCATCATGGGGACGTGTCCTCCGTTCACAAGCATGGGATGTCCTGGAGGGACACCACCACCCATACCGCCAGCCGCCATCATGACGGGCGGACCCGCGCCGGGACCCGCAGGGCCTCCGGCCACCATCATCGGCTGAGACTGGTAGGGCTGCTGACCGACGATGGGCATCATGGGGGCGGTGGTGGGGCCGGCCTGGAGGGGGACGGCGACGCCCTGGGGAGCCTGTTTCCAGAAAGCCATGTTAGCGCATCTGCCTTCAGAAAGGGGGCTGGCTGTGTCTGCCTGGGCGTCAAGATGAAAACATGTAGCTCTGGAGCATGGCTTGAGTCTCAATCTCACAACAATTTCGCGCGGGGCAATTATCCCGTCGTGTCCTCTATACCCCATACGAGTCATCACCGGGGTGGTATTGGTCACTTGAACTGGGTGGTGCCCCAGGACAAGAGGCTGAGGAGCGAACGTGACAGGGCGCGGCTGCTGGATGGGGACGGCGAGTGGATGAGACAATGGGCAGGGGAGGAAGGATGATGAAAGGACGGGACGACATACGATGCGAGGCTGGACCACGTAGGCGGCACCACCAGCATCGAATCGAGGAATGTAGTGGTGGATCATAGGGCCGAGGCTGGTGTCGGGCACCTGAGGCTGGAAATTGACGCCGTTGTTGGCGGGAGTTGCGTTCTGGTATGCGTCCATCCTGTCGTTGATAGCTCCGCTGGCGGGATTGAGCGGTGCTGGTTGGCCTCCAAGGTTTGTTGTCTGGAGGTAAGGTGTGTTGTTGGGCTGGACAGAGACGACAAACGGCTGCTGGCCAGAAATGTACGCGTTGGGGACGGCAGTGTTGTGAAAGTAAACAGGGTTGGCGCCAAGGGGGGCTGTAGTGACAGTGGGGTTGTTGTTAGGATGAGCACCGCTGTCCTCGGGCTTGCTGGGCTTGCTGGGCTTGCTGGGCTTGCTGCTCTCCCCGTCCTCGTGACGACGGCGGCGCGAAGACGCGTGTGGAGTAGGGCTACGGCGGGGCTGGCGGAGGCGCTGATCTTCTTGGCTGGCTCCTTCCTCTGACGGGGTACGGACGGTGACGCGACGATAGTTCTTGGACTTGCTGCGAGCTGGCAATTTGGAATGCGGGGCCTCCATCTCGTAGTTGTGGCCGTCGTTGCTGCCTTCCGAATCGGCCAGGTAATCGTCGCTGGAGGTCCGGGAAGGTGCCATGGACGAAGCAGGTAACGTCGATAAATAGAAGGAAGGTCCCAACAGCCAGCCTCAGACAATTGGAGCTTGCGCACCCATTGATAGGAACACAATATGCTTGGTGGATCAAGTGCAGTGAAAACGGTATGGAAGGGGAAACAATAAAAAGAAAGGACGAGGAGACAATGCAACAATGCTGCCAGTGGAAGATGGAAAGGAGCAGAAGGGGGTGGCCCAGTTTAGTCTCGACTCCCCCAACATGAGATGGCAGTCGAAGGTTCGCGACCAAGAGCTCTTTCGTCACTGAATGGTGTGACTTTGGCAGGCATCCACCGAGTAAAGTGCCCCGCTTGAGGACCAGTAGGGAGAGAGGGGGGGGAGGGGGAGGGGAGGGGGAAGGGGCCATGTTCTCTACTCACAGCAGGCACTTGGATCTGTTGAAGATCCCAAGAATTGCCGTTCCACTGGTATCGATATGCCAGCTGCGTAGGCACGTTTCGAGCCCGTGGCGCAGACTCGTACTCGACATCCTTGACGGGCCACACGGGGCAGCACATTATGATCGTTGATGAAGACGGTCGTGAGGTTTGAGATGGCGATAGTTTCTGGGAGGAGGGAGGATGAATTATCGAGAAGCGGAGGTCGAGGCAGGACGTTTTCTTTCCCTTGTGCATTGAACGTGTCGCGAGGCAAGAGTATTCAGAACCTTGCTACCGATGGAGACAAAACTCATGACAATATGTTGGAACCCATGTGTTGGAGATCTCGAATGGATGGCCGATGAATTGCACACCTTGTGCAGTAGTACCATGGCAGTTTCGAGACGGCACACGCTCCCTCCAGAATAGTTCTCTCTAGGACACTTCGTCAGTATTGCATCATCCAATATCTAATATAGGGGAGAGCTGTTAGGGCAAGAGCCGGCGCAGGTGGAAGTCCCTTCCATAACTGCAGATTTCACAGGACCTAGCCGTACCAATTCTTTTGCACTGCGCCGCCACACCCTCTTCTTCTGCCCATCGGTGACAGACTGGTCAATGTGTTCTATCCGCTGTTAGGCTTTCATGGTGTGGAAGCAAGGGAACTCCGTTTCAGGTTAAATCGGGCTGACGGTTGGGACTGGAGACTGCTCAGAGGAGAGAGCCTGAGGAACGTGAGCTCCAGTGGCAGTCAGGAAGGATTGTGGGAGAAGAATCGAGTAGATATTCGGGGGAGGGAGAGATTGGGGGGCAGCTAGGCTTCAATATTTCCGGGTTCATGTCGTATGTTTGTCTGTCTGTCGTGGTGGGCCTTGCCTTGTTCAGACATCATGAAATTCGACTTGGAGTTACAGGAACAGTTATATTGAGATTACAGACTGAGGAAGTTATTACTTACCACCCACATCTATTAGCCCAGATTGGGAGGAAGAACCACTGTGCAGCAAAACTATGGGCAGGCCAGTGCTGTCATGGTCTTTGTTTTGGTCATGAGCCTGGTTGATCTGCTGTGTAGTCTGGATTGGGGGGGGGACAGGTGTTGACAAGGGTGATGATGTTGAGTAATGGGCACATCTGGGCATTACCAGCACAGTATGCATTTTTTATGTTCTGAGACCTTGAGGTCTTTGTAGGACCCCTACAAGATTTTCCATCCAGTAGCAGCCTTGTATCTTGAATACAAGCCTATCCCTTTGCGAGACCAAAACCCCTCTATCATCATGGTCCCCCAATCTAATGTACAAGTTTCCACCAATGAGTAGAGATCATCCATTGCTATGCATGCCACTGTATCAGTAGACCATGAAAATTAGTCGACTCCATATACTCCACAAGGCACATCTGAGGCCAGAACCCTTATGCCAAGGGAGCAATCATAATTTTGTGCCAAGACGGCAGAGATGCCCTCTTTCCCAGCGCGGTCAAAGCTGTTTCCAATCCTCCCAACAGGTATATGACCCAACTCTCCGTCAGGAGCTCAGCTAGCATCTGCCCATCTTCCCGTTCATCGAGGGTCCGCTCAGTTATGGGCTTGGTTCGGTTCCGGGAAAAAGGTCTTGCGCGTGATCTGGTCGAATGTCAGCATTTGTCCTCTGCCTTTCGTTGAACCTTCCCTCGACGTGGGTCTAAACTTACAGCCCAGACACCAGCGACTGATCCTACGATGCCTCCAGAGATCATCATCGGCCTCAGCCCCCTAGTGCTCTTAAACAACATGCCGCTCAGAGTGCCGGCGGCAATGCTGTTCGCGGCGTCATGCTTTCCGCGCAGGTACCCGATGTATGAGTTTATGCAGTTGTACACGATAGCCACCACACCTGCCGAGTTGCCAAGGAAGGGGCCGCGGCGTGTTATGGCGTTGAGGGTCGAGTTGAGTCGCAGCTTGGGCGCCTGCCCCGCGCTCCTCCTCAGGCCCTCCTGCAGGCCCCATGCTCCTCCTATCGTCAGCGCAGACAGATATGTCACGCCTGCGCCATAGCAGAGATCGTCGGTGAAGCCGCGCGAGGGCAGGACCGACTGGCCGCCCGGCAGGTCTGAGATGACGGAATCCTCGAGGGTGATGTACTCGAGCGCATCCTTGTTCAGGCCAGCGAGGGGGTGGAGCTGGGATGGGTCGGCAAAGGTGGAGCTGTTGAGGAAGGAGTCGACACCTTGGGCTGAGGAGGGATCAAAGGATGGAGACGAGAAGGTGGTGGTCGGCTCTGGTGGTGGTGGTGGTGGCAGCGAGTCGTTCTGCTGTGATGAGCTGTTTTTGTTGGACTTTTGTCCTGTCAATGCGTTCCAGAGTGACGACATTCTGCTGTGAAAGGGACAAAAGAAAGAGGAGAGGAGGTTGGGATTGTGAGCAGATCACAGAGTAAAGGCAAATAGTTGCAGGAATGATGTCGGTGGAGGGGTCGCGAAGGGAATCAATCTGCCCTCTGGCTTGAAGTTCAAGTTGGTGTTTGTCTTGTCAGGCTGGCTCACTTTGCGCCTCGAGAAAAAATTCCCACTACTACGGGGGTCGGATCCCAATGACGGCGCTGCTGCTGCATCTGTGGGTCCGTGCCACCCTTGCTCTGCTGGGGTTCAGAGACTTTACCAAAGAGGTGAAGTAAGTACGTACCTTTTCGACTACAAACTACAAACTACCACCGGAGGGACCTACCTCATTTGCTCCCACCAGAGCCAACCAACAAGAATTTCTTTTTACCTTCAGTGGACATTTTCAGTCTTCGTGTCTCTCTCTCTCTCTCTCCCCAGCAATGTCCATGTATTCCTTCTGACTTCGAAATTTCTCCTTCATTGAATGTCTTCTCAAGAGATACGGGCATTCCCGGACCGGTTTTGAGTCGCAGAATTTTCACATGGGGCCTAATCAGAGTCTTCTTCCCTGTGACGAAACTTTTAAGCATATGGCTGGCCTGAATATGAATTCTATGGTGTTTCCGTCTCTGGACGGGCCTGGCAGTAATGCTAATGACCTGATGGCATGGCTTACAGAGAGGCCTGACCAAGATCTTGAACCGTGAGTAGAAGAATTGGCTCCCTGTGAAAGACCGCCCACCTGTCGAACGCACATACCGAATCTCCATTCTAGTCTGATGCAGCTGTACTCCCTGCCGTTTTGAGTGGGGATGTGAGACTCGTTTCTGGATGTGTTGGGCCTCAAGAGTCTAGGACCTAACTCCTCGTGCGTGGGCGATTCGACAGGTAGGTGGGCTGCATGGTGGATGCGTGACATTCTTCCGGAGTTGGGCTGTGCTGACGCCCTCATAGATGTGCCCAGGCATTATTTGAGGAGATCTTGAATGCTGCCTCTCAGCCCCGGAACTCTACAAAGGATGCTTGTGTAAAGCTCTGCGGCTTCGTCCAGCTCTGCCTAAAATCCAAGCACGAATCACTGCGTCTGTGGGCGTTTCAAGAGCGGACGGCAACAGATTTGTTCAACTATTACCTCGAGTGGAACGAAAAAGATCAGCACAGGTCCATGAGACTTGTGCTCGATCTCGTGTCGACCTTGATTCTGCAGAACCCCAGTGCGCAGATCCGAGAATCCTTGAGGGCGGATTTTCTCTCGGAACTCATGGCTTTTATTGCCAAAAAGTCATCACGACCTGTCGTCAAGTCGTGTATGAGCTCTCTGATTCAGTTCCTTGTGAAGTCAGTCTTCAGCCTGGATGATGTATTACAACAGTACCAGAGCATGTTTCCGGAATTGACCGGCCAGCCAGCGGTGTCATCCTGGCGGGCTTTTGTTGACAGTGTATTTCGTTGGATGGAACTTCACTATATTTGCCCAGTGGCCGGCAAATTTCTCGTCACCATCTTCAGCAGCCTCAACTCCGAGTCATCTGCTGCGGGCTCGCGGTCATGGAGCAGCGTTGGTTTCAATGTCCAAGTCCTGCGGGGCTGGCTAGAGACAGCCCTGTCTGCCAACCCAGACATCCTCGAAAGCGTCAAAAATTATGTGCTGGGGCCACTATTCAAGTCCGACCGGCACCTTTCATTTGCGCTGTTGGAGGATCTGCAGTGCCGCTCAGTAGACAAGACAAGCGATTTCGACACCGACATCGCTGCGTTGCTCCAACTTGCCGCTCTAGAGGTCGGGAAGAAGTCATCGATCGTTGATGATCCCAGTAAGTTTATTGATCACCTTGACTGCGCGTCAGGCTGGCGACTCACAAGCTCCCAGATCCCGAAGGTGCCAAACAGGGAGACAACGTCATCCTGCTCGATCGGGACATCCTTGATCACTTTCTCATCCATACATCTCACGATGTCCGATCCTTCGCAATGTCTCTGCTAGTCACCTCCTCGTCGACTACGAAACCTTATTCTCCCATGGCGTTTGAGCTTCTACGGCGACACCTGCGGTCGTTTCACTCCGACCCTGACGCTAAATTCCGCAATGAGATATTAGCTCATACAAAGAACATGGTGAAAAGGATAAAAGGGGCCATCTCTACCTTGCAGAGAGATATCGGCAGGCTCGCCGTGAAGACTTCCAAGGTGGACACCAACGGCACACCGGTGAACACTCACATCAGCAAGGGGGCCAAGCAGATCGCAAACGCTGGAGAACTCTGGCTTCGGGAGTCTCTCCGGGCTCATGAGGCTTTTTTCGACTGGTACCTGGCTTTTCTGCGCCAGGAGCTTGTGCCCACAGCATCCTATCAACGTCACATCACTGCCCTCAAGTCGCTCGTGAACGTCGTGAGGTCAGGCAAAGTGACCCGGAGTTCCGCGGGCGAATGCATCTACCAAGATCCGCAGTGGTTGCGCACAATCCTCGACCTTGTGCTGGACCCATTCGACGACGTCAGAGAGACAGCCTCCAACCTGCTCATGTTGTTCCCACCCGAGATCATACGGACCAAGTCAACCTTCGCGGCGACACAGTCTCCAATAACACCATTGGACATCCTAGCCGAGTTTTGTACAAGAGCAGCAAGCCTTTCATCTCGGACCAGCCGTGCGGACCACTCAGATGGAACTGCCCGCTCCCTCGGTCTCCTCTGTGCCTGGCAAAACCAGTTTGATCAAAGGCTTGCGCTTCTCTCGCGGACCCTAGACGAATTAGAACGAAAGATAAGAATCGCAGAACAAGACCTCGGCTATGCAGTCATGTCAGAGCCAGTCCACGGAACATTTGCAGCTATTCGGTATATGTGGGAAGTTTTTTCCCAGTGTCGCTACAGTGCCGAGGAATTACAACTCCTCTCCGCGCCTCAATTTCGGATCATTGACCTCTGTAGACGGATATGGGAAGTGGTCAGTTACGTTGTGTGTGACGACTCGCCCGAGGGGCATCTTCCCGAAGAACTGGAGGAGATTGAAGGTCTAGACACAAAAGGGCTGCTCAGCTACAGCTTTCGCGCTGCTCACGAATCCAGCAATCTCACGCGGACTATCGTGGGCAACCTGAGATTCGCCCCTGGGATCGGTCACCCCTTGCCACCTGCTGACGTATTCCGAGCAGCTGGGAACCTGGCTTTCACACAGCTCTCGACATTGCGGCATCGTGGCGCCTTCACCTCAGTCTCCCTCACATTTACCTGCTGCTGCCAGCACGCAGGCCACCCTGCTGTCGCAATCCCAACGGATGTGCAGCCATTGTTGGAAAGCTGGTACGAAGGGACCCTGTCGAGTATTTACACACAGAGATCGACTACTCGCCGGTCGGCTGGCATCCCAGCCTTGATAACAGGAATTTTAGCGTCCAACGCCGACAATCCATCATTCCAGAAGGTCATGAACAAGCTGCAAGAGATCTCGGCAATACCGGCATCAGTCTCAGAAACGGACGGCTCGAACCTGCCGCAGGTCCACGCCTTCAACTGCTTGAAAGAAGTGTTCAAGAGCTCGCTCCTTAGCAAGAACGCAGAGATCTACCTCCCACAATGCCTGCAGCTCGCCACCAACAGCCTCAAAAGCGAGGTCTGGGCCATTCGCAACTGTGCATTACTGCTGCTCCGGTCCTTGATCGATACACTCTTCGGCACAACCGAAAGCAAGTCGGCAATGGAGACAGGCTGGGACGGGAAGACGTTGAGGTTGTCGTACACCAAGTACTCATCTCTGCCGCCTATCCTCCTGAACCTCTTGCAATCGAGTGAGCGAGCAATGGAGCCAAGTACGCTGACGCAGAGCTCAGCGGCAGAGAGCGTATTTCCTGCCCTGGAAATTATACGACGAGCTGGTCCGCCTGAGTCTCACCGCGAAGAGCTGTACAGATACATCACATATTACCTGGGTAGCCGACAGTGGCACGTCCGTGAGATTGCTGCGCGGACGCTTTGTTCGTTCCTTATGAATGAGGATTGGGTGGCCCGGATCAGTGAGCTCTTCGAGCAGGCGCGTGGCTCGGCAAATCGATTGCATGGAACACTTCTCACAGTCAAGGTCCTCCTAGACAGGAGACTCGTGGAAGTCAAGAAAGAAGCAGCTCTTGGTAAGGCTGCTCATATACCCCAGCCATTCAAGATTCATGATCACGGGCTAATGAGTTACACAGATGGCTTGGGCCGGCTTGAACTTGTCCTGAAAGCCTTCGAGTGGCCTGCTCTGCAGTGTTCTGAGACTGCTGCAGCCTACATTGAGGCACTGAATAAGCTGAGGCAGGCGACTGAAGCCAAGAACTTTGCGACATGGTCACCACATCTGTTGGGCGAGGCTAATAACCGCCGAAAGCGTAATCATTATAAGTCTGCGGCTTTGCTGGATAATCGCATGGGCATGATGGCGTTGCACCAGTCAGAAATGTCCAGAGATCTCGGCTCGTTGAGGGCGCATCTATTCGATGTCCTACGCCATGATGTAGACACAGCTTGTGCCTTACTCGAAGCTACACCGGACATCTGGGGGTCCACTCATATCCGCGAACTCTGTGGACTCTACCTCGAGACCTACCAACACACAAGGGCACCCGAGGCTCGCGTAGTCGCGCTGAGAAACCTTGCTGAGCTGATGGACGAGTGCCTTTCGGATGGAAACCTCCAACATCTTCCAAGTGCAGAAGAGTTAGACTCCTTCCAAGAGTTCCTGTCGGACAGTATCAGCCCACCTCTCGCAAACGTCATCCTTCTGGCCTCCGGTCCTATCATCGCCGTCCATACGCGCAAGCACCACGGCCAGATGTCGTTCTTTACGTTCGAGCAGAGACTACGATCCTGGGGCAAGGCCATGGCGGACGCACTGCACGACAGCAACACCTTCGACATGCGCATGGCAGCCGCACGAGCCCTGAAGTCGTTCTCCTCTGCGCTCCGCTCCGCTGTCGGCAGCGACGCGGCGTACATCCCCTTCCTCCTCGCACTGTACACCACGCTCGTCGATGACGACGAAGACATTCGTGAGATGGGTGCGATTGCTACTGCGCCCGTCATGGCGGAGGAAGAGGGGCCCGTGAAGAAGAAAGCACGGCCGCTCGTGGCCGTGGATGCCGCGGACGTCCTGCTGGCATGGATGCACAAGTCCTTCGGCCAGACCAACGAGTTCAAGGCGTACGTCGCATGCCGCCTCGTCGGTGATCCGCTGATCGCTGTCGACATCGGCGTGCAGGACCTGTCGGCCTGGGCGACACCAGAGCGGCAGTTCGCTGAGGCACTCGAGGTCGACGAGAGCCTGTTCGCGATCGAGGACCAGAACCTGTTCATCGACGAGGTCAGAGAGACGGAGAGGTGGGCTACCCTGTTCAGACAGCGGGAGCTGGAATACGATGAGATCGAGGGGGACGAGGATCGTGGTTGCGGCGGCAGTCGTAAGGTGCTGTTGATGGACAGCTCCCTGGCTGCGGCAAAAGAGTGGACACAGAGAGCTCTGAGGGTGCTGGCAGAGCAGGTCACGAAAGACGACGGCCCGCTGGGATGGGCTTCAAGCCCCAGGGCTTTTTCACTGTGTCACCGCGTGTTGTTGTGCGGGAAAATCCTCTCTGCCCTGCTGGGTGCAGAGGGCGAGGCCATGGCGGCCATGCTGGAGCAGATTCGAGAAGCAGGGCGAAACGCAAGGCTCCATGGACTGCTGCTGCTGTCCACGCTGTAAAAGCAGTTGGTTGCACACAAGTGTACTTTAGTCAGGGAGGTGGCCGCTGCCCCAATACAGAGTTCATCCCATCTTTCTTCTTGTCTATATCAATCGGTCGCGCAGAATCGCTATCACCAAATCAACCCCGGTACCCAAACTGGCACTATGGCTTAACGGTCTATTGTGTGGAGTTTGGCTTGGAAAGGGTTGATGCTATCGAATGGTCCGCTGTTCGATCCGGTTGGATCCGTGGAATTTTCTCAATAAAAAAGCACACAAAACAAATACAGCACACAAGCGGAGAAATAGTACACTGGCTTCCGGAAGGGTAGAGATGTAAGCTGCAGGTTGACTCCTGCAGCTGAACTCTTTTGTCTTTTTGTCCTTTTCAAGAGCTCCGGTTTTTTTCTTTCTTTCTTTCTCTTCTCCTCCCCTTCCCTTCTTCTTCTTCTAGCTCCGTCTTTCCTTTTTTCCTCCAGAGGGGTGACGGACTTGAAGCGAGGTTATCATGATGGTGTGAAAATACAGAAAATTCATATCTGAAAGGAAAAGAACTTGAGGTTTTCAAGACTCTGATCCAACCCAACCCCAAACTCCATGCCAATTATGCATGTGCTGCTTGCTATCTATGCTTTCTTGTGTGTATATGTATGCCTACTCAAAGCTATGTTGCAACGCGAATCCAAGAATAAAAACAAAACAAAAAAAAACAAAGAAATGAAAAGAAAATAGCCAAGACGCATATTTCCCCTTGATATATCATCATCACTTGGACTTGGAGGAACGTTGCGAGGCCTTCTCGGCATCCTCTTTGACGCTCCCGTTCCCACTCGCAGAGACCTCATCGGCCGCCCTGCCCGGGGCTTCCAGCTTGCCCAGGATGGCGGCCAGCTTGGTGTTCTCCGCCTGCAGCAGGCCGACCTGGTCCTTGAGGATGTCAACCTGCTTGAGGGCCATATCCCTCTCGATCCTCGTCCTGTCCAGCTCGAGGGCCAGGTTGTTCCGCGCCTCCTTCTCGGCCTCCTTCTTGCGCCTCTCCTCGGCCTTCTTCTCGTCCTTGAAGCGCTTCTCCTCCAGCTTCTTCATCTCCTTGCGGTAGTTCTCCTGCTGCCGCGCAATCTCCTTCTCGTGCTTCTCTCGCAGCTTCGCGATCGCGTCGTCGCCCTGGGCCGACTTGCCCTGCAGGCTGCGCTCCTGCTGCTTCGACCGCTTCTCTTCCAGCTTGCGGTAGCGCTCCTGCAGCTTCTTGAGCTGTTTCTCGTGCTGCGTCGCAGGGGTCTTGGGACCACCCGACTCATTGCTCTTGCCGGACATGAGGGAGGCGAGTTCTCCGTCGAGCGCGGCGGGGCCGGCGGCCGGGTCGGGTTCTGGGGCCGACGCGTAGCTGCGGTCCGATGCATCCGAGTCGGAGTCGGAGTCGTCAGTGGTATTGTCGAGGTCTAAGTCGGGCTGCTGCCCGGATGTGGATGCGAAGGTCGACAGCCGGGACGCGACAGCAGATGAGGCCATCCCAAGAGCGCCAGTGATCATAGTATACAGGCCGCTTGGAGGCTCTTGGTCTGGCTCTGCATAGTGATTGGTGTCTCTCTGCTCCGATACGGCCGCCGCCTGCCTCGCCGGAGCAGCAGGGACGGGTGCTTTGTTCCTCACACCCTGCTCCTGCTCAGGACTGTTGTCATTTCCAGGATTCTCGAGGTCCTCCTCGCTCTTTTTCTCCAGCCACTTGATAAAGCGCCCGGCATCATTTAAAATGCCACCAGGCGTGCCTTTCTCGACCATAAAACGCGGTACACTCCCGCCAGGGTCAGACCGCGTCACCATAATCCATTCCACCGCCACGCCCATCCTTGTCTCAAAGGGATCCACGGCGTCACAATCTCTCGCCGAGGGAGACGGCAGCTCAGACATAGAGCGCGTGAGGTTCCTGTCCCCAACCAGCTCCTGTTGCCCTTCCCTCCTTGCTGCCGAGCGTAGCACGGCCTCCCTGCCGAGATGGCCACCACCACCGAGCTGCAAGGTTGGGGGCTGTACGTCCTCCCGCGTCAGGTCCACTGACGACCTAGTCATACGTGGTGGTGCATCCACGAACACCTCCCTGATGATCTCCACGCTCTCGTAGGAGCCCCGTATGTAGCCGGACCGGGGTGCACACTCGGGGTGCCCGCACGGCTTGGATACGATCATGAACTGTCTCGGTTCCCCTCCCTTCTTTTGATTCTTCTTGCCGTTCTCCTCCTCCTCCTCCTCCTTGCCGGACCCGGTCAGGAGCAGTGTCACAAAGTCCCTCGGCGTCGTCGGCCCGGGGAACTGTGCGCTGAGCAGCCACACCTCTGCCGTCCCCAACCCATCGCACACACTGCGCTCGGCCCGCCTCTCGGCGCCAATGCCCCGGATATTGCCCGTGCCAGGCCCGTTGAAGGCCTCGAGGGTCTCACCAAACTCGCGTTGCAGGCCCAGCCTGAACTTGTCGAAGGTGATCCCGGCGTGAGTGCTCCTCCGCGCGAACCAGGCGCCGCGCCCGTCCTTGGCTGCCAGCTTGTACACGCTCGCGCCCATGGGGTTGTCCTTGGGCGGCACCTTAACCTCTTTCCACTCCTTTTGTAGCTGTGCGGCGGCGGCCTCGTTCTCGTTCGCGGTCGTGTTTGCATGGCCCCTGCCGCCGTTGTATGGGGGAGGAGAGTCGTCGAGCGGGCGTAGGATGGAGCTGTCGGTGTGGCTTCGTGCCCGGCCAGGAGAGGAGGGGGAGATGGATCGTGCGGGTGGGATGGGTATGCTGTCGACGACAGTCTGGGCGTGGACGAAGGTCGAGGTCAGGAATTGCTTGAGGTTGTCGTGTGACACCTCAGACCAGTCGATTGGGCCGAGTGCCCTCAATGGCTCATGATGGGCCATGGTCGATGCTTAATGAGCTTGATAGGAACTCTTGAGAACTGTCTGGTTGGAATCCCTTTTTCTTATTTATTTTTTGTATAAGCGATGAGACTGAGCAACGGTTACTATTACACAAAGTCGATTTGGGAGCAAGAGTGACTAGATTCGAGAAGAGCCGAGAGGGAAGGAATCTTGACGGTGATTTTAAGGAACACTGGCCATCCTTAAAAAAAGAACCAACAATTGATTTTTTTTTGATGGTTTGTCTGTCTTGTAGGAAACAATCCGCGTCACTCGCTGTCGTGAACATGTAAAATAAAATACAGAAAAAAGAGTACAATAGAGAACAGCGGACGACGAGACAAAATGGGAACTGACGTCACCCAGGTTCTCCGCCGCGTTCTTGATTGCAATCCCTGTCCTGGTCAATTTCGTCTCAGAAACAAACCGTCGTCAGTGGGTAGTCCCGTTCTTCGGGTCTACCCTGCTCCTTCCCCCACAACCTTCTTTTTCAAGTCAATATAGTCAAAGAGGGAAGGGGGGATGGATGCAGCGGGCGGCGACTGCTTCAAGTGTCCAGCGGTGTTGAGGAACCCCATCAGAGCTGAAGCAGGACTGTGATGGCACTCGTATTCAGCATGGAGGGCACAGGGCCAAAATTGATTGCTTCTCATGGTTGATGTGGTCCCCACGTCCCCTCCCCTCCCCCCAAAAGCCAGGAGGCACCAAGCGGAGAAGGATACGAATAAGCTGACCAGCCTGGGCCTTTGCTCAGTCAAAGTCTGTACAGAGAGGGATGGCGAGATTCGCTAACCAGAGAGCATTCAGGTCTGGACAACCTCTCGAGATGCGCATTTCTGGCCTTCTCGGTGTCAGAAAGTACCGGTATGCAATCGAGGTGCCCAGATGTGTTTGGTGGAGGCTTAGGAGCCGTGACAGCCTCTACAGGCGATGAGATATAGTAGGGGATGGGTGGTTCTGATCGTCATCTCGTTTCCCTTGGATTCCCAGAATAAACTTCGGTGTTTTTTTTCTGGGGGGAGGGGGGGGGACAAACAAACCACCATCTTTCTCACAGGCATAGGATACGTCGTCTATCCATTCACGGTACCACAGGCTTCTTCTGGTCAGCAAAGCCGCAATCTTGGATCTGACTAGCAGCCACCAGGCCGCGACTTGCAGCCTCCGGGCATGATACCTCATCTCTCTCTCTCTCTCTCTCTCTGCGAGTCAAAAGAGGAAGTTCACAAGGAAAGCCTGTCTCGCTGCGACCCGGCAGAGTGGGAATGAGCGCGGCTTTGGGCCGCCAGGGTGGCCGGCGTTCACCACGGGGTGGGGGGGGGGGGCTTGGGGGCTGTGTTCGGCGCCCCTCTTGTGCGTGTGTGTGTGTGTGTGCTGTGGTTATCAAAGTTCTGTCCTTGTCCCTGGTTTCTGACTGTACCCTCCTGCCTCCTCCCCTCTTGTCCTTCTCCGTGGCATCCTCATCCTGAAACCTGCAGGTCCGACGAGCTAATGTTGTTCACTGTGCCGATCCGCAGGTTTTGGCCTTTTTGTTGCCTTGCAGCAATGCACCCTAGCGGACATGACATGGACAAGAACACCATGGTACTTACCCGCCGCTACGGAGCAGCTGAAGGACCGAGGTTGTCCTGCAGTCAGCATCAAACGGATTATCGCGACGAGCATCAAGATTAAACTTTTTGAACCCATGCTCCCTGGTCATACCAAGCCCCCAAAAACCCAGCAAAGGAGAATTGTTACCCGACCAGGGGAGGATCCGGAGCGAAACCCCAGACCGATCGACTCCCGAGGTGTGGTGGTGGTGGTGGTGGTGGATCAACCACCAGAACCATTTCTCGGAGGAGGAAGGGTGCCAAATCGCACCCGACTGGTCGAGGTCCGAGAGCACTTTTTTTTTTTTTTTTTTTTTTTTAACCCAAAAACATCTGCCCTCCTACTGTACATGCTCCTCCCCGCCTTTTTTATTTTCCCTGCCCTTCGGGCTCCCAACGGCCTCGACTGCTCTTTCTAGTATCGCATATAGTGGCACACCACTATCTGCGGGTGACAACTGCTAGCAGGAGGATTCGCAATGACCCAACGCCCTGTTTCAGCAGCGGACATGTCGAGTTGCACAAGGGACGCCCCCAAGGTTTGAACGAGCTTCTCGAAGGAAAAGGGGGAAGGGAGAAGACAAAAAGTCAGCTGGTTGCAGTGGTCGGTTGGCGGATGACCCATGTCATTGTCGTGATCAGCAGTTTTTCTCCTCTTGATGCGACGGCAGCAACTCGGTCGGCTCTTTGGGTTTTGAGAGGGGGGAGAGGGGGGGCCATTGGAGGGACCAGCCAGCTGCTTCACGAATCTTAACACCCTGTTTGTTTTTCCTTCCTAGGCATTCTTTTCGCCCTTTCTTACAGCTACGTACAAAGTACATCCTTCTGAGGAAATCGAGCATGTGACAGTAAACCACGCGCCCCCCCTTCCCAATCCCATCCTCCCAGGTTGGCTGAGAAAAGAGGGTGGACCGGGATTTTTCCAACGTTGAGAAATCCCGAGGGAACACCACCCCCTGACTGACAGTTTGAGAAGACAAGGAGCCCCCGAGGACGAGAAGTTCAGACACTGGAACACCGTCGGGTTGTTTGTTGCTGCTGCTACTACTCTGTACTACAAAGTCGGGATGCCTGCTCGAGAAAGATAGTTTAATAAGTCTCACAATACAAAACCGTGGGGAAGACTTATGACAGACGACGAAAACAACAACAACAACAATGATAATAATAGTAAAAAGAAAGAGGTCAAGCCTCAACCTCGGCACAATTCATGTCCTCAGAAGTCACAGACTCACCCAACACACCACTACTGTCGACGGTCGGTCGGGGCAGTGGCACTGGGCATGCCATGTAACCAACGATCCCGGCCCTGGGCATCCCATCATCCGTCAAACTAACCCCCTCTCCCCCGTGAAACAACAAAGAGTCGTGCGTGGCCTTTAGCCCACCTGTAGCGGTCCAGTCAGCATTCCTACGTAAGGTCACACCAAGTGGCCCCAACCCACACTTTACAAGTAGCACTATTGTATGTATGTATGTGGTAGAAGAAGTGAGGATGGTGGTGACATTGCATGGTTGTCATCAAGTTACGTGGGCCAGCTCCTCACACACACACAGATCAGTGCCCAACACCCACCACTGAGAAACTCTTTTGGGCACAAATGGCTGTTTGGTCTCACACATCACAAGGCGGGTGTGCCCTCTTTTTTGGGGGGGGTTTCTTTTTTTTTGTATTGGCTCAATTGTTGTTCTTAAGACTAGATAGTAGACAAGTTGACAAAGGAGCAAGAGAGGCCACCACCTGAGTGAACAGGGCAGCCTCCAATATAAAAAAAAGAAAAGAAAAAAAAGAAAACTAAGAAAATGTAAAAGGCATCCCGGCCACCAGGGCTGAACCGCCCATACAGATATGGAAGAAGTTCCCAGCATCTCATGCTCCACGGGGATACGTTCATTAGTTACAAGAGGGGGAAGGAAGGGAAAAAACCTGTTCCCCTCTCTCCCAATGCAACACCCGCAAGCCCCGTGAAGCTTTGATTCTTCCTGCCCACCCCCCTCCCCCCCCTTTCCCCGCCGGCTTAGGAGGGTTCCGGCAATTGAGGAGGACTTTAACACTCAACTCAATGCCGAAGGGAACCTCTGCGTGGAAGAAAGAGGGGGGGGAGGGGGTCCAGAGAAACAGGCAGTGAGACGAGCTACAATTTTTTTTAAAAAAAGAATTTTTCTTCCCTCCGCCTTTCCAACACCATACCCAGTCCAACATCCACTTTGTTGGGCAAAAATCCTCCCCCCCCCCCCACGTCCGGTCATCGACTGGTTCG
This sequence comes from Cryphonectria radicalis, assembly GCA_014849355.1. Taxonomy (NCBI): domain Eukaryota; kingdom Fungi; phylum Ascomycota; class Sordariomycetes; order Diaporthales; family Cryphonectriaceae; genus Cryphonectria; species Cryphonectria radicalis. The sequence goes on along the minus strand of JACWQW010000071.1, from coordinate 97,642 downwards.
AGTGAGCGTCTGCCTGAGAATGGGTGTTGACCGGCCAGAGTGGGACCAAAGCCAGATATAATCCTTCCGAGCTAGCAGAATCTGGAATGTCTCTGGTTTTCTTTTGATCGTTCCTCTGGCCTTCAAACCAAACCCAGAAGCCCGCTCAACCCTGCGCAGATCGATGCCCATGAAGCGAGCTGCCGTGAATCCTTCATCCTGGGTAGTGTGTACTCGGCATTGGCGAGAGAAGTGACCCTGCATCCTTCCGGGTTTGTTGAGACTGTCCTGCAGACCCAAAAAAGGAAAGGAAAAAAAAAACCCCTTCTGTTGATGCCCAGCTCTTGTATTGATCCCACCTCCCGCTTCAAGCCCTGTCCTGCCTCCAGGTGAGTGGAGAGCAGATTCTCGGTGTTTCTTCCGCTGTCGACAGCCAGTGTCTTCTTGCCTCTGGTCCCGCACGTTTCACATGCTGTTGTCCCGTCGTTGGCTCGGTATGATAACCTTGATGTGCGGATCAAATCTCGCGAGAAAGTCCAGTTCCGCTTTTTGAGTTGCCGCGCTGTCGAATATATCCCGCCCACATAAGAAACTCCCAATCCGGCTGTTTCGTGTCGAAGAGTCGTAATCAAGTCTCAACATCTAGTTGAGAGGATCGTCGTCGTTCGGGAAAGAGTCGTCGCCCAGAGCTCTCAATATGCAGTAGAAAAATATCCATCATCAAGGTCGTTGAATCATCCGGTGAAGAAAAAGAGAGCGAAAAAAAACCAACCAAAAAAAAAACCAAGCCCAGGGTAGTGGTGTGTCCACTTTTCGAAGCGAGTGCAAGGGATGACAGGCCACCACGTCGCAGATGGGGTATCATCTAGAAAGCCACTTCATAGCGCCGAAGAGAAGTGAAGTCGAACAGAGAAGATATAGTGGAAACCTGAAACCCCCAATTCTTCTCGATGCCGGTCCTTTTGCCGGGCCATGGTGCATTGCTGCGTGTTCCTCTTGATGTAAGACGCAAAGGAAATTGAAAATCAAAGATAGCCACCCAAATTTCCGATAATTTCTGCCTCGATCCAAAAATGCAATAACAAAAACAAAAAAAGACAAAAAAAAAAAAAAAAAGAACCGCCCGAACTGGATCCAGCCTGAATGAGGGTGAGATAAAAAAAAAAAAAAAAAAAAAAAAGAGGCTGCTCTAGTAAACAGAAAGTCGAGATCCAACAGCCTAAACAATGACGGCACCGCGTAGTCAAAGGCACTCTCCTGGGAGACGTTCTCTGCTGCCACGGTTGCAGCTCCTGGCTGGGCCTGTGATTCCCGGCCTCCCAAAACTAAGAGCCCATGACCGAGCTGGCGGGTAGCATTGTTGTTGTTGTTGTTGATGGGAATATCCAAAGCCCCAATAAAAGAAAAGGAAAAAAGGAAAAAAAAAATTGATAAGAAATCCGTTGAAATCAGACGCTCGCTCGCTTCGAAGACTGAGAAAAACCCGTAAACCCGTAGATGAATTTGTACCGCAAACCCGCGCCTTGGTATGCAAAATGCCGATGTACCCTTGACATGGAAATGTGTGAGGTGTCTCTCTAGTCTCTTGACCTCCTCGTCAGATACTGACAGCCCGAGGAGTGGTGACGTGAAGGAGATATTATTGTGAAGACGTAGCCGTAGGGTAGCCGTCTCCAGTGGCGCTTGGTGGTTGTCACATGGTAGGCGTGTACTCCTGGTACCGGTGGTCCCATCCAAACCCGCCATACATGGATACGCCGCATTGCTGTGTCAACATGCTGGGGAGGGGCAGAGGAGGTATGGACGGGATCGGGGTCGTCACGACCGGCGAGCTGTAGAAGAACCCGGCGGTGGAGAACGGCTGACTGTATGTTGGCGTTGGAGGAGACACCTGAGCCTCGCTCAAGCCGAGATTGGCCCAGATGGGCATGTTCTCGGCCGAGGTCGAGACCACACTCGGGCTAGAAGGCAGAATCCTCCAGGCCTCGACGGGGGCGGGGACGCTCGACGGTGTTGTGGGCTGAGACCAGAGGGTTGCGCCGACCGGTGACGATGGAAGCAGGGGAGGCTGCTGGCGGATCACCTCGACGGCCCGCGGGGGAGGGGGGAGCAGAGGCTTCATGAGGCCAAGCAGTTGTGTCTTGACCTCGTCGCTCTTGCCGTTGAGCAGCTCGCCGGCACCATCCTCCTCGAGCCCCTCCAGTGCGCTGACATGAGTGCGGTACACGAACTTGTTGACGGCCTGGACAAAGTCTTCGTGCAGCTTCTTGGCCTGCTGCTCCTTCTCGGTCCAGTCATGGGTATTTGCCTTGACGTCAGCGCAGTGAACATCCTTGTGGTGCTCGATCAGAGTCTCGATGGTATCCTTGCTGAGCTTGAATCCGACCTCGTTGCGCAGGACCATGTCCACATGAACCACATACGCTTCGATGTGGATGAGCTGGTAGTTGAAGATGGCCTCCACGAGCGGGTTGTCGTCTTCCCGAAGGTCAGCCTGCGGTGCCTTGGGCAGCATGAGCGATGTCAGGGTCCATATGGCGTTCTCATTGGACAAAAGTTCGGTCAGGCATCTCTGGTGTTGCATAACACTATTCAAAGGTCGCTTGACTCGGTTGACTCTCTTCAGTGTCTGCGTGAGCCACTGCTCTGGCTTGCCGGATCCAAGCACGACGTTGACGGAGGATGCCCTGGGAGCGAAGGCTGCCGCCGAGGCGGGTAGCAATTGTGGAGGCATAATTTGCTGTGCGAAGGAGACTGACTAGGAGTGGCGGGGTAATAGACAAGAGTGAGAAGAAACCGGGGCGGGTAAGGGTAGATAGAAGGGCGGGAGAGGGAAGGGGTTTTTCAAAGCTTCAAAATGTGAGGGGGGGAAACAAGATAAGAAGAAATAAAGATGACGGAGCTGGGTGGTCCCGAGACAGGGGAATAATTAGCTTGCACGCCTGCAACCGTAAAATAAGAGGAAGAGAATGACGGACGAGATACTCGTGAAGAGGGAGGGGGAGGGAAAGAGAGAGAGAGAGGAGGGTGGGAAGAGAAAAAATTCGCAGAGGGCGTCGAGAAAGAGGGTGGGGTGTTATACTGCGCCCGCTGCCTGCTCGACAGGCCTCAGTACATGGGAAAAAGAGAACCGTATCCATAGTAAGTAGTGCCAGTACATATGCAGCCAAGTGGAGCCCAGAGAAGCATTATAGTTAGGGTATGCGGTGCCCGTACGAAGTATGGGGTGACGCTACGTCGCCATCGCCCGGCATGCAAGTCGCCCTGCCCGTCGATGGAGTACCTCTTACGGAGCACAAGGATCCTCCCTCGGTTGTGCTGCTGCAGGCCCGTGTACTTGTCCATCGGGGCTGGCTGTTCCAAGCCTCTGGCGAAGACGGCGACGGTGAGAGGCCATGATTTGAAAGGAGGGAGGCTGTCCCACCGACCGACGTACAGTACATAGTACCTGCAAAATAGTGCCTAGTCTATCTATTGTCACTTGCCCCTACTGTCCAGGTTTTCTTCTGATCAGCTGCGGAGCATATCCAACTAAAAAGCGTGGTTTGTACCCCGGTCCGTGGGAAGAGGGAAAACGTACTATGGTACTATAGTAAGTGACATGCCGTTTCGTACCGAGCGGGCACAGCTCTGACAAGAAGTGACGAGAGAGAGGGCGGCACCCACGGGAAGTCCTAGCCTAAGTCCAAGTCCCAGGGGACCGGGGGGAGGCCAAGGTTGGGTGGTTGAGTGTGAGAGAGAGAGAGAGAGAGAGAGAGAGAGAAAAGACAGGCTAGATTAGGCGACCGACGACACCGAGGCAGGCCGTACTTCGTACAGTACCGCGACATGGTGGGCTGTGCAGACAAGACCTGCAGCGACAGGTCCGGGCTTCTTTAGGCAAACGTAAGAGCGGGCAGGGCCCCTCCAGGCGCAGCTGAAAGTTGTTAGCGGGTGCAGTGCCCCCTCCCCCCCCTTGGGCGGAGTACCGGTACCTCCAGCAGCCTTGGGCTCTGGTACAGTACAGAACTCAGCGGGGAGTTGCAGGACAAAGTGGCGTTGGTGGGGCCCGAACAGATCTCTTCCGTAACGGACATCCATGTCGGACAGGGAGGCCCTGCTTGCCTTAGATGTCAAGCTCGGTGTCGATGAAGAGGAGAGAGAGGCACTACAACGTAGCATGTGTGAGAGTCCTCTCAATCGAAATTGCTATCTCTTGGTCGAGCGTCCCGTCAAACAGAGCCGAGATGTGACGAGGTAAAGTGGAAGGGTGCCGGCAGAGGACACCCACGACATAAGCTTCTGAAGCGCTTCTGGTGCCACCCTGAACCCTGCTGCTTATACGGCCCGATTTGGTCTTTCCAGCTTTCCAACATCAGGGTCGTGTCTCCGTGTTCATGGGGTACCATGGCAGATGGCCCTCCCGGAACTAAGAGATGGCACGTTATCGTGTGCCTCGATTTATTCTCTTGCGTTCTTCTTCTTTCCTAAGATCGACATAACGTCACCCTTCTGTCGCGTGAGGCGAGTGAGTGCCTCTGCTTCATGGGACATTGATCTGTAGCACAAGCGAGACTCCTACTATGTGAAGGGTTCGTGGTTCGGTCAGTACGTCGCCAGGGCTACGCTTTTGGAAGAGCACGATGCCTCTCTCTATCTTGGAAATGACAGCATACAAAGTGGGAAAAAATTATTTCCCGTGTCATCAAGCACTGGTTTTCCTGCGAAGCGAGTCGTCCTCTCAAAGCTTCATCAGGGTTGGGGGTTGGCCGTTTCCAGGTCTGATGGGGTCATTGAAGACCCCATTCGGGACACAACCTATACCCTCTGCCATTCCCACACTAATGTCAGTTCGAGCAAGAGAGACATCGAAATGATCCGACGGGAAGCTGCGTGAACTGCGCTTATGCAAGTTAGTGTGGGCCATCATAAAAAGGAAGAAGAAGGGAAAAAAAGGCCCGCGCGGGCAACAACCGGTAGCCTAAGCAGTCCCACCATCGTGAGATTACAGGTTAAGCTCTAGTCCAGAAATTGCCCAGACGCAGAGACCGAGAACCATCCTGGGCATGGCAGACGAACCAGGAGACCCAGCCCTCCTCTCCACGAAGCTCATCTCGGCCTGTTCAGCCCAGAGTCCACCTGCGGGCAGGAATCACCAGTGGCATCATAGTTGTGCCCTGAACCACATCCCAGAGGCATATCCATAGTCTCCTTCTCGTACGGAGCCAACCTGAAACAGACACACACACACAAGCCTGGTTAAGGTGGCTACCGAAGACATTGACAGCCAGACTATCAGGGATGTGAGGACGTGCCACATTCAGACCCGTAATCCGGACTGCCTCAACCAGACCCCTTGTAAGAGCAGAACATTGGCCCAAATTGGACCCAGAACGGTAGTCCTTCATGGTCAGGTAGCCGTGGCAGCCAGGCTGCTCCCCTGGCGATCATGATGGCGCATTCCGGGGTAAAGAGATCTGGTTGCCAAAGCTTCGTACCATGGATCGGGATCAGGTCACCGCGGCCGCGGCGGCGGCGGCGGCGGCGAGGAACACTCTGCTGGGTCACCGAGGTGGCCCCCAAGGGGCGTCGGAGAAAGTCCCCTGAGCAGCGACGGGACGGCTAAGACGGTTGGCCTGTCTCACAGATGGAGAAGCCAAGCATGTCCGGGGAGAGTTGAAGAGACCCGTGTCGAGAATGGACGTGAGCCTGTCGATGCTTTCTCATGAGGAGACGATCCATGTTAGCGCCAAAGGGCGCGCTGAGGTGTGGAAGGGGAAAAGTGCGCTTCTGGACTGTGATTGGCCAGACGCCTCGAGACAGAAAGGGTCAGCCATAATTTGGCCACAAGACGTGTGGGATTTCTGATTGGTCGTAAATTCAAAATAAAACCAACTCCAAAGGGGGCCAGCATCGCACGATGAGGCAGGCTCGAACCATAACAGGCAAGATCTCTTGACGGCCCATGCACCAGAAGGAGGCTGATATCGAGAGAGAGAGAGTGTGTGTGTGAGAGGCGACCAGGTACCACACCTAGGCGAACCCATTCGGCGAGGTCGTAACCAGTGTGCATCGGTCCCTGGTTTCCTGTTCAGGACGAGTCCCGAGACGTTCCAGTCCCAGCATGCGTCCGAGTGCTGGACAGGTTACTCGAATCTGTGCCAGACACTGTCTGGAGATTCAGGCCAGAGCTGTATCCATCGGGTGATCTTGGTCGACCCGGTCCAAGGGCCAATCGTGAGCAGGAGGACGAGCAGCAGGAAGAGCTGATGAGGCAGCATGCTCCATGGTGCTGTCAGGATGACGAAGGAGATTCCCCAGAATGGGACGACTAAAGGGACCAGGGGGGAGGTACAGACGGGGTCTCTTGATCAGCCCGGGTGGCAGAAGCCGCAGGATAGACGACGACTGCGCTGCGGGCTGGGCGGGTGTGGAAGGATCCAGGAGGGATCGAAAGAAGCATGGGCACGTATGCTCGACCCGTGTAGATGGGTCCTCTCTCTCTCTCTCTTCCGACCCTCTCCCTCTCTCTTTCTCTCTTGTGTATATGGTGACCAGGTACAAGGTTGCGTTGCGAGTTTAGGTCTTGGGCAGCAAGCCACGGCAAGCTCGAAAGGTCTGTCACGAGACATCTTGTTTCATTTTGGGGAAGGGGGGGGAGAGGAAGATGGTGGGCGCGTAGCCATGGGGATCAGCACTCAGCCACAGCAAATAGACGACCAGAAGGCTTCCAGAATGCAGAATGCAGAACTCAGAATGCAGAAGAAGCAAGAAAAGCATGTCTGTACCAGAATAAGGGGCATACGGGTTGGTGGCTGTGGCTGTGGCCATTCGCCAGAGGGGCAAAATCCATAAGAGGGTGGTGGGCAGGTCGTTGAGAATGTGAAGCTGGGAAGTTGGAAGTTGGAACCGTGACCACCACCAGGGCGGAAGTCGTCGGCAGATAGCCTAGGACATCCCCTGTTGCAAACAAGAGCAACAACTGGCCAAGGGCCTGATGGGGCTTGTGGACTTAGCGCCAGGCCTAGTACATCATGCTATAGCGGCAGCACTATGGCAGTTATGGTACTGAATCGAGTCGAGTTGCCCCTCAGGCTTGGCCAGGTCTATTTTTGGCCCCCTCTTTCCCCCACCTCTCCCCTGACACTACTATGTACTACAGTACACTACGCACTATTGGCAAGTGGTACAATACTAAGCTATAGCACATTGCACATACTATGGTACCATAATACAGAAGCCCAGGCCACATCTCCTACCCCACCGTGAGCCTAACTGTACCATACTACAGCAGCCGCTGAAAAGCCGCCCAAGCCGCCAGCTTTCTTGCCGTCTCTTGCCGCACCACCACCACCTTCACCAAACCCACCCACGTGCGAGGTATACACATGATTGCGCGCCCTGGTCACTTGACACATCGTCCCTGCAAGCCGCCTTTTTCTCGTCACTTGTGACGTTGGACAACCAACGGCCTGCTGCTTGCTGCCTGCAGCCTGCAACCTGCAGCTAAGCCGCTGGTGGGTCTTCCGCGTGTGTGCACTCGTATGTGCTTCGTTGTCTGGTCGAGACAAAAAAGAACAGAAAGAGGCCGCCGTCACATAAGGGCAGGCCCTTTGGAAGAAGAAAAAAAAAAAGAGGGGGGTGGGGGGTGTGGCCGCTGTGTTTCTTAACGGTCCCATGGTGATCAATGCATCGTCAACTCTATGGCCACCATCGCTCTTCACTCTGGGTCTCTAGCCTGCGCCACCACCACAAGGCGCGCATATCGGGCTGTCCTGGGCCCTGGAATAGATCCACACAGAGAGAGCTTGTTTCGTTTCGACCGTCGGCACGTCCAAAAAGTATATGCCTCAGCCTGCGAGAGTCACCAAGAGGGGGGAGAAGGGGGGGGGGCAGATCCGGATGTTAGACACAACATCCCGCGCGGCCCCTTACTATTACAGCTGTAGTATACACATTGCTGCTCCTGTCAACTGACTCCAGCATGACATCCCCCTTCCTTCACCACCAGCGAGCGGGCCGGAGCACCCGGTTACGCGTCCAAGACGTCTTAACACCCGCTGGGCCGTCTCGTCGGCTGCAGGATTTTCCCAATGCGTCCGAGACCACAGGTTTAGCGCGCCGTCCGCTGTACGCTCTGACACTTTTGCAACCTGGGCATATACCAGAGGGGGGGAGAGAGAGAGAGACGTTGCAGTATTCACGGTCACTCTTGTCGCACGATGACATGCTTGCTAGCTGGATGGATGGATACATACCATACATACCACCACAAAGTCCTTGACTCACACCTCCCTTGGGGGGGGGGGGGGGGCGGCGTCAGGATCGGCCCAGGGGGGGTTTGATGGATGTGCAAAGAGTGTGTGTACTGTACATGGTCACTCATGGGTGGGGCGTATCGGCGGCTCTACTGTCTGTACACTGCTACTGCGGGGTGCAGACAGGGGCAGAAGCAAACTCACGACAAGATCGCCTCAGTGTTGTGTGGCGCAGCCGGTAGAGACAGGGCACCCTTCTGCCGGCATCTCCAAGAGGAACTTAGTAACATCTGATAAGTCTAATTTTTTTTTCCTTCCCTGGCTTATTGGTTGGTTCCCTCTCACTTTCGTCGCCTCGTTGATGTACATAGTACTATATACGAGTAAAGAAGAAAGAAAAAAGCTGCAGTTTCGAGTTTTGTTGCTCGGCCACTCGGTTGACAGGAAACCAAGTCATGGCTGGCCCGCCCCGACTGTTGGCTGTCGGATGGGATCTTCCCGGTCAGTCATGATCCTTGACAAGCTGAAAGCTCGCAGCCCGGATGCATGAAGGGAAAGACGGCCGCGGCGTAGATCACCCGCCGCCTCCCTCTCGCCTTGGAACTACTGCTCAAAAAGTGGCACGGTGTACCAGTACTATCGCGCAGTTACCCTATGGTCAATATTTTCCGTCACCTGCGGGGGCGAACCTTTTTCCTGGGTCGCTTCGAGGTTTAATGCGACGAAACGTTGTTTGCCTTCCTATCGTCAGCAGACGATATCCATATTCAGAAACTTAAAACGTCTTTACGGCTGGCGGCTGCCGCGTCATACATATCATGCAGCACGTGTCGAGCCTGGACGTGGGCTGGTGATTACCTTGAACCAAGGTACTGAATCATCTCTCTATCTCTCTCTTTTTTTTTGTGAGAGAAGAGGCGAGAAGGTCGACATGTACGTATGTACATAATGCGACAGGGAAAGAAAAAGAAAAAGAAAAAGAAAGGGGAAGAAGGGGGGGGGGGAGAACAAGAAGGGCTTGCCACGAGACGTCATCGCCGAGTACACAGGGGGGGGGGCCACACCGACCCATCCAGCCGGTTCTTGGGTGTCTTGGATCTGCGACTTGTGGCTTTTTCTTCTTTTTTTTTTATTGGTAATTTTATTTCCAGGTCTCCTTCTTGGTCTTCCGAGCTGACCGGGTCAACAACATACATACGTGGTGGCTGGCTGCTTGTCGCCGCTTCAGACCGCTCCTCGCCCTTTTCTTTTTCTTTCTTGTCCCCCTTCTTCCCCCCCTGGGAGGGTCACCTGGCTGGTGGCTCTCCGATGGCAACAGCAGCAGCCTCCTCCTGCGCGCGCACCCCGGCGGCACAGACAGGAGGGATATGGTGCTTCGTATCCGACACGACACACGATGGATGTGTTCACGATGTCGTCAATCCTCACAGGCCACGTCGATGCCCCACAGCACAGCACAGCACAGCACAGCACAGCGGTCTTGGAGCGCCAGCTCATCGGTTGCCTCCCGCTTCCAGCGGCTGCCAGGAACTTTGTCTGTCTTGTGTGTGTGTGTGTGTGTGTGTGTCGAGGCTCGGCGTGAGAGACCATGATGCGAAATAGCAGACTTTGTTTCTTTCGCCTTCTCTCTGTCTCTCTCTCTCTCTCGCACGCACACACACACACACAAGTCTGGTCCCGTATGTTTCTCGAATTTATGAGCCATCTAATTATGCAACTATTATGTACTGCTATTACACTGTTGTGCATGATAACCCTGCTGCAGTTGTGGACAGATCCAGCTGTGACCTGAACATTGGGGCAAATCCTGTCTCTTGAATGATGAGATGAATGACTGATCATACTGTCCCCAGAAGGGCTGACTGGCCCAGACATGTGCAACTTTTTATGTATGGACAGACGAGATGACAGCCGAAGTTGACAGTCCCGTATAGCTCATTTCCCTGAGCAGCCCCAGCTGCGTTGTATCGTGTGGACTTTATACAGTTTCCAAAATAACCTCGTCACAACACACAACACAGTACAGGCTCTTTTTTGTTTTGTTTTTTTTGGTTGTTGTTGCTCGACCTTGAGAGAAGAACCAGAGATGATGAGCCCTCTTCTTCCCAAGATGCTCACCAACTCCATATAGAATGAAACCTCCCCCAAACAATAAACATAAGAAACGTCTTCTCAATTTAGAAGCTTCAATCCGCCTTGGGTAAGATTAGATCTAAGTGAAGAGTAAAAAAAAAACGTGGGGGCGGTAAGTGCTGCCGACCTGTCAAACAACGGTGATGAAACGCTAGGGCCACTGCTTATTCTCCACGACCCGAGATGAAAGGGTTCAGAACACAACAGCCGCTACCTTCTTCTTGTTCTGGTGCCATCAACGCCGACGTCAGAGAGAGAGAAAGAGAAAGAGAAAGAGGAGGAATCTGATTACTGTCTACTACGTAATTCAAACCCTTTCTACGCCAAGTCGAGTTAACAGTCCTTACGTGCTGATCCCAAGCCGAGCTGCCACAGCAACGACCTCCTACCTCTCTCTCTCTCGAGCTCCTCCTCCTTGTCCTGTCCTGTGCCGCACCGCACCGCGCACGCACGTCATCACGACAGCCTCGTCTCCTCTTTCTAACCCCCTGAGCCTTTGTCTGCTCTCTCTGCCATGAACCATCCACGACTCTCGACCCCTCGATAGCCCATCCTCGAAATCCAAAACCTCGACGACCATGGCTGACCCTGGCGGACCGGCGGCGGCAGCTGCTGCTCCTGCCCCTCCTGCCCCTCCTCCTCCTCCTCCTCCTGCTGCTGCTGCTGCTGCCGCCGCCTCCTCCTCGCCCTCCTCCGCCCACAATCCAGCGATCCCCGTCGGCCTGAACGAGGCTGCCCTCGACTCCCCGACCTTCCGCTGCGCCGTGATCCACTTCGCCGACCAGGTCGAGCACGCCGAGCGGTGGCTCGAGGGCTACGTGCGGTCCTCGTCCAAGGTGTCCCACGACATCCTCGCCCTAGAGGAGACCATCAGTGCATACCTGCGACAGACCATCCCTGCAGGCCTTGACGGGCTCATCGACCCAGACTACGCCCTCCTCTCGCTCAAGCGTGTGGGCGATGCCCAGAAGGACTGGTGGGGCCAGATCCTCGGCGTGATGCGGCGCATGGACGGGCTCGCCGCCGAGCCCATCAGGGGCTTCCTGGGCGGCGAGCTGCGCACCTTCAAGGAGGCGCGCAAGGGCCTGGACGCCGCCCAGCGGACCTTTGACACCACGCTGGCCCGCTACGTCGCGCAGACCAAGACCAAGGAGCCCTCGTCCCTACGCGAGGATGCCTTTGCCGTGTACGAGACCCGCAAGGCCTACCTCAAGGCCTCAATGGACTACTGCCAGCTGGCGCCCCAGCTCCGCTTCACCCTCGACAAGCTGCTCGTGCGCGTCGCGTCCGACGTCTGGAGGGAGATGAGGCGGTGGCGCGACGTGACGTTCGGGTCCAACCGGTTTGCAGACGAGATGGACCGCATCAGGGGCTGGTCGAGGGACATGGAGGCCAGCGAGGCCGTGTTCAAGCGCGAGCTGCAGGCCGCCCGGCGCGACGTGAGCGAGAACGCCATGGCCACGTTCAAGCCGTCCAGGGAGCTCGAGGACTACAGCTCGTCGACGGTCCCCTTCCTGGGCTCCAGGGGCCCCGTCAACGTGCAGCCCAAGGACGACAAGGCCGTCATCTCCGAGAAGCAAGGCTGGCTGTTCCTCAAGACCCTCAGCGGGAAGCCTGCGAGGACGACCTGGATCAGGCGGTGGTACTACTGCCGCAACGGCATCTTCGGATGGCTGGTCCAAGGGCCCCAGGGCGTGCTCCAGGGCGACGAGATCGGCGTGCTGCTCTGTAACACCCGCCCCGCGGTCAGCGAGGAGAGGCGCTTCTGCTTTGAGATCAAGACCAAGTCCCAGAACATCATGCTGCAGTCCGAGACGCAGGCGGAGCTCCAGGAGTGGCTCGAGGTCTTCGAGGTCGCCAAGAAGCAGGCCTTCGACGCCAGCGCCGAACGCGACACCAAGGGACTGACGAGGGGAGGCATCGATCCGGCCTTCGCCATCACCCCGCCAACGATCCCCGAGTTCTCGGCAAAGAGCCTCGAGGGCCTCGAGGACGGCATGCACCTCGACAGGAGCGGAACGCTGCCTGTGCCCGGTGTGGACGCCGCACGCGCTAGCTTTGACGTCGGCGGTGTCGGCGCCGCGCCCCGCCGCTCTGTCACGGGCCTCGCACGGGATATCGCGCGAGATCTCCCTCGCGAGGAGGGCGAGTCCGGCAGGGAACACGCCGCACGCATCATGCAGAGGATTGAGCTTCATAGGAGACAGGCCTTCGGAGGCGGCGGCGGCGATTCCGCCGGTATCGCGGGCCTGATCAGCTCGAGTTCCAACCTCCTGCCGGGTTATGCGGCCTATAATGCCTCCGTCACCAACCTGGCAGCTGGCTCTTCGCCCAGGCTGCAGCCCATCGAGGACATGAAGCACAGCAGCCTGGCGCCGTCTACACTCGCAAAGGCGCCCACGTCGACCTTCCTCACCAGGGCGGCCGTGTCTGTGAGCGCAGGGACGACGGTGGGTGGGGACAACCCTCCCACCCTGCCGACAGCTGTGATCGCAAACTATTGGGGGAGCATCCCCTGGAGCACTCTGTACTCGTCCAGGGAGGATGACACAAAGTACCTCAGGCTGGACGATGACCCCTTGGTGTCGGCGCAGACACAGATTGTGCCTGCGAGCGGCGAGAGCTCTTCGTCCCTGGCGCACCACCGCAAGACCCTCAGCAGCGGTGCCAATGTTGTCCCTGAGGTCCGAACTCCTCAGATGGCGGCGGGCGAGGGCTTCCCGCCGAGGTATCCAAACGAGCTCAAGGCACACCATCCACAGTTTAGGCTGCTGTTCCCCAACGTGCCGCTCGAGGAGAAGCTGGTCATGGTGTTCAACGCCGCCTGGACGAGCACCGCTGCCGAGGGCTCTTCTGTGACCAGCAGGGGCATGATGGGCAACGGCCGCATCTACGTCACCTCTGACAACATGTACTTCTACGGCCAGCAGATGGGCCTCGTGATCGCATATACCCTCAGCCTGGACATCATCTCGGAGGTCACTGCGGCGCCGGGCAGGGACTGCGACTACATCTACCTGCACCTCAGCCAGAACATGAACAACACCGGCCTCACCAGGATCATCATCAAGACCTTCCTGCTCGACCTGAACCTGCTGCACTCGCGGCTGAACCTTCTCATCGATGACCTGCAGTCCGAGGAGCCGATGAACACCTCGGAGCTCATCACGGCCCTGACGAGCCTAGAGACGGAGCAGTACGAAAAGAAGAGCCCCAGCGCGGAGAGCTGGGAGGAAGTTGCCTCGAACACACCTATTGACGACGGGACCGCCACCGGGAGGCCAGTGTACAGGAACGTATACAACGCCAGGGACAGGGCAGCGCGCGCAGTGCGCAAGCCCGTGCCTAAATTCCAGCTCCCCGCACACCCGGTCGTGTACGAGCCAGAGGACATGGGCGAGGCGGTGGAGGAGCGCAACTTCGAGCTCAGCTCCAAGGGCTGCTTCCACGTGCTCTTCGGCGACAAGTCCTTCATCTTCCCCAAGCTCTACTTTGAGCGGCGCGCCAAGGAGATCGCACAGGGGCCCTGGCAGCTCATGGACCAGGGCAAGATGAGCCGCGAGTTCAAGTTCAAGGTGGGCACGTTTGGCATCGTGGCCTACGCCAAGAAGAACGCGGAGAAGGACGTTGTCGACCAGCAGGTCATCGACGTCTTCAGCGACCATTTCACCTACGTCGTCACCTACATCAAGACGCCCTGGCACCTCCCGCACTCGTCCTCGTTCAAGATCATCACCAAGGTCGTCATCACGCATGTCGCCAAGTCCAAGTGCAAGCTGGCCCTGTACACCAAGGTGGAGTGGTCTAAGAAGCCGCCCCTGTCCAAGGCGCTCGTGCAGCGACAGGCGCTGGAGGACGCGCGGCGCGACGCCGAGGAGCTCGCCGACGTGGCGACCGACCAGGTGCGCAAGCTGGGCCCGCACAGCCGCACCAAGCGAGCGATCCAGGTCTACGGCAACATCGGCCAGCAGACGCAGGTAGTCATCTTCACGCCGGGCGAGACACAGGAGGACGGCACGGCCGTGATGCACGGCAAGAAGGGCCAGAAGATGATCCGGCCGCGCACGCTGACCGAGATGGTGCTGGAGACGCTGCGGAGCATCCTGGAGAGCGTGGCGACGAGCCTGCTGATGTGGACCTTTGCCGGCCTGCGCAAGATCTTCAGCGTCTTCTCCGCGCACAGGGTGCTCCTGGCCGCGCTGGCGCTGAGCCTGCTGACCAATGCCGTCTTCACCGGCCGCGAAGGGTCGAGCTGGTGGACGGAGAGGAACGCGGCAAAGTTCATGTCTCGCATCGGTGTGGGGCCCAATGCCATGATGAGCAAGGCTGTCTACATCGCGGACCTGGAGGAGGCGGTGTTGGAGCCCGTAGTCGCCGCTCCAGAGGGGGCTAGTGAATGGTATGTTGGACCTGTCATCCCATCCCACCCCGCCCTTCTTTTTCTATATCTATATCTATATAAGCAGCTTTTGTTCACTGACCCCCTCCTCTCATTACTGCTTCTTCTCAGTTACGACACCTTCCGTTCCATCATGAACAATACCTCGCTGGACTCACCGTATGAAGAAGCTGGTGCCACCCTGTCCTCGGTCAACAGCAAGGCCACCGCACGGCGGCTCCGACGTACGCGGCAGAGACTAGGCTCGTACCGTCATGATCTCCTCGTGGCCATGCGCGTGGTCAACAGCATCGAGAAGGAGATGATCCAGAGCGAGTGGGAGAACTGGCTCCTGGACGAGAACCTGCGCTGTGAACAGGTCAAGATGATGCTGACCGACCACAGCAATAGCAGCAGTAGCGGCGGCGGCGGCAGTAGCACGGCAAGTGCTGGCGCTGGTGCTGGTGCTGGTTCGCAAAAGGTCATGCGGCCCATTGATGAGAAGAGAATCGCGTCGCTGCGGCAATGGCATAGCGAGTACTGTGGGAGCTGCAGGGTGGAGAAGGACAAGATCCTGCTGACGAGGATGAAGATGGTGGATGCATAGTGCTATTATTATTTTTTTGAGGATAGAAGGGTGATGATGGTGTGTATATGACTTGGGTTGCGGGAGAGCATACGGTGTGGTGGTGTGACGGTATTTTGGATAGTTATTTTTTGGTTTTTGTTTTTTGAATTGTTTGTTCTCTGCATTACAGCAGTTTTGGTCTTGTTTGGCACAAAGCACACAGATACCCCCCCTCATCTGGTAAGAAAGCGCTCATTATTGATTTCCCTCTCTCTCTCTCTCTCAGATATATTGTCATGGCATCTTCATTATCATATTGTGCAGCACTTTTCCCACTAAGATGGTTTTTTCACTACCAAAAGTTCTCTCTCTCCCTTAATGGAGCACGTGTTGTCTTTATGTGGTGAATGGGCACTTGAGCAAAACACACACACCCCCCCTCTCCCCCCTTACATTCCCAACATTCCCAGCCAACGCTCAGATGTATATGTTGGAGTAGACATGAGACTACCCTCAGATCCTTCACAGGGAGGCTCTCAATCTCATGTTTGGCACATCTCGAAAGAAAGAAAAAGAAAAAAGCTATAGAATCGTCTAGATCTCTTTTCAAGTGAAAATGTATCCATCCATCCATCCCTTCGCCTGGACTTCTTCCTCTTCGTCCTTGCTTGTCGTCTTGAACTGCACTGCTGTACCACCCACCTCCTCCTCCTCCTCCTCCTCCTCCTTCAACTTGCCTGAATACACAAACACAACAAGATGGCTGCCCTGCGTTCTTATTTCCCCATCCTCTGGCTGTTGCTTGTTGTTCCCTCTATGCAGGCGACGTTGAGAAGGAGTGGCTATGTTGTGGACAAGACCAATGATGATGCATTTGGTCCTCTGAAGTTTCGCGACGATGGCACCTTTCAGATTGCAGTGTTTGAAGATCTACACTTTGGTGAGAGTAAGTCACATCCTTTCTCTCTCTCTATCTTATTTTTTAGTTTATTTTTATTCTATTATACATCCCCCTGTCGACAACAGAAAGCTGAACAAAAAAAAAACAAAAAAAACCACCAGATGCCTGGGACAGCTGGGGACCACAACAAGACATCAACTCCCTCAAGGTCATCAACACCATCCTCGACACCGAGGACCCAGACCTCATCGTCCTCAACGGCGACCTGATCACAGGCAACAACGCCTTCCTCGAGAACGCCACCGCCTACGTCGACGAGATCGTCGCGCCCCTCGTCGCGCGCGGCCTGACCTGGGCTTCGACCTACGGCAACCACGACAGCGACTTTAACCTGTCCCGCCAGGGTCTCTGGGAGCGCGAGTCCCGCTGGCCCAACTCGCGCACGGGGAAAATGGTTGCCGGAGGAGGAGGAGGAGGAGGAGGAGGAGAGGAGGAGCAGCAGCAGGCGGGCGTCACAAACTACTACCTCCCCGTGTACGGGTCCAGCTGTGTCGACGAAGCTGGGACCGGGCCGACGGGCGTGGGCGAGGGGGGCTCCTCGTGCGCGCCCGAGCTGATCCTGTGGTTCTTTGACAGCCGCGGCGGAAAATACTACCAGCAGCTCGACGCCGAGGGCGACACCCGGCCCCAGCCGTGCTGGGTAGACGAGAGCGTCGTGGCGTGGTTCCGCTCGGCGCGCGAGGCGCTGTCTGCGGCCTGGGGCAGGGCCATCCCCTCGCTGGCGTTTGTCCACATCCCCGTGGCGGCGGCGCAGGCGCTGCAGGTGGAGGACGGGGTCAGCCCGGCGCGTCAGCCCGGGGTGAATGATGATCTTCCTCTTGCGGCGCAGGGCCAAGGGTGGTGTGCGAACGGGACGGTGGGGTGTGCCTATGGGGGCCAGGATGTGCCGTTTATGGAGGCTCTGGTTGAGACGGAGGGGTTGATGGGGGTGTTTTCGGGACATGACCATGGTGAGCCGTCTCACAATCAATCTCCCCTTCTCTCTCTCTCTCTCTCCCTCTCCCTCTCTCTCTCCCTCTCCCTCTCTCTCTCTCTCTCTTTTTCTGTTCCTTTTTTTCCTTTTTGACTGACTCTAGATCCTCCTCCTCCTCCTCCTCCTCCTCTTCTTCAAACCCCCAAGGCGACACCTGGTGCTACAAGTGGGACGGCACCACCCCAAGCCTAAACCTCCCAGGCAACGGCCTCAACCTCTGCTTCGGCCAGCACACCGGCTACGTCGGCTACGGCCACTGGATCCGGGGCTCGCGGCAGATCCTCGTGACGGAGGCGCAGCTGCAGCTGCCACTGCAGGATCTGGCCGTCGACACGTGGATCCGGACCGAGGACGCGGGTGTCGTCGGCTCCGCGACGCTCAACTCGACGTATGGGCTGGATGTGTATGCGGAGACGCCGGATGAGGATACTTTCTGTCCAACTTGTGTCTACTCTTAATCTTCTGTTCGTATGTGGTGGTGGTGGTGGTGGTGGTGAAGCAGTGAGTGGGCTGAGACCTGTACAATAGTCTTTTGAGGATGAAAACGGTCAAGGGTGTAAAGAGAGGGCTAGACGTATAGAAAAAGAAGAAAAAGAGCTGAGAAATAGGTCATGATGACTTTTTGTCTCCAGTACTACACAGTTTACCAGCTTGGGATTCGATAAGGTGGTGACAAAACAAGACAAGCCTACCATACTGTATCTGGACCAAGAGAAATTTGACTCCCAAGTCTTTCTCTCCACCAAAAAAATTGAATACATATTGTCACATGCTCTGTACATACATGCTGACATACAAAATATTGAACACAAATTCATCCAACTTGCCCACGCTCGCAAGCGGACAATCAACTCCGCCCGTCCTGCCCCTCCCTTCTAAAGTCCCGGATGAGCAGCACCCTCCCATGTCTATAGTGTGTGTGTGTGTGTGTTGTGTATATGTGTATGTGTGATCTGTGTTTGCCGGATCGAGAGAACAAGAAACAAAAGAAAACCTCCCGGTGCCAGAAGTCTATCCTGTCCTATCCCATCTTGTTCCCGCGTGACGCCTGAAAAGAACCAGACACGGGCGAATATCAAGCACACATTACCTCCCCTCGAACAGACCCCCATCCCTGGTCTTGTCTCCTTCTTTCTCGCGAGTATTCTCTCTCTCTCTCTCTCTTCCTGATCCACTGTGTCGGCTTCTGCTTTTTACTCCCGGGACACATCACGTCCAAAGAGCTTGGACTTGGCCCAGTCGTTCAACACCAAGAGGCGGTTTCGAGCTGTGTTCAACTCACGTTAGCAACTGACTAACTGACCAACCAGGAGATACGCAAAAAGAAGGGAGGGGAGGGGAAGGGGGGGAGGGGAAGGGGGGGAGGGGAGGGGTTATGGTGGTGGTAAGAGAGAGAGAGAGAGAGAGAGACTTACTGCTGAAGCACATGGAGAGGTAGGCGCTCCTCCAGAACAGGTAGGTCCAGGTACCACCCGAGGCGACGTTGCCATTGAACCAGGCAACATCGGCGACAGCCTTCTCGCTGCCAATGTACGCCAGGCTGCCCTGGTGCGAGTAGTGGAAGGGCTTGATGTCCTTGACGCGGCGCAGCTGGCGCTCGTAGTCCTCGATCTGGCGGGCGACCTCGGCGGCGTTGCCGGGCTTGAGGTTGAGGGTGCTCGACAGGTCGCGGATGTTCTGCTCGAGGGCCTCCGTCTTGGCCATGTTGTTGAACAGCTTGGCCAGGAAGTTGCCCTCCTGGGAGGCCACCTGTGCGGTGGGCGCATAGCCGGCGACGGCGCAGTCGCCCACGGCCCAGATGTCGCGGGTGCCCTGTACGACCAGGTACTCGTTGACGGCGAGACCGCGGCGCGAGTCCTTCTGCGCGGGGATGTGGCCCATCAGGTCCCTCACGATGGGGCGGACGGCGTTGCCGGTGGCCCAGACGAGGAGGCCGTAGGGGAGGGTGACGCGCTCCTTGGACCCGTCGGGCCTGACGGCCTCGGCCTCGATGGCCTTGTCCGTGACCTTCTTGACCATGGTCTTGGTCAGGATGTCAATCTTCTCCTCCTTGAAGGTGCTCTCGGTGTAGTCGATCAGCTGCTTGGAGAAGGAGGGCAGTACGTTGGGAAGGGCCTCGACCAGGGTCACCTTGAAGCGGTCGCTGATGTCCGGGATCAGGCGCTTGATGTCCTGCTCGAAGAAGTCCTGCAGCTCACCGGCGAACTCGACACCCGTCGGGCCGCCGCCGACGACGACCATGTGCAGCAGCCTGTTGATCTCCTCGGGGTCCTGGTCCTTGAACGCGGCCGTCTCGACGCAGTCCATGATCTTCTTGCGGATGCGCTGGGCATCCCCAATCTCCTTGAGGAAGCAGCCGTTCTCACGGACGCCGGGGATGCCAAAGGTGGCATTCTCGGCGCCCACACCGATCACAAGCATGTCATAGGGGACCTCGGTCTCGGACACGCTGCCCTTGATCTCGGACTCGTCCTTGATGCGCACCAACTTGCGCTCGGGATCGATGGCGGTGGCCTCGGCCTCGTAGTACTTGACGGCGGCCTTCTTCTGCTGGAGGATCGTGCGGACGGGCTCCATGATGGAGCGGTGCTCGATGGTGCCGGTGGTGCACGAAGGCAGGAGGGGCGTGAAGAGGAAGTAGTTGCGGGGCGAGATGACGATGACGTTGTAGTTCTCGGTATCGAGCTTCTTGAGGAGGGCGACGGAGCCCCAGCCGGTGCCTACACACACACACACACACAGACACAAAGAGAGAGCATGGTCAGCAATTGTTCTTTATTTTCTTTCTCTCTTCTTCTATTCTTTCCTCCTCCCTGGACATCAATGGACACAGCGCAGAGCAGGAAGAGGGAGAAGAAGAAGCTTACCAAGGATCACGAGGGTCTTCTTGGAGGGGTCTGGGTTGACCTGGGCATCTGGATTCCTGTTCTCCCAGACCTCATAGCCGACATAGGCGAAGGTGCCCAGGACGGAGAGGTACACGAGGCGCCATGTCCACCTGAGCGTCCTCCTCAGCTTCCCAGGCTTCTTCTTGGGTGGGGGAGGAGGCGCATCAGAGTACTGGCGTTGTTGGGAGCGGAGGTCGACAGGACGTATCCTGCCATTGAGGGCTGTTGGTCTTCTGGTGGTGGTAGTAGTAGTAGTGGTAAGAGGTCGAGCTGTAGGCTTCAGGAGGCGAGATGCGACTACTACAGACTGCTGCTGGTAATGCAGCAGGCGAGGGGCAATTCCGGACTGGCGGGTCGCGAGCTTGCTCAGCCCAAGAGCTCGCGATGAGGAAGCCATAGCTTCGGGGCGAGGACGGGGATGAGGAGGCGCAGACGCCTTTTAGGAGCTTCTAGGGTGTAGGAATACCGGTAAGAGAAAAGATATACACTTAGGAGAAATCCAAGAGGAATGCTAGAATATTAGGACGAGGGTTTCTTTCTGTAGGTGCGGTGTCGAGGATCGTTTGGAATTCCAAGGATGTGTGGTCTTGGGGGGGGGGCTTGGGAAGGCGGGCCTGCGGGACTACAAGCGCGTCTTTTTTTTCTTCTTCTTCTTCTTTCTCTCCTTCTCTTCCTTCCTCCGGTCCCTCCTTCTCACTTTTTTTCTTAGGGGGATCTCTTAGAATGACAAGAACGATAAGCAAATCTGCCAGCTGATAAGCTTCTCTCCGGCGCAAACAATTTCAGAGCTCATTTGTTGCCCACAGCGTACAATAGAACCACGCCTGGGAGATTTCTCGGGCAAAGTTTGCACTCGCAGTCGCCAGAAAACCGGCAACAAAGTTTTTATTTTTATTTTTAATATCTTCTTTTTGTTGTAGTGCTACTGTCTTTGTTTGGGTCATGAGCTCGAGAACCTCTCTAGTGCTCTCTCTTTTGCTTCTTCTTCTTTTTTTCGTCCGTCGAAGTCTTGGATCTTTTAGAGGACAAAAGCTGAACATTTAGTGCTGCACGCCGTGGCGCACCCGCAAGCCGATCTAGAAAATGACGCAGGCTTTATTTTACTTAACTGGTCCATTGCTCTTGGCGGGTGACAGATCCCCGGGTTAAAGGACCCCTTCACTTGCGCTGTGGTTCCCTTGTGCGGATCCGGATTCCTGGATACCATCAAAAAAAGTCGTCAACAGCACGGCTATGTATTGACCGACCTATTACTCCCTTACGGACGAGAGGAGATGATAAGATTTAGCTTTGTCTTAAAAAATAAAATAAAAATAAAGAAGAAAAAAAATGAACTCGTGGGTCCTCGCTGCAGAGGAATATGCAGGGAGGGCTCTTGTCATGGGGTTGATTCGGTGGTGGATTTGTCCGGTCTCCCTCTCATCGGAGGACCACCCCGGCGAATCATCCCGAGGCTGTCGTACATGACAATACGGCCCTGCTTCCGAGCCTCGGATACATAATGAAAAGGTGTCAAATGCAAGGGCGCACGTGTCGAGCATGTGGAGTTCCAGTGCATCAGTAAAGGCGAGAACGATCGTTACCTAAGTACTTACCTAGGTAGACATTCTTTTTCCGTGTGAAGGGCATGTCGACGTTTCAACATCAGGATATTGGTTGGTACAGCAATTCAGCTGCATGCACAGGCTCTGCATCTCAATGCGCCCGTCAATACATGGTGGTGCATGGAGAGTGAGTGCCCTTGAGAGCCGCACGCGTTGAAGGTGGCGGGACTATCCCTTCTCGGGGCCACTCTCACACGACCACCGGCATAAACAGGGGGGAAGAAGAGGCCCTTTCCAACTCCTCCTCTTTTGCCCTGCAGATATTCGCCGCATTTCGATAGGGTTCAGGCGGAAGAATTCTATCGGAGATGCGTGTGTCCTTGGAATTTCTCCCGGGGTTTCGCACCCCCGCCGGTTGAGAACATGTCTCAAGTAGACACAGTACTCCTGGATGAACGATATATCTGAAGGACAAAGAAGAAGAAGAAGAACCAAAGAACCAACCTAATCTTTGGGTGTTTTATCAAAATTAATCATCTAAGAACTGGTTCTGTCATAGAGAGAAGAGGGGGGGGTTTGAGGGGGGCCCGATGGGGCAGTAGGGTCCTCGAGTCCAGATCGAGACGCGACATCTATGCACAGCCTCGTCGTCGATGGGGGGGGGGGGCCTCAGGTGCGCAAGCCTTGGAGAATGATTCCACCAGCCAGCCAGCTGGATTTTAAACAAAGATTCATGCCACGCACCGTATCCTTCTTGTTGACTACGTAAAAGTAGGCCCGACATAGTCCACTGTCCGGGTATGGCAGGGCAGGGTGCGACAGGACAGGGCAGGTTGGCCGCAGGCTCATTGCCAGCTCGTCGGTGGTAAGGCTGAGATACCTGCTGAGCTGATGCTTGTCGGCAGCGGGTCGTGACGACGAGGAGAACAGCCGACGCCGGATACACTAGCTGCCTCCCATAATACTTTGTTGTAGTGATGCAGCCTCTCGAGGTGGAGTCTCGTCTAGCTGAGACCACGAGGAGCGAGGTGGTGAACTATCGGACCAAGTGAAATGGTTTATCAGGGCAGGTTGTCCGTCTCCTAGCCCAGTATGGTCGGTGAGAGACTGCCTCAATGGGTAGGAGGCCGTGCAAGGTGGCTGAGGAAACGAAACTACCGCGGATTAATAAATAAAATAAAAAAAGAACACCGGAGCACTGCGGATATCGCTTCGGGTCTTGGAATTACGGAGCCTTTAACTCTGTGGTCAGAATCGCTGATGCTCGCACGGGCTTGGCGATAGCCTCAGGAGCAGGAGCAGGAGGAGGAGGGGAAGGAGGGGGAAGAGGGGGAAGAAGCTCGCGGGTCGACAAGACCAAGTGATCGTCTCAGGTTGTCGCTATGTCGCATAGTTCTTCTGGAACTAGGAGGATCGGCAGTCTGCTTTCTAGACGACCTCCAGAAGCTTGAAAAAGAGAAGCAAACGGTGCCTCAAATCCCCCCCTCCTCCTTTGGTGGAGAAAGAAGGCAAGGAAAGGAAGGCGGGGGGAGAAGGGGGGGGGGGCGCAATATTGATGAGCCCTTGAGTGACTCGCGTGACTCGAAGCGTGACCACTAATCAGCGGTTCAACGACTTGAAGAAAAGATTCAACCCCTTCGAAGAAACCAAAACATTACTTGCAGCATCACGACTGGGTATTACTGTATCAGAGCGAACGAGGCGTTGTGCTGTGACCGGAGGACACCGTCACCGACTGCCCACCGACCACCACTTTTGCGGGCTCATGTCGGTCGACCTTGTGTGACTTGGAACGAGAAACAAAGCACAGCAAGTCGTCAGTTGAGAAATTCAGAAATGTGAGGGTCAGTTCCGAGGGCGGTTCTCAGCAATCCCAGAACCAAAGGAAAGTCTCGGTCTTGCCGCCGAGGTGGTCTTCTTCGGAAGGGAATCATGGAGTTTTGGGGGGAAGAGGGGGGGACTTCCAAACGACCTCATCTCGAGCAAGTTCGAAGGGGGGGGGGGACCTTCCCCCAGGAGATGGAAACTCAGGCCTCAGACTTAGAAAGGGCTCGTATAACCAGGGCAGGTGTTGCATCAGAGGAAGGCGAGACCAGTGAAGCGTGCTTGGATGGGCTGTCGAGACCAATGGAGGGAGAATACTCCGAATCCGGCGTTAGTCCTCAACGGGCCTAGTTCCTTATCCACATCTTCATAACACCCCTTGTCCCTCTTGAAACGACGTCTCGAGATCTGAGACAGACGCACCCTTGCCACTTCACCTCCCACCTTACTACCATAGTACTTTACCCCCGACGTCTTTGACGATTTCGACCGACCCGGCAGCATTGCCCCATCGTATCGCATTCATGCACATACTCTTCAGCTCGAAAGGGGGGTCGGGGTCGCCCGCAGAGGTTACGAGCTCTTACTATGGCAGCCACCTCTGCACGGGCATTACGATGTAGGTAGCATGTAACAGACTCTTGTGAAGGCAATGGCTTCTCAAGGGCTTCTCAAGGTGAAAGCCTTGGAGGAACGTGGCTTGATGCTCTCGCTATCTAGGCGCACCTCGATGACCTCTCAACCCTGACCAACCATGACGGCTTTGCGCCACTGCCCAACATTGTGCGGCAGCTCTCGTGCCATTTCTGTGATGGCTTGCTACCGAACCGAGATTGTTCAGCTGCATACGACACACGACATGATCATGCTCTGCCCGAGTGCGCTCGATCGAGCCAGGGCCTTGCTGCTGAAGTTTCGCTGCAGGAGGCTAGCCCCGTCTGTTTCTTACCGGCGCTTCTTGTGGGCATGAACGCTCCGAGCTTGTGCGACATCCTGCCTCAGATTCATCACTTTTCCTCGTTTTCCCCACAACCTAAGAGTGTATGTGTGTGTGTGTGTCTGTGCTGGGCACTCAAGCAGAGAACCAGGCGTGGTGGTCAAGCAGCAGTCGCAAGGTGGAGAGAGAGAGAGAGAGAGAGCAAGAGAGAGAGTCAGAGAGCTCCTTTATCACCGAACTGGTCTCCGAGTGGTCTCTCGGCTCTAGAGCAGCAGCAGCAGCAAGCGCCATCGTCCGCAGTCGTCACCTCTCATCGTCAGATAGATAGATTCGACCGTCTTCCTGGGTGCCTCTAGACAAGAGGAGAGTGGGACCAGGTCTGTGGGCAGTACTATAGTACCAGCTCGTTCGGCTGTTTAAGCTTCGGCGGCCCCCCCTGATGATCCGACCATGAGGCTCGTTTGGAGTCGTGCCCGTTGCGGATAGTTCCAACAACAACCTTGACCGGATTCACCCCTTCTTGGCCCTCGCCCTCCTACCAGATCGACCCCTGGCGCCAGACCAGGGCCCATCTCCAGAGGCAGTGAACGGACCCATCTTTTTCTTGCCCTCGCCCTCGGTCGACCACGCGGCATTGTCTACGTCTACTCCCACCTTCCCCAGGTCTGATACACGACAACCTGCCCATTCTTTCTCTCTCTTGGAGGTACCACCCCTCCCCTCCACCTTTCTTTCCTCTTTCTTTCTCTCCCTCTTCCCTCTCTATCTCCTCTTCTTTTCTCTCTCTCTTCCTCCTTGTCAGGGCTGGCCTCTACCCTTTTTGCTTGCCTTCACACGGTCTTCTGGACTACGTCCACCTTACCGTCTTTTTTTCTTCTTCTTTTCCTTTCTCACACCATCGTCTTGCACTTGGCGCAAGGCTCCTTGGCTCTTCTCTTGTTCGTGACGCTGGCGTTAAGGCAGGTTTGAGATGTTGGCTTGAGCACAGAACAAGCGAATGCGTGGTACGGTGGATGCGATGGTCCCAGTTTTCGATCGCCACGTTGAACAGGTGGGCGCTCGGTTGAGGCTGCGGCGAGGGGAGTCGTGGCAGCGAAGCGCACAGGAGATCAACGCTGGACGAGATATCAGGATCACCCGAGATCCATGGCAGCAGTCTGATGCCGGACGCAAGCTTTCACGAGGCGATGAGCCAGGCGGCGATGATGATGACGACGGCGATGACGGAAATGATGATGACGGTTTAGGAGGAGGTCTTGTAGCGAGCCCTTTTGCCTTCAATCCGCTCACTACAACCTCGGCCCTGTCCAGTACAACTGCGCCTACGCTTCTTTTGACCACCGAAGTGCCAACGTCAACGTCGAGTCTACTGCCCTCATCATCGAGCGATGCAGACGCCGTCAACCCTGAGGTATCTGTCACGCCCGTTGTGACTGTGTCCTCCGTGGTAGTGTTGACGACCACCACCGCTTCACCATCTTCCGGCTCTTCATCAGTCACCGAGACCTCGTCCTCCGTCGACTCCATCGCCACTTCTTCTACAGGGTCATACTCGTATTCATGTACAACCTCTCCAGAGCCTACTGCGGCCTTTGACAATGCCTTCCCGTCACCAACCATCTTTCTCGACGATACCAGCGATGACGATCACCACCACAACAGCGACTATGGCCCGCCTCCTGGGGGCTTGAGCCCAACTGCTGAGGATGCCCTCATCTCGGCAGGCTCAATAGGTAAGCCTGCGCTGCTGTCATGCAGGTATTCCTCCTCAGGTGTAGGATTAGTTGAACGCTGACGAGTCCTTCTCTCTCTAAGGTGCCTTCATCCTCGTTTGCTTTATTTGCTGGATAGGGTGGCGGATGTATAAGAAATCCAGAAATATGAAGAACGGGATCGACGATGACGACGACTACTTCTCATCGCCCAACGCCTTACTCGCCAAGATACCCTACTTTGGACGGAATCAAAGAGCCTGGCAGGACGTGGACGGCCGTGGCTCCCCATCCATGTATGAAAGCTCGAAATTTGGCGTCTACTCTACCAACGAGCAGACCATGACGCGGTCCCCGTCAAAACAGACCCCCACGAGCCTGCCCCAGCTGGACACCAACGTGTCTTATTCTAACATCAATCCCTTCTCGGCATCCTCAGGCGATACAAACAGTACTCGCAGCGCGCAGAGCCCACAAGACCTCACGACGCGCAATGCCGTCCCCTTCTCACAACAGCTCCCGAGGATCCTCCCTCCACTCCAGACCACGTTCAGCCCCGCCAGCCAGATCAACAATCCTTTCGCCTTACCCGAGGAAGTCACCTCTGACGTGAACAGTGCGGCCCAATACGGCGCCGGGACGATGCAGACCCTGGAGACGGTGAGCAGCGATCGCTCGCGCATGCCCGACCCTGTCTACAACCAATCCGAGCTTGCGCGTCAGGCCTCTACAGCCTATGACCCGGCCAGAAGAGCCGTGTACCGGGCCTCGGAGCTGTCGTCCATCTCTTCCGGGTTCGGGGACGGGGACATCATTGTGCCGCCACCTCCAGCAGCGCTGCAGCAAGGTCTTGCACCTCGGCCCCCTAGCCTCGCCAAGTCTGTGGTGAACCGGAGCGAGGAAGAGAACCGCGGCCAGAGAGACACTGTATATACTACCACGAGCGAAGACATGCCGGCGCGATACAGGTCGGTCAACAGCTGGGTGAACCAGCAGACCGGGCGCATCCAGAGGCAGCAGCAGAGCACAGGCGATGAGGACGTGCCTCCCGTGCCGTCCCTGCCGGCCGAGGAGAGATACACGATGATGATGGACGACGAAGAGCCCAGGCGGTACGAGGACAACATGTCGCCACATCCGCCGGTTCCAGCTCTGCCGCCACCAAAGAGCGAGGCCGAGCAGCAGCAGCAGCAGTCCTCCTAGAGAGAAGATCGGGCTTTAGCATATCAAAGATACCAGGAGCCAATTTTGAGCCTCCAACCCATATTTCGCACTATCAAAACTGTACATATTCGTCAACCCACATAACGAAACACCCATTTCCTTTCCCATCCGCCCTGCTCCTCCTCCTCTTTACCCTCTCTCGACTGCCTGCCTGCCTGCCTGTCTGCGCCCCCACCCCCCCACCCCCCAGCCTGGAGCTGCGAGGAACAGATACAGACCTTTCAGCCTCGGGAAGGTATAGATGTTGTCTTTGGAGGACGGGTGTGGCAAAAGGACTCCACAAATCTTTCTCGTTGTAAAAAGGAACAAAAACGAAAAGTCACGTACATACGCATACACACACACACGCACGCACGCACGCACGCACGCACGCACACACACACGTCTCTGCATGTGCACATACATGGGGCAGAGAAGCAGGAGCAGCATCACCCCATTCTCAACTGGAAAGTCTTCCTCTCTTGGCCCGCTCACCGAGCGGAGCAATGTGTGTTTAGCACTAGGGTTGAGCGGGGGGAGCCCGACATTTACCAGAGGAGAGTGTGTTGTTACTCGTTCAGGTGGGGATGAGCTGCGCAGTGTGGGAGAGAGAGAAAGAGAGAAAAGAGGGGAGGGAAAGAGAGGTCATTAGCCTAAAAGTTCTACGTAAATGAAATAGTAATCCGACGAGAGAGAAAAACATGAAGAAAAATATTGCCTTGAGAAATGAATGTATCTCCGCGGGGATAATGTCTGCTACCAAAGTATCTCCGTTCGCCTGGTTTGAGAGAACCCCTCCCCCAGTCGCAGGACAGAAGGTCCCCTCCCCGCCCCCCCTCCTCCTCCTCCCAATATCACCCGTTTTTCCATCTGATCCCAAGAACCCCTTTGTCAAAAGGGAGGGGAGCCATGAAACCCTGTCCAATTTCTTTACGGCCGGCACTTAAACCTACCATGTGCCTTTCCCTACACATGTACCTTGAGCAGCCTTTCCCCCCCCCTCCTTCTTCGATAGCGGAGAGCTAAGACGGCAAGGAACTATGGCGTGCCCACACCGCCACATCGAGGCGGCTCAGAAAAAAAAAACAAGATGAAGCCTCCGGCGCTCGCTGCGTGTGCATGCAGCCCGTGTGCGCAAGTGGCAGCCGGGTTCTGTCCAAGAAGTATCTACTCGACGACAAGTAGGACCCTGACCTTGGGTGCTTCCCCCCCCCCCCCCTCTCTCTCTCCTTTGGAGAATTGTGTGAATACGTGTATGGAGGAAGGGCCTTCAAAAGAGGGGGGGGGGGGTTTCGGTAATAATAATGATACGAATAATGACAAAAGAATTGTCCATTCTGAGAAGGCTTAATACGACGAGGTCTCGAGAAGAAAGAAAAAAGACCTAGTAGTCTATGAAGTTGTATTGAGAAAAAGAAACAGGAAAAAGAAAAGAAGAACCCCCCCCTTTCCCCCCCCAAAATGCATGCATGATACGTGTTTGCGTACCATTTACACACTACTGAAATTTATGGATCCCGATAGGTAAATCCAGCGGTGAGCTGGCAAGGAAGAAAGGGAAAAAAGCAAAAAGATGGTGAGTGGGAACGAACGGAAAACGAGTAAGAAAGAGGTAAAACTTGATGCATGCAATATTGCTTCTGCGAGTCTCTCCGCTTGCCCCCCCCCCCCCCCAAAAAAAAAACCTGGTTCTTCCCATCACCACCACCACCCTCCTCTTTTTTTTTTCTTTCTTTTCTTTTTCAAGGCTCCCAATTTGTCAGCGATTCTCACCCTCTGCATCTGATTGCATCACAAAATGCCGTTGGGAAAAAGCAATGGCCCTATGTTCTGTCTTCTTGAGTACCGCCCCCGTTCATCCTGGTAAGGCTCACATGGGTGATACTCCATCGCAGTCCCCCCTAAATCAGGTTAAGTAACCCAAGAGCACCATCTCAGCTTTTTTCTTTTTCTTACTCTTTTTTTCTTCTTCGGCTCATGGCTTACGGTCGGAGCTTCCATCCGCGACAATGACCGATGTCTCCTTGCGCTGTTTACCCTTGCCTTTAGAGGAGCAGTGCGCGGACGTGGACGCAGCTGATTGAACGGCGGTGCCGTTCCCACCATCACCCACGACCAGTGGCATATCGCCGCTGCTGATCCTCTCGGGCTTGATCCTTTCCTTGCGCTCGTCCCGTCTCTTGTCGTCTGTTTTCGGTTGGTGGTGGTGGTAGTGGTGGTGGTGGTGATGATGCTGCCTGCTTTTGCGGGGTGGCTTTGGCGGGCCCGCAGCAGGAGCACAGTGCTCGTCACTGCCATAGATCGCCTCACCTTCTTTCATCAAGCGCACCTGCAGCTTTCGGCCCCTGAACTCGACGCCGTCGAGGGACGTCTCCATGCGCTTGGCCAGATCAGCGGTATGGAAACGGACAAAGGCCAGCCCGCGCGTTTTGCCCTCCTTGGTAGAAGGTATGCAGATCTCGCTGATGAGGTTGGCGTCAGGCCCAGTCAATTCCCGAAGCATCCTGCGGATTTGGCTATCCGAAGAACGGTTGGAGATGTTACGGATCTGAATGCCACACTGTTCAGTGTAGATAATGTCACCTATTGGACTCTCGTCCACATCCATGGCTGCCATCTGGCTGTTCAGCGATGTCATCGCCTGGGGATAATATCTGCTGTATGGTGGTTGCGCCGTGTACGAAGTGGCTGGATCATATTGTCGAGTGACATCTAGGGAGGCGGTATAGGCTAGGTAAGACGCCGGAGCTTGAACAGAAGGGCTTGGGCCCGCACCGAAGCTATGATATGACATCGGAGGGGAGTACGAGAAACCTGTCGAGAACTGATCGTACGTCGTCGTAATAGCATGAGCATACGAAGGATCAGGGCTAATCATCAGGCTTGAGGATGGCATTGTCGTAGTGCGTCCGTCACCATTCTGTGAGAGAAAGCTGCGGCATCAGCTTGCAAATCGTAAGACGGGAAACCATGGTATGAGCGGCATCATGAACGTGTTTCTCCGTGCGGGATGCTAGCTTAAAACGAGGATGGTAACATCGAAAGAGGTTCGTACCCACCTTACTGAACGACGAGCTCGTAGGAGATACAGGTGAGGCGAGTACCGACGAGTCCGGGTGATAGGCTGAGCCGTCTGTAGGGGCTGTAAACACGGCAGAAGGTGTGGCACCGCCACTGAGGGGCCGGTTGCTCGACGCTCCCGCCTTTGATTTGCAGGCCATGAGGTCTCGCACCAGGATCGGGCTGTCCGCATTCTTGCCCTCCGCAATGATTGCTCTGCCGTTAAATTCATTTCCGTTCAGAAGCCCTGTAGTCCATGCTTGTCAGCGCGAAACTCTGCATATTGTATTGAACACATGGCACATGTGGCTTCGTCGTACCGAATGCCGCCTCAAAGTTCTTATGACCCTTGACCCTCACCCAACCTGACGTGCTCCTCTGGAAGAGTTCCACGTGGTCTACTTCGCAGACCTGTCGGACGTAGTCTTTGATTTGCTGCCACGATGTATTGAATGGGAGCTGTAGGTCGCCGGTCAGCGACTGAGATCCTCTTCTAGGGTCGGGTACTACAGCAATGCCTCGCTATCCTGGACAGGGTCTCACAGACATTCGATATCGGAATATAATAGACACCCGTCTGGCTCCCTGGCGGGACCACATCCTTGGGCATCTCATGATCAGGAGCTGTCATGTTACCTATCTCGGAATGCCGCAGGCTAGGCAACGCAGGGTGACAGCAGCAGGAGAGATCTCTATTGAGAGAGAGAGAGACAGAGACAGAGAGAGAGAGAGAGAGAGACGAGGTAGCCGGCCGCTATAAAAGAGGCTGGATCTCGGATATCAAAGGGGACTGAGCAGACGATGAGTGCCACAAACTTATAGAGGCTGTCTTTCTATTCCTGGTTTGAGCTGAAGGGGCACCACCCCGAGTTTTATATCGGCGAGACGGCATGCCTCCACGCCCCCAGAGCAGCAGGCACCTCCTTTGCGAGTATGCAAGATGCTGGCGCTGTGGCCTAGCTCGAGGCTCAAGTGTGTCGAAGTGGTGGGAACGATCCCCGACCTGCCTTGAGGCATGGCCTGCTTTGGGTAACCCCACTGAATCCAGGGTTGCAGGGCAGAAATCGTGAGCTCGATGCTAAGAACAGGACGGCACGGTTCATTGACGGACATGGGGTACGTTCCTCGCCTTCAATGAGAAGACGTCGGCCGGTACGGAAGGTGTACGTACAGCCTGCAGACGACATACTTACCAGAAAGGGACAGTGGATGCTGCGGTCATAATTTCTCCCTTCACCAGCATCATGCAAGGCATAGATAGGAGGCCTTGTCATTAATCACCTGCAGCCGGTTATAGGGCGCCCATCGAAAACAAAGATATGCAAAGAATCCATTCGGGACCTGGTTTCTGGGCCCTTCTGGACGCAGCTTCGAGCCGTAGAGTGGGGGGTACACCCTACCTCACAAGAAGGTAACCACGCCTTGTCCGTTCCAGTTAGCTGGCACCGTCTGGTTGGTGATGTCTTGCAGGGTGGCTAACGCACTAGCTAGCAGACAAGATTGGTGAGCGGCAAGCCACAAAGTTCTCTGACAATTTTGACAGCTCATCGCACCCCGGGGCCCTCGACCATGGCCCTGTCGTAACATCCTCCATCAGAAGAAACAAGCATACCGACATGGGTGAGGATTGGCAGGAGTGCGTCCCACCCCCACCCCTCCGCCTGGAGGGGGGCGGGGGAGCCCGGCAAGTTGGCTAGAACGTTGTTGATGCACATAATCAGCGGGAAGGGCCCCATAAATGTGCAAGGTAAGGGGAAAGGGCCCTGCCACCAGTGTGGCGGATGAATCGTGCGTTCATTTGATTGCGCTGGAGGTGAGACTTGGTAGTAAGACGTAAAAACTCGCGCTTAGGAGGACCCAGGACGGCCTCCCCCTGCCAGCCCGATGCAAAGAGTGGGTCGAACCACTGCGAGAAACAAGGTGACATGTTTGATGCATGAGGCTGCTTCTGGATAATAGGATTTTGGATCGGAGAGATCTGAGGTCCGAAAGGCCATCCGCCCCAGGCCTCGAGGCCTCGCGCTACGGATCGTCTTTGCTGTTCCGCGGAGGAGCTAGACTGAGATTGAGAACGCCTGCTGCTGGCGGGGGGGCCGTTGGGCCATGAGCAGGGCTGCGGGCGTGAGGGAGTCGAATCAGTTCACTTCTTTTTGAAACAAAAAGTGTCATCCAGCGGACTAGCCTCGTCATGTGCGTCAAAATCTTGCGTAATGTCCAGATCGTCACTGAGCTCGCCTTGGGCCCACCACGGCACAGACTCGGTCTCTTGGTCGGCCAGAGAGGCAAGCAAGTACTCCTTGCTGTCCGAGACGAACAGGGCCCCCGGTTCAGTATGGTCCAAACCAAGCCACGCGGCATGCAGCTTGCCGCTGGAGAGCCTTCCGGACAAGTCGACAGGCTTTGGGCCCTCGGACAGAGGGTCCCAAACGAAGACGAGCGAGTCGCATGCATCACCATCGCATGTAATAAGCAGGGTCTCGCGAATGACAGGATGCCACAAGACTCGTGACACAGCTCCGTGGAAGAGCAGGACAGCCCGCAGCTCAGCTGCTGCAAGGTCCCAGACCCAGACCGTACTGGGCGCGTCCTCCAGCCTGGTGGCGAGGAGTGTTGAGGATGCATCGAATGACAAGGAAGCACAGCCGGACGGGGACGACCCCGAGGTTGTGTGCTGTATAACTGGAGGGTCGACGGCTTGCAGCGCCCTGAGAAACTGATGGCCACCGGGGCCGACGTGTTCCTGCCAGAGCTGAGGCAGGGGGAGGGGAGTGTCAATAGTGTGTGTGTGTGTGTGTGTGTGTGGATGGGTCGGAAGGACGTGCATATGTGGCGGCGTACAACATACCTGAAGGGTGCCTGTGGGCACTATAGTGTTCGGATGCTGCAGCCGCGTAGATTCGGTGACAGCTGTCATGTCCAGGATGTATACGCGCCTACTGCTGTCACCGATGGCCAGCCTGTGGGCGTCTGCAGAGAAGCCCAACAGCTTGGCGCCTGAGCCGAGTCTGATGTCGGCGTCGGCTGGCTCCAGAGCCTGAGGGCCAGACCATGCTCTGAAGAGATTCCCGTCGGGCGTATAGAACAGCACCTTGTGGCCATGAGCTGCAGACTCCCAGGTCACGAGCCATTTCCCGTCTGGACTCCAGGCGACGCCCTGGGCATCAAGCGTATCAGGACACCAAGACCTCTGCAGCTCTTTGGTCTCTGGGTGGTGAATGCTGATGACGTCCTTTCCAGACGTGCGTGTGATGACAGCCAAGTGTCTGGTTCTCGGCCGGAAGCAGAACCCTTTTCGGACAGAGGCCGCTGTGTGGAATTTGGGATTGGCCACCTCGACCGCCCTGGACGAGGCGAGATTGTAGATGGCAAACCTGAGGCCCAAGGAAGCACACACGCAGACATCGGTGTCTAGAGCGCCAAAGGCTACACAGACTAGGCTGGCTGCAGGCGGGGCCGGATTCGTGATGGCTGCACCAAGGTCATCCCCCTCGCGAGCAGAGAATACGTGTACCTCGTTGGCCGCGGCGACGAGGACCAGTCTCGACGAGGGTGACCACTGAAAGGACGTCACGGCGCCAGAGAAGTCCCGAGGCAGGCTGACATCCTTGACCGTGTGCAAGGTCTGGATATCACGTATGTTGATAGTCGAGGCGAGAAGGGTCGCCACGAACCTCCCGTCTGGGCTCGGCAGGCTGTAAGGTGAAGCTGTTGGCATCGGTGTCAGTGGCCGCCGCTCTGGTCTCCCTCTCTCTCTGTCACTCACTGGCGGCTCGAGACTGCTTGCTGCCTTACCCTTGAAGCTTCCGGAGAAGTGCATGGTTCGATATGCAGGCGTGTGCAGACCGACGAATCTATCTGGGGGGGGCTGTAGCGTATGTGGTAAGGTCGATAGTGCCTGTCACATCATCAAGTCTGAGGGTGGCGAACACTGAAGAACACAAGCGAGGTACTGTCCAGGTTGTTGGGGAAGCGCACACCCACGCACACCCATGTTTTACGCGTTATTACTGGGTTAGGATCCCCTGGGTAAAATCCGGTACGTACCTGACAGCTGGGTATGCCGCTAAATGTTGACTGCCTGCCAGTGCTAACCCTCCACGGTTGCACCTGCACCTGCACCCAGTAAAACGGTTGAGCCCAGAAGAGTCTGTTAGTGGCCACCTGCAGTGAGTGGTACTGTGAAGGAGGTGGTGGGGTGGAGAAGGAGGCGTGGGCGTGTGCAATCGAAAAACGATCCCGCATCCAACGTCACTTCAAGCCCTTGCCACGCAACCCCTCCTCCAGCAAAAGAAGAAATCAATAAACCCAAGACTTGCCCGCTGCTACAATACCACCTCGCACTGCACTCTCGAGGCATCAAGCCCGACGCCGAAGGAATTTTTATCGACAGTACATGGCGCTGGTTCGTTGTCGCGGCCCAACAATCGTCAAGGTTCTGCGCATGAAAACAGGGTTCTCTTGAACAGAATTCACATACAATCTGCACGTCTTCCCTGCAGGAGTCACCAGCTCTCGAGCAGGCACCACCCAAGAGCGGCGAACCATAAGGCTCCGAGGGCTACAGGTCAGGCATGAATATGCAGCCACGACGCCGGCACACTGTCTAGTCGGAGCGGGTGCACGACATAATCACACCGCATCACAGCTTCTCATCAGGCCTATAGGCTTCAGGGCGCACTCTCTTGGCTTCGCCCTTGACTGCCAGGAATGTACACACCAATGCGAGCTGTTGGCCGCTGGGCACACGCTGCCCGGCGGCCTCTTGCCCATTCCCTACCCGGTTCTTGGGGCCTAGCCCATGCAGTCACTGGCCGCACACCATCCCGGGGAACCTCCGCGACGTCTCAACCCGGCTTGCAGGATGCCGATACGAGGTTTTGTCACCACTCGAACCCGGACCTTCAGACGCCTTCACCACCAACACCGCCGCATCCCGGCCCCAGCCCGCGTCGACTTGCTCTGCAGGATGCAGAGCCCTTCTCCGCCTTCCTCACAGACACCTTCCAAAGGCAGCATACCTACCTGCGCATCTCCCTGACCGAGATGTGTAACCTCCGCTGCGTCTACTGCATGCCCGAGGAGGGTGTCCCCCTCTCCCCCCCTTCCTCTCTCCTCACCACCCCTGAGATCCTCCTCCTGGCCTCTACCTTTGTCTCCCAGGGGGTCCGCAAGATCAGGCTCACAGGGGGCGAGCCCACCGTGCGTCGTGACATCCTGCCGTTGATGCAGCAGCTCGGCGAACTCCGCCCTCACGGCCTGCGCGAGCTGTGTATCACCACCAACGGCGTCGCCCTGCACCGCAAGCTGGAGCCGATGGTCGAGGCGGGGTTGACCGGCGTGAACCTCAGCCTGGACACACTGGACCCGTGGCAATTTCAGATCATGACGAGGCGCAGGGGCTTCGATGCCGTGCAGAAGAGTATCACCCGCATACACGAGCTGAACCGTGCGGGCGCGGGCGTCAAGTTCAAGATCAACTGTGTCGTCATGCGTGGTGTGAACGACCGGGAGCTGCTCGACTTTGTGGACCTGACGCGTGACAGCGATGTCGAGGTGCGCTTCATCGAGTACATGCCATTTGATGGAAACAAGTGGAGCCAGGGCAAGATGTTCAGCTATGACGAGATGTTGGATGTCATCCGCCAGCGATACCCGACACTGCGCAAGGTTGAGGATCACCGGAACGACACGAGCAAGACGTGGCACATACCCGGCTTCACCGGCCGCCTGGGCTTTGTGACGAGTATGACGCACAACTTCTGCAGCTCATGCAACCGGTTACGCATCACCAGCGATGGCAACCTCAAGGTGTGCCTTTTTGGGAATGCTGAGGTGTCGCTCAGAGACATCGTGAGAGAGGTCAATAGCGGAGAGCCCATTGATGACGAGGCTTTCCTCAGGCTGAAGAAGCTTGCCATGGACCAACAGCTGCCTGCCTTGGCCTCACAAGGTGGTGTTCAAGTTGAGAGGCACAAGATGATGATCGCGCCCAACTCGGAGCAACTGCTCAGCGTCATTGGCGCGGCGGTGAAGCGTAAGAAGGCTAGGCATGCCGGCATGGGCGAGCTGAAGCACCTGAAGAACAGACCCATGATATTGATAGGTGGGTGACTTAATCCTGGTCTTTATCGATATTGAGATATTAGCATTGAGATTATGATACCCACGTCTGCTTGCATTGGAATGTAGGATCAGGTTTGGATTGGATTGGGGTTTTGGCATTTGTTGTGGGCTGATCAATTCACTTGAGAGGAACGGAGCGCGGGTCTTTCTTTATGATGTTGGGCATATTGTTCATTTCGAGGAGGGCATCTACTCCATACTGATCTTCCTTGGCTAAGCTGTTTGGTATGTAGACCAGACATTGACGCCGCCACCGCCACCGCCTGTGTGGCCGGCACGGCAGTATTCTCATCTTCCCAACCAGATTTGTCCACCAATATCATCACACCGTGCCTCACTACCCTCGTCGACATCATCAGTCCCGCTCCACCTGCTGCCACTCGCAAACCCATCGGCCCTCCAAGCCCGCCTCCTGTCTACGAGTGCTCGCCTGCTGTCCAAGGCCAAGGAAGACGACAATTCTGCCGCGCTCACACCGTCGTCCCCATCCCAGCAGCCCAGCAGCAGCAACACCTCGGCACCGGCGCTCGACCCGGACTCCAAGCGCGGGCTCACCCACATCAGCCACAGGGGCGAGGCGCACATGGTCTCCATCGCGCACAAGCAGCCCACAACACGCACGGCACGTGCAGTCTGCAGCGTCCGCTTCTCCAACCCGACCAGCCTCCGGCTGATACGCGAGGACGGCCACGCCAAGGGCGACGTCCTCGGCGTGGCGCGGGTGGCCGGCATCATGGCGGCCAAGAAGACACCCGACCTCGTACCATTATGTCACCCGATTATGCTGTCGCACGTGCGCGTGGAGCTGGAGCCGGTGGAGGCCGGGGCCGGGGCCGGGGCCGGGGATGGGAGTGGGGACAGGGTCGACGTCTCTGCCACGGTGACGTGCGACGGCAAGACGGGCGTCGAGATGGAGGCGCTCACGGCGGCATCTGCGGCCGCGCTGACGGTGTATGACATGTGCAAGGCGGTGGATAAGGGGATGCGCATCGACGGGCTGCGGGTCGTGCTCAAGGAGGGCGGGAAGAGCGGGCGGTGGGTGGAGGGGATGAGGACAGAGTAGGGCGTCCCCGAGATCCAGCGGCTTTGGAATGTCGGCAGCAGCCCCCTCCTCGTCTAACATATAGTATATGATTCCCTAAGCCTTCTCTCTTCGAGATATCATCTGTGCCATGGTTACCAATGTTAGTCCAGAGCATTCTAGAGATACACGTCTACTTTCGAACAAAGCGGCCAAAGGGTCGTTCTCTCTCTCCTCTCTCTCTCTCTCTCTCTCTCTCTGTGTGTGTGTGTGTGTGTGCGCGTGCTAGGCAGACCAAGTCATCCATGTACCATGGTACGTGTAAGCCGGCACACGCACGCGGCTGAGGTCGATCCCTAAAGGCTACGGCCTTGTTGTGCCCCAGTGTCCTCCCAGGCAACAAACCGCAATCATTTATCTACTGTGTCTTGATTATCCAACACGACGCGCACACGTTCCATCAGAGCACATGATGATAAAATTGCCACGATGTTACTGGCGGTATACACACCAGCTGACGGTCTGAGCCTCGCCACCGCGGTAGGACGGGGGGTGACTCTTTTTGTGTCGGTGAAGGAGTAATACAACCAACCAATCCCCGACGCCTCGATTGTGAATCCTCCAAACTCGCCCATGGACGTCGGTCGGCTGTCGCCACACCAGGGCACCTTTTAGCATGTGATCAACCTCTTTTTCTCTTTTCTTTTCTTTCTTTCAATATGCCTTGGCTAATACAAGTATCCAGGTCGCTTTCATTTCCCAAGAGGCCGACCCTGTCACACCGAGCTTCCCTCTTCGGCTCACCTGGACGGAATCCAAGATCTGTAAGCAAATCAAATCTCGTGTGACTACTCCGTGTAGACCCCTCCTCCTCGGCGAGATTTTTTTTTTTTTTTTCAATCTGCGGGCGGGCGGGCGGGCGGATACGAAACAGAGACAAGAGAAGAGAGAGAGAGGGTAGGAGAAAGAAGAAAAGAGAAAATAATGAATAATAAAAGAATATGATTTGTAAATTCTCCGTGCTCCGTATACACCATTTGAAAACATAAAAAAAATCTCCACTGCCCCGGGCCGACAGGAGGACCGTGAATTGAATTACCGCGGTGACAACCTCGGGACAATTCCGTGGTCACGCTGGCGCAAGCTCCATAGCTGGCAGTGGCCTAGTTATCAGCTGGGGGGGGGGATGGGAACGCAGTGAAGGGAGGGAGGGGTAAAAGGAATTCTCCCCCCCCTCCCCCGCCCCAGCAGACACGACAGGGTGTGTGTAGGCCTTCAACGAGGCCTCATCATCATTCTCCATCCTCGAATACCGCAGCGGAGTTCTGTCATGGAACTGCTAATGGTGAGGAGGGCCGCCAGTAGCATTTTCCCTTCTCTCGGCAGGGGGGGGGGTGAGGAAAAATTCGCGCAGCCTCGACGACCCTTGGGGAGGGGAGAACAATCAGCCGCCTCGGATCCGACCAACACGAGATGGGGATCAACAAAAAGAGAGAGGAAGGAAAAAAGAGAAGAGGAGAGAACAGAGTAAACGTTCCATCGTTCAGCCTGAACCTCAAACTAGTCGAGGATGGGGTCGAAACTGCGGCTCCGTTCCATTGGGGCTCGCAGGAAAGAAGGGGACGCTTGAGGCAAGAATAATAATAGGGCTCGGCAAAAGGGGATCCGTGCTATCCCTGAAAGGGCAAGCATACGCGTGCCCATTTGCCCAACGGCCACAGTTCGGCAGTCGGCCGCCGGCCCTTCAGGAAAGTTGAGGGAGAGAGAAATTGGAGATGACGTTCCGGATTACCCTTGTTGGCCCGGTTCGTCCTTGGGGATGGGGAGATGGCAAAGCTCGGACATGTCCGAGGCCAGCCAGTCACGTCGCAGCGATAAGAAGGCTTGAAGAGACAGGGATGTATATGCGAGGCCGCTTTGGGGTTGCAGGGTTTGTTTGAGACCCTGAAGGAGCCCCAAACTACAGAAAAAGTGAAGAGTGGAAAACGAGAAGGGAAAAAAAAGACCACCCAAAAACCAACCGATTTATGTTACTGCATGCTGCTAATGTACGTGCTATGCAAGCATGGCCCATAGCAAGGTGAGGTTTTTTTGGAGTCTCTCGTCCCCGAAAACGTCTTCTCTCTCTCTCTCTCGCTGCCCCTCTCCGCTCGCAACATTAAAATGAGTCAGTGCTTTCTTTTCTTTGGTGGCGACTTGAGGATCAACCTCTGGGCAACCCAAGCGGTGAGCATGAGTGGTAATGTTTCGTTGTTGGGTTGTCGTCCGGGGCGGGGGGGGAGGAGGGGTTGGTTCAGTCAGTCTTGTCATGAGAAGCAACGCAGCCAAGTGTTTGCGCAGCCTGGTTGTTTGCGAAAGGTGGAAAGAAAACAAAAGAAAGAAAAAAAACAAGGCAAGCAGGCAACCTGTAATCTTGTGCCATAATACCATGGCGTGCATAGTACGTACAAGAAAGTCAATTGAGAAATTTGGCACGTGCGGTTCCAGATGGGATCGATCTCGCTGCATGGGGGCCCCCCCGGCAAGAAATGACATGACTTGACTCCTTAGGGAGGATCCGACCTGCCTGCAGCCAATCACAGCGGGCGGAATGGAATGTCGAGAGATAAGTCGATGCAGACTGCCCCAGGGGACCCCCGCCAAGCCTATCTCGAACCCCCCAGGGGGGTCTGGCCCAAGGGGTCTCGCCCCAGCCAGGTGCAGCCCAGACGACTGGATCTCAGCTCTTCCTGCGGCACAAGAGGCCGACGCAGAACACAATCAAGCTCGCAGCATGATGTGCAATGCAATGCAGGCAACGCGGGACTCAACGAACATGATCGTCAACCCCCCCTCCCCCGCCTCCTCCCCCCTCTTCCCCTCCTCCTCCTCCTCCTCCGTCTTTTCCCACCCCGCCAGTCTCGCTTTCCTGCGCAAGCGGCGGCAATATTGAACAAATGTTTGAGTTGAGGGCGGCACAGAGTCGAGAACACTCGCAGGGCGGCGTTTCATCTTCTGCAGGCCCCGACAGAGCGGGTCCGTACGTAACAGAATATCTTGGAAAGACCGCCGCACCCTCGGCCGGACCCTTGGGAGAGTGGCCACCGTACCACTGCCACTATTAGATGCGACGCCAGCGCGGTTAACGACCACGCGAAACCCACCCTCGCCCCAGCATGTCGGCATTCCGCCGACATGGAGAAATTAACCCGCCATCTGGTGGGGGAGGAGGCCTGCCCTCTGGGGTCCTGGTCGGGTCGAGCTCACGAGATCTGGTCTTCTCTCTCTCCCTGGGGCGTCGTGTTACGTAGGAAGATCAGAGTAGGGGAAGATTGGTGGGAATTGATCATGACGAGGGGAGGGGAGGGGCAGCAAAGGGCTGACTGAGCCTTGAACCCATCGCATCGGGTCGGTCGGTGTGGCTCTTTTCTCAAAAGTGTATCGCACGCGACAACCAGATTGCCAACCGACAGGGCCAGTTGTGGCCTGTCTTGGCGCACATCATGCACATTTACTACCGCCCTCTACCCTCCTCGCCAATGACATATTCCGTGGGGCCTCAGGAATCTGATCGACCGCGAGCCTGTGAGCACCAAGGGAGAGAGAGATATCGGTAGCGAGATGCGAAGTGGCCAATTGCGCCTCTTCTTCTTTTTTTCTTCTTTTTCATTTGGCACGGGAGTCCGCATCATCGAGTCCAGTTACCAAAGAGGGCGCATGCAGCCAGGCCAACGTAATACGGGCCGACGCACAGCAGCCGGGGGGGAGGGGGGCAATTTTCCTGCGAAAACAGACAGGGGACGCTGAGAGAGGAAAAGGCGCTCCCTCTACTTTTCAGGGTGAGCAGGTAGTGTACATACTAACGGCAGGCCGGCTCTGGCATTGGTCAAATGAGGGTGGTTGCTGGCACATCCTGACGGCAGAACCCAAATTTCTTGTGGCTGCCCATTTCCGCGTCTTCCGACAGCTCGTCCTGATCGCCTTCGCATGATTCGAGAAGCAAAAAAAAATAAATAAAAAAAGGAAAAGGAAGACCCTGAGAGTTCGTCGGCGCCGACCGCCAAGTGAGGTGACATCAGCCGGGCTCTGATAGGACACACGCTGCTCTTGACGAACGCCCTGTATTGGAGGATGATCATCGGCGGTTCGTCTTGGACATGGTGTCGTCTTCTTGCTATTCACAAGCTGCGTACTGTAGTATGTAAGTATAAGGCCTCCCAAGGCTTCCCCTGCAAGAAGCATTGAAAACGTCGTCGGCACCTGGGTTGATGCTCGTTGACCACGGCGGCGTGCGATCGGGCGGCATGTCCGGCCATGAGCCGGCGGTGTTTTTGCTGACGTGCATGGATCCCCTAGCGATGTCGGGTTTCTCTTTGAAAAGCATACTTACCCGTAAGTGTACTCATGGCCTCTACAAGTAGTACTGCAGTAGTTTCCTGCGGATCATTCTCGGCAACTGGTCAAGTGCCTGGAGTGAGGCCCTCAAAGACGAACTGGAGACAAACGTCTTCGTAAGGGAAATACACTTATGGCAGACCTAGATGCAGCTGATCTGATACGTTTCTCACCGCCTTCGGATCTTGGACTATCAAAAGCGAGAGAGGGAGAGGGAGGGAAGGGGGGGGAAGCAAGGCCAGCCCCAGCAACCAGAAAACATGGTGTGTGGGCCCCACTCTCGCACACCTGGATGCGACCTCGACTTGTTGTATATGCAGAGGAATAGTTTATGTGGCCGAGGTTGACGCCGTCTCTCCTAGAATGATATATGACAGAACTCTTGCATCTGGCCCGGGATGGGACACGCGAGGGAACAAACTTATTCACTGGAACCAGCAAGAACGGACTGCCACCTAGCTTTGCATTCGCCGAGAACAAACAGACAAAAACACTCTCAACTCAACCTTTTTCTTCTTCTTTTTTTTGCCCACCACCAGGACCCGATCTACTACTGATCTACTTGTATGTCCGGCAGACTGACTCAACCACACACGCCTATCGTCACTGGGGGTCTACTCCTAGACTCTTCCCAGCGACGTTTTCAACAAAAACTTTGGACCAGACTAGAAGCTCTGGGTGGAAGGCGGACCAGTGAGCTAAAGCTTGTCAAGCTCCCATTCTTGAACGCTCTAGCGTGAACCTAGATTCCTCTAGATCGCTGTCAGATCTTTCGTCAGAGCGGCAAATAAATAAACAGGTGAGAGGCAGGAGCAGAGAAACATACTCGACAAGAGTGGTCTGTGGGGAGAGGAGGATAATAGGTACGTACCCAGGTACCATAGTAGTCCGTCTTCGGTCAGACCCGCCACTACCCGGCCCCTCTCTCTCTCTCTCCTGCAACCGAATCCACACCCAAAAGCCAGCCGTCCCCAGATTGGAATCCGAGCCGATATCCCATTTATTCCCACCCTCCTCTATCTCATCCCTCCCTCTCTCAGCTGTTGTACGATCAAAAAGATATTCTTGCCACGTCCGACATAACGTGCCACGTCAAGAAGAGAGTCATTCAGACAGACAGAAGATAAGAGAGGCCAACGAGAATTACAGAGAGACGAATATAAGTCGACTATCCATCTAATCACATTTATTCCTACCCTTATCTATCAATTTATCACCTCCGTCCCAGACAAGACATTACTGGACGGTCGCGTGCGACTTACACACAGACACACACCGCTGAGCCCGAGAAAGAGAGAGAGAGAGAGAGAGAGAGAGAGAGAGACTTGGTTCGGGACCCCCACTGCCCACGTCCAACTGTTTCTGTCCTCCCACGCCTCTTTACCTCTTTCGACTCACAGAACCACGCCTCATCCTCCTTTTCCAACACTACCACCTTTATTTTTTATTTTTTTTCCATCGACGACTGGGGCCTAAGCGCACGAATATGGCAATGGCGGATCTTGTCATGCCCAGACTGCCGGACCAGCAGTCGTCCTGGTTCCATCACCCACATCAACACCAGCCGACAGGCCACCAGAGATCCTTCTCCTATCACATGCCACAACAGTCACAGGGGCAGTTGCAACAGCAGCAGCAGCAGCAACGACAGCAGCAACAACAGCAGCAGCAGCAGTTTCAACATCATTCACAAATACCACAGCAGCCGCTGCAGCGCCAGTCGCCCCCTTTCAACAGCAACTCCTCCGACATCTCGCCTCTCAGCACATCCGGGAGCAATACCTCGCCCGTCTCACCAAAGAACTACCATGGCCGCCAGGTCCGACCACTCTACGTGCCCGCCGTGTTGCGGCCCAACGAATATCCATCAAGCGCAACCCCGGCCAAGACCTCGCCGGGTCCCGACGAGGCCGACGATGACGATCGTGTAGTGCGATCCAGCGGCAGCTTCACCAGCCTCTCGGGAATCCTGAGTCTCAGCAGGCTCTCGAGAAGAGACAGCGCCAAGGTCGTGGAATGGGACTGGGACCTCTCAAATTACCCAAAAGTTAACGGGCAGCCCACGCGGCGACACTGGAAGGTACGTGCAGCAGCCATGTGATGCGATGCGATGCGACGGTTTGCGACACAACAGATGGCGCACGCGAGCGAGCACAAAACACAAACGCAGCCGACACAAGAAAGGGGTTTATCGGTCCCGACATTGCACAACAATGTCTCAGAACATGATATCCCCCCCCCCCAAAAAGTGGCGTCACCTCGACTGTGTAGTAGCCTAGTCGCTTGCCTCCTTTTCTTTCTTTTTTTCTTTTCCGTGGCGAGACAAGATCACGCAGTCCGAAGGAGAGCTAACAGCACCCTCTCTTCCCCCTTTCCAGGCCGACCAGGAGTGCGAAGTCTGTGACGACCCAACCTGCAAGAAGTACTTCAACTACTTTGTGCGACGACACCACTGCCGCCGCTGCGGCAACATCTTCTGCGATGTACACTCGAGCCGCGAGGTGCCCCTCGACGAGAGCGCCAACTACAACCCGCGCGGCCAGATGAGCCGTTGCTGCCAGCACTGCTACAGCGACTTCAAGGCGTGGCGCAGCCGGAGCGGCAGTCAGGCGTCAAACCTGGGCCTCAACCAGGCACCGCACCAGCAGCACCC
Organism: Cryphonectria radicalis; assembly: GCA_014849355.1. Lineage (NCBI taxonomy): Eukaryota > Fungi > Ascomycota > Sordariomycetes > Diaporthales > Cryphonectriaceae > Cryphonectria > Cryphonectria radicalis. Next base: position 53,074 of record JACWQW010000071.1, on the reverse strand, counting down.
ACACCAGCCGCACGCCGGGAGCAAGACGGTGCCGGCCAGCCCCATCGGCGCGAGTCCCATCGCCGGCGCGAGCCCGACCACGCCGGGCAAGACCCAACCCGAGGTGGCGCTGAGCGTGCCAAGCGACTGGAACTGGAGCACCTTTTAGATGTGCTGCCCGTATTCTTTTCACAACATCATCAGTCTCGTGGCCACCCCGTCACCGCTTCGACTAACATACCCTATCTATCTACCTACTTTACTCACTTACTCGACATGACATACACACCCGCCTCATCATGTTCCCACCCAGGATACAGGAGAAGCTGATGATCACAACATCACCATCACAACAATGCCCAGTACGCAATCGATTTACGACGCATGAGGGTTCCCGACAAATAGATAAGACTGGGCTCAAGAGCCCTGCGACGAAGGAAGATAGACTCGACGCTTGACGCCCATCAGGAGAGAGCAAACACACGTGTCCTCCCTCTCCTGACTTTTCACACACACACACACACACACACACACACACACACACACAAACACAAACACAAACATACATCCACCCGTATTACACTGAGACGACATCCTCCTCTCCTCCTAACCACCATCACAAACTCCGACCAGACTCGGAAGACGACGTTCCTCCTGTACACCAACTTCACCATTTTTCCCTACTACCACCCACAAAGATTGGTTACACAAATTGTTCCTCATCGTTTACAACTACGCCATGACGATCTGCTTGTCTATTTTCGCATTTCACGCATTTAAGGTGTTCTTATCTGGAGACTTTTTTTTTTTCCTCCCGAAAGTCTTTTCTCCTTCTTTTCAGCGCTGGAGTTCAGGTTTCGTAAATTTTGAATTTTTTTTTTCCTCCCCCTTCTTCTCTTCTCGAAGGGCAAAGAGAGGGCGAGGGAGAAGACGAGAGAGAGAGTAGAGAAGGAGGGGGCAATGTATGCATGTATGCATTCAGGTACAGGAATTCCCAGGGGCGTTTATGATACCTTTCTCGACAGATGTCAAGGTAGTTTTTTTTTTTTTTCTTCTCTTTTTTTCTCTCTCTAATAGTCCACGATACAAGACATCTATCTCTCAGGTTTGCGGAGGATGTTGCTATCGATCTTTTTATCTGCCTAAGCTAAGCCATGGATTACGACCTTAGAATGAAGACAAGAGTCGTTATTAGATTGGAATTGATCCAAGGTTTCTCTCGAATATTTAGAACTAACTGGCTTTACCTACCTACCTAACCTACCTACCTACCTCGTCGCTCTTCGCTGCTTGTCTAATTACTTTTTTCCGTGAATGAATGCACCGGGTGATGGATGTTCTATTCTTTGACCATCTCCCCCCCCCCCCCCTCCTTCCTCTCTGTTCCCCTCTCTTTTTTTTTCTTTCTTCTTCCTTTTCGATGAGAATATGAATTTCATTAATTTTTACGTAATACCACTGATGATGACCCGCCCTCGTATAATAGCAGAGACAACGAAGGACGGACGGACTACTGGGATGCCCACCCCGAGAGAGAGAGAGAGAGAGAGAGAGAGAAAGAGAGAGAGAAAGTCTCAAGGCGGGGGGGGGGGGGGCCAAAGCGAGCGAATGAATGAACGAAACGAGTGAATGACCGGCCCACACACGGGAGGGAAGAACTACCAAAAAGAAAAATAAATATGTTGATGATGGGAGGAGTCCGTCTCAAGCAAAGGGTCAAAGCAGGCCACTCCACGTAGCGACAGCAAGATAAACAAACCAAGCAGCAGGACGAAAATGAGGGGGGGGGAGGGGGGGAATGTATGTTAGGTATCTATTCTCCATAATCACTTTATTTGATTCAATGTATGATGATGCATGAGAACCAATTGTCCCGTCATCACCGTCGTCCGTGGTCGGGTGAGAGCTGCCGGCCCGACTCTACTCGCTGCTCGTGGGCACACTATGAGCCCATTTTGGATGCTATAAGTGACACATAGGGTCAAGAACCGTATGAGCCACAGGCCATCCCTTTTGTTCTTCTCCACACTCCTGACAACATAAATATCTCGTCCATGCTGCTGCTGCTGCTGCTGATAACCTGCACCGAGAACGCCGTTTGCTCCCCGTTCTGATTCGGTATCGTCATGGGGGTGAAGGAATGCTATGCATGCAAAACAAAACAAACAAGTCTCGCTGGCTCTTCCTCTCACACGCCAGCATTTTTGTTTATCCACTCTGGCTGAGCACGCCGTCTCCTCTTCCCTTACAGCTATCTTGATTTTGTTTCAGTCCCAGTCCTCCGCAAGTACTCTGTGCCTTGGACGGTGGAGCCTGTCGGGTCTCTGTCCGCATCAAGTAAAGAATAATATTCATGATCATGCTGCTGTCGACTGTTGGTATTCTTGGAGATACCTGTTGGTGGCAAAGGATTTTTTCCCTTTTCTTTACCCGCAGGCGCTTTGCAGTCCTGCTGGTCTTGCCGACCAGGTTTTCATTCAAGCATGGCGCGACCGCCTGGCAGAGCCGTTCGCAGCCTTTCCGTTGGGGGAGGAGTTCAGCGGCTTGGCGTCTGCAGCGCCGTTAACGCGGTCGCTCTCGGGGGTTCCATAGACCTCTGCCTCGAGTCCCCTCGCGGCATCCCAGCCGGCCTTCTCCGCGACAGCAACCTGACTCTCGCGGCGGTTCCTGTCCTTGCGCGCAGACTCGGCGCCCGCACGGCGCAGGTAGCTCGTGATGAAGAACTTGACGAACAGGTAGGTCAGGGGGGCGAGGTACAGGACGTTGAGCCAGATGGCGAAGGTCTGGCCCGAGGTGACGATGCAAGGCACGATCTTGTGAACACTGACCGTCTCCTCGACGGTGGTGACCTGGGGAATTGCCGCGTTAGCCTCTGTTGCTGCTGCCTCATCGGTGATGGCGGCGGCGGCGGCATTATTCACCTTGGACGCGGCCCCGAGGATGAGCTGCTTCAGGCTGTCGAGAAGGGCTGGGCTGGCAGCAGCGGCCTCGGTGGCGGTCGTGGCCGCAGCCGAAGCCGTGGTGCTCTTGACGACGGTGGTGGTGACGGGCACGGTGTAGCTGACGAAGGAGTGGATCATGGCATAGGAGGCGCCGACCAGGAACTGGGTGATCTGCAGGGTCGTCAAGGTGCGCTTGATGACAACGGGCACGCGGATGGAGAATGCGCTCAGCGTGTAGTAGGTATACTGTGCATCATCATCATCATCATCATCATCATCAATGTGTCAGCAGCACTCACTCGTGTGTGGCAGGAGGAGGAAGAGGAAGAGGAGAAGGCGGGGAAGAAGGAAAAGAAGGGCCTTCCCTTCCCCCTCACACAAGGACGTGTTGTGCGCCCCCCGCCCCCCTACCCCCGGATCTGTGACTAACTCACCATCATAGCATGGATACCAGAGTTCACAAAGACGAACATCCAGATGGGCGGAGACATGTAGCGCATACCAGCCCACATGCACATCATGGCGCCGGCGTGGTGGTAGGTCTGGAGGGTGGAGCTGAGCTTGCCCTTGGCCAGGATGATGAAGGTGTCGAGGACCTCGTAGAACTTGCTGAGGTAGAAGATCCAACCGTAGAAGGCCAAGCCCTCGTTCCAGATGCGGCCGGTCTCGGTGCGGCTGGGGGTCCCGTCACTGGCGAGGGAGACGCTGCTCGAGTAGGACATCCACCGACCGTCCTGCTGGCTGTAGTAGACGGCGTTGCCGAGCCCCCCAGGACCATGAAGCCTAGTCATGCTGTCCACGAAGCCATTGACGCCCTGCGGCGAGGTTGGGCTGACGACACTACGGTACATGACGCCCACCATGCCGCAGAAGGTCCAGGCCGAGTAGACAGCCAGGAAGACATTGTGGGCCACGACAAAGGCGTGGAACAGGCGTGTCCTGCTGAGGGCCCATGGCCTCCTGCCGTTCGAGGTGTTGTATCTGTTTAGGAGCTTGGCGCTCACGGCGTAGAGGGCGGCGATGGTGATGGGCACCTTTGCGTCGAGGGCGGCCTGGTAGATGTGATCGGATATCAGGACTGGGGGCGCCGAAGGAATAGAACCCGGTAGGGGCGGCGGGAGGAACTGCGGCTCGCTGGTCGGGCCGCTGAAGAGGGCCCAATCAGGCGACGTCACATACATCTGGGGCGGCCCGTCCATCGTTGATTGGAGACTTGTGGTGCGAGTGTGTGTGTGTGTGTGTGTGTGTACGTGGTGTATGTGTGAGTGTATATGTGTCTGTCTAAGTAAAGTACTTTAGACAAGGGGAAATGCAGCCTGGAGAAGAGGAGGGAGAAGAAAAAGTGGTGTATGTAGGTTGGGGACTGTCACAAGGATTTCATGTCAAGACCTGATGAAGAGAGAGAGAGAGAGAGAGATTTTGTGTGGGGATTTTTTTTCTCTCTTCTCTTCCTCTTTTGTTTTGTCGTGACGCAACTTCCACTTGTTGCTTCCCAACAATTTTTTGTTTTCGCCGCTTTAGGGCGTTTTCCCGCGACAAGGACAGGCACAGATCCGAGCCTCGGCTCCTGGGCCGTGCGGGCGATGGAAATGGGATGGGGACCAGTTTCGAATCCCGCATTAAAAAATATGTGTATATGCAGCTTTGTGGTTATTCAAGTTTTTTTTTTTTGGTTTGTTGGTGTAAAGTAGCAAACTGATGATCCACCTTGTCTAGATGCTTGCTTGTGTCACAAATATTCAGGGTCCAGGCGGGGGGGCTGCTTGCTTGCTTGATGGAGTTTTTTCTTTCTTTCTCTTTGCTTTTCCCCCAAAAAGTTCGTGGCTCAAGCAGGGAGCAAGGACCAGCCCAGTAGTGAAGAATTAATTGTGCGGTGAGTAAAGTAATGTTCTGGAGACATCGATTGGTGAAGCACAGTCAAGACAATACTCTGTCTTCTGAATACCTTCTTCCTCTCTCCTGTCTGTTATAACTGATGGATGATCTGTACTGTGGCATGCGCGTCAAAGCATGTCGCACCCAGGCTGGGGCCAAGCTGTCGGGAGAACGGAAGCGGACTTTTATCCTTTCACGTGCACTCTACTCCGCCGTGAAGACTTCTCATCTGTGGGATCAAGTGAAGAAAGAAAGAGAAAAAGCTCAAAAGGTACAACCACATGGGGCTGTTCGATATCTGTGCAATACCAAACCCTCCCAAATTGGCCATGTTACATACATCCTCATGATGTGGCAAATACTTAATTACATACTACAAAGTTTTGTTGAATTTTTCCAAGCCTGCGCCCCCGTGCCGCCCCTTCACAGATCATTGCTTGGCTTGGACATTAGCACCGGCCCTCCGCGGGCTGCGAACCTGCAGCTCTGCCTTCAGTCCAACAAGGTGATCTCAAAAAGTAAAAAGACATAGACACACAGAAAGATGCGACATCTGAGTTCTTTTCCTTGTGGGAGGGGGCTCGTAATTTACATGGTATGATCATCAGGTCCATGGTATGGGAGTCGGAAAAAGGAAGATAGTCGTCCCCAGGTGGACACACCAGGATCACAAGCGTGCATCTTGGGGTAGCACTTGTGGCCAGGGAAATGCACTAAATAGGCATGTGCATAAGTTTCTGTTTCTGTTCCTCGGCCTCAACAAAAAGAAAAAGAAGGAAAGAAAAAGGAAAAAAAAACTTAGGAGGAGAGTGTTTGTCTAGTCGACATTTCCCATCCGAATACTCCCGTACCACATGCCATACCTCTGCTTCATCTGGTCTCTGATCCGGCAAGCAAAGGCGAATTTCGCTTCTTGTCAGTGCAAAGATCCTGGTTGCGCACCAGCAAACGGCTCATCCCGAGGGTCTTTACTACTGTAGCAGCGACTTATTTTCATGGCGGGATCCGAGGAATGTTCTCCAGCAGCTTCTACATAGTACTTGAGTACTTGGATGTACCGTAGCAGTAATGATTTGGACGCTTGTGCCTCTCTATTACCTGCCAGGATAATTATTGATGATGATGATGATGATGATTATTATTAAAATTGTGTGCATGCATGAAGTACAGCTGCAGGGGCCTTCTCCAGACTATTGATGTGTCTGCAGCCACAGCACCGTCCGTCCCGTCCGCTCGAGACCCTCTTCATCAGCTCCAGCTCCTCCCCTAAATGCTTACTGTCTTACTACAATATAGACTCCTCTGCATCATCCAGCAGGTGTTTTTCATTCTCTTTTCTCAGTCTAGGACATCCGACGTGCAGGAGAATATATAGCATGTCCGGAAATATGCACCAGAGAGGGTTGGTTGGATTCGTCTACTATTCGACGACAACCAGAGCCAGCCAGCCCTTATCCCAGCCCCTCCACAATCAAAAGCAACATGCATTGCCTCCTCTCTGGATCAGCACCACTAGATGGACGGACTGTATCACACCGCCTTCCTCAGCATGGTCGGGAAGAATCACCACGTCCCCCTCTCCTTTGGACACAAAGTAGCCAATCGAAGATAGAAATCTAGATTGAGGCTCGATAAGCAAGTCCGACAGGTCGCCAAAGGTGTCGGCAGACCTGCCCGCCCATGAGAGGCCCCATTTACCCCGTGTGTATGCTGTGATGCTGTAGATGGATCTCGGGTTGGTGGGTCCCCAAGCAATAAGTAAAGTAGGTACAGGGGCGGAAAGCGGGCGCGCCCATGGGAGATCAACAACTGGAGATGTTGCTGTGGCAGCCCTGCGTGGCTTAGAGGGGCCTAGGCAGGGGGACCGTTATTGCTTCTTACGGTGCAACCCTGATCGATGTTGACTGGACTCTTGGTGTCATGAGCCTGGGCTGCATAATATCCAGCCGAGTTGTGTCTTTACAATATGTCTCATGCTACCGTCACGAACGACGCTCTCCAGAAATAACCTCAAATTTAGTTGAGTAAGTATCAGGGGGGCAAGGAAAAGGAGACAGGTACACTTGCCATGGATCTTCCAGTGATGTCCTCCGAGCCTCTTCAGGCACCACGATCGCCCGAACTGCCCGTGACGCCCTCAACCGGTTTCTGGAGTGAGACCCAATGGGACATAATCTGGGCCGTCATGGACAGCGTAATACCTGCCATCGTGACCAAGCCGTCCCTCACAGACCGACAGAGCCAGCTGGGCATATCGGATGCTACATATTTTAGCGTAATGGAGACGGCCACACACACGAAGCTCGAGACGAAAGACGAGGCTTCTCTGCAGGCCTTTCTGCAAGAAAGACCGTCCACCAGCCAGGCGGTCCGAGAGACCATCATTCGAATCACCTCTCGCCTACCTGTGAAGCAGCAGGAGGCACTTGGTAAATTTCTGTCCAGCTTAACGTACGTAACACTCCCCCTCCCCCCCCTCTCTCTTTCTCTCTTTCTAGATCTCTCTTATTTTATTTCATTTTCTCTTGGGGGGGGGGGGGGGGCAATACGCAACGAAACGCAGCCACTTTATACTTACATGCATCCATCCATACAGCTCTAGCATAGGGGCCTTCCTCATGACAGGCTCGTGCATCCCCTTTCACCAGCAGTCCGCCCTGGCTCGGGAGGCTGTCATCCAGGGGTGGCACGTCTCCTGGCTGCCCAGCCTGAGGCGCGTCTCGAGGGCCCTCGTCCGCATCGCCCAGATCGCCTGGCTGATGTCGTCGCCCGTGTTCCGGCAGGTCGTCGGCTATCCAGAGGTACCCCTCAACTGGAAGCCAGCCCCCGACTTTGACTTTGCGTTCCTGCAACCCGGGCCTGGAGAGGCAGCATGCTCACCGTCAACCACCACCACCACCACCACCACCACCACCACTACCATCGAGACCGACGTCGTAATCGTAGGCTCAGGTTGCGGTGGCGCCGTCTGTGCCAAAGTCCTTGCCGAGGCGGGCCACCGCGTGCTGGTCGTCGACAGGGGCTACTACTTTCCCCCTTCCCAGCTCCCCATGCCTGGCGCCGCCGCGAGCCGGTATCTTTTCGACCGCGCCATCAACGGCTCCGTGGACAACTCCATCAGCATCGTCGCTGGGGCGACCTGGGGCGGAGGCGGCACCGTTAACTGGAGCGTGTCGCTGCGGACGCAAGATACCGTGCGCAAGGAGTGGGCGGCCCCTGAGGAGGGCGAAGCAGGAGGGCTTGGGTTCTTTGCTGGGCCCGAGTACGAGGCCTGCATGGACCGTGTGTGTGAGCGCATGGGTGTGTCGACGGAGCCGGTGGTGCAGACGCATCGTGGGCGGGTGTTGCTGGAGGGCTCCAGGAGGCTAGGCTGGCGGGCGGATGTGTGTCCGCAGAACACGGGTGGCAAGGAGCACAGCTGCGGGCACTGCACGATGGGATGTGGGAGCGGGGAAAAGCAAGGGCCGGCGACGTGTTGGCTGCCTGACGCGGTGAGGGCAGGGGCGGAGTTTATGGAGGGGTTTGACGTGGAGAAGGTGCTCTTTGAGGAGGAGGGGGAGGTAGATAATAACAACAATAATAAAAAAACGGTGACAGGTGTGGTTGGGACATGGACGGCGAGGGACGCGAAGGGCACGGTGAGCGGTGCTGTCGAGGAGCGGGTTACAAGAAAGGTTATGATCAAGGCGAAGAGGGTTATTGTTAGCTGTGGTGCGCTGTGGACGCCAATGCTCCTATTGAGGAGTGGTTTGACCGTGAGTTCTTTCTATTTTCCCTCGTCAGGAAAGAGAGAGAGAGAGAGAGAGAGAGATTTCAGAGCTGACTGATGACGCCTGCTCCTTCTTCTTTGTCTTCTCCAGAACCCTCAAATCGGAAGGAACCTTCGGCTTCATCCATGCTACACGGCAGGCGGCTTCTTCACGGACGATACAAAGCCATGGGAAGGTGCGTTTAATCATGCCACTCTCTGTATCTCATCATGGGCTAAACCAATTATTATGGTCGTTCTTATTGATAGGCGCCATCATCACGAGCTATTGCTCCGAGTTGGAGGATCTCGACGGACGCGGACACGGCGTCAAATTAGAAACCACCAACATGACAGTAAGACACCAAGACTCAGATCTCGCACCACCATCAGCGATTATTTCATTAACAATCCCCATCCCAAGCCCTACACATGCCTATCCTCCTTACCCTTCCGCACCGGCCTCGACTTCAAGCGCAACGCCCTACGCTATCGCCACTTCGACGCCTTCATCTCCGCCACCCGCGACCGAGACTCGGGCCGCGTTTACCCCGATCCAGCCACGGGCGCCATCCAGATCGACTACACCCCGTCTGACTTCGACCGCGCCCACGCCCTCGAGGGCGTGCTGGCGCTCTGCAGAATCATGTATGTCATGGGGGCCAGGGAGATCGAGCCGTTCGTCAGCGGCGTCGAGCCGTTCGTGCGGGAGGGGGGCAGCAGCACACAGGAGGAGGCGGCGGAGGAGGAGAAGAAGACTGGAGATGCCGAGGACCCGGCGTTTACGGCCTGGCTCGACAAGGTTCGGCGTCTGGGCTCGATACGGGGCAACGTGGGGTGTGCGTCTGCACACCAGATGGGCTCGTGCAGGATGAGCGGTAGGGAGGACGGCGGGGTGGTGGATCGTCATGGGAAGGTCTGGGGGATGGAGGGTTTGTATGTTGCGGACGCGAGTGTGTTTCCATCGGCTAGTGGTGTGAATCCCATGTTGACGGTCATGGCTATTGCGGACTGGATTGCTAGAGCTGTGGATAGGGACTTGGAAGGGGGGAGGGGAGGGGATGAGGAAGGAGGACGGTAAGGAGGAGGAGGAAGAGTAGGGGCCAGAGGTAAAGAGACAGCACTCGGTTTTTGGAATTGGGCTTGGTCGTTCGTTTCAGAAAGTGCATTCCCAGAATCTCTCGCCGACCAGAGTGTCCTCGGATTGGTCATACTTATTTCAGCTTCAACTTTTCACAGTGCCACCCATATCATTCTTTGCATTGTCAGTGGTGTGATGTTTAACCTTCACTGCTGCCTCCCCGTATTCATCCATCCTCCTGTTTTCAAGGGTTGAACCGCAGGGTCAGACCACTTCTGGTGGAAGTAGTTTCTTGTGGCAAAAGCTCTGTACGAGGAACCACTTATACTCGTATTTAGTTAGCCCTGCCTTCAGCCAGGGAATACATACAATGTTGACTTTTTGTGTTCATGTTCATATTTACCCTCAATATCTTGGGGTCCGTTCAAAGGTAGTAGATGTATAGCAGGGCAAAACCTCGTACAATATCATGAACCTGGGGTTAAAAGAGGGAGTTACCAAATGCAAACGAGAATCTAGAGATCAACCCCCACCCTCCAAGTCAACCAAACAGACGGATCATATATTCAACCGCCGCCCCAAAGGATTCGCCAAGCCACCACACAAACACACAGGGCTGGCTCGCATCCAAATATAAGTCACACAACCCACTCAGGACCCCCGTTTTCCCCCAGGCTCGACCAGCCACAGGAATGCACTGAGCAGGCACCCTTCTCCTCCCCCCCTCCCCCAAAAGGGAATCCTAATTGTGACCCCTCGGAAGCAGCCGTGCATAGCTCAAAAATCCAAATACCATTTTCCTAATTAGTCTCTCTAGAGCCCTAGTCCTTCTCCTTTTTTTTTTCAACGTCACAGGTCACAGAGGGATCAACTGAGTGAGTGTATTTTGGCCATCAGAGGTTGAAGTCTGCCTTGCCATTCCTCCAAGAAATCCATCCCCTCCATTCATTTCCCTTTTTGTTTGGTTCTTGCTTTATAGGCTCAGTCTCTCAAGGAGAGATATTTGCCACAAAGTCTTGTTATACGGCGGTAGAGGAGGCGAGAACAAAAAAAAGGCGTTCGTTCACATTGGAGAGAGGGGGGGGGGGAGCGAACCTTATATCGCACATCACAGGGAGAAATCCAGTTCGTCTGTCTATCCTGGCCCTAATACATAGTAAAAGAAAGGTGAGTTCAGGTAGGTAGACGATAATTAAGATCAGATCAATAAATAAAAACCAAAAATGCTGCTAATGTGATTCCTATGTCTCCCTGCTTTGGAGGAATCCCAGACGCCCTTCACCACAAGTCCAATATGCCTACCCTTCCTATTTTCCCAAACCCCTCGCTCAGAAAACTTTCTATCCAAAAAAAAAAAAAAAAAAAAAAAAAAAAAAAAAAAGAGGAACACCAAAAAAAATTCTATGCCGATTCCAAATACATGCTTTTCTTCTTCTTCTTCCACCTACAACGTCGCAACCCACTCATGCTGAACATCCCAGTCCGTATCGAAGCCATGCAGCTTCCTGAAGACCGCGACCCACGTGCCGTCCTCCCTCTCTGGACCAATGATCGCATCATGCACGCGCAGCTCTTCGGGGAGTCCGAACGGCGCCTCTGTGGGCAGGTTTTTCGGGACTTCCTTGTTCGCCGGCTGCTGCTGCAGGGAGGCCATCGATGCGGCTCTTGTGAGTTGTTGTTGATAGGGTGCATGGCTGCTGCTGCTGGTCATTGTCTGGTAGCGAATTTGTTCCTCCATGTCCATAGACGAGATTTCCGAGCTGCCGGAACGGGAGGAACCGTCTGCTGCCGCGCCACCTTGCTCTGCGTGGTGCATCTGGTTCGCGTTTCGAATCGTGTCGTAGGAGACGGGCGTAAAGGACCTCACAAGAGATGGTTGCTGATGGAACTCGGGTCCCTGAGGCTGCTGCTGTGGCTGCTGCGGCTGGTGCTGGTGTTGTTGTTGTTGTTGTTGTTGTTGTTGTTGTTGTTGTTGCTGTTGCTGTTGCCACAGCCAGGTCTCGCCATGACCTTGAGGGTTCAGGAACGCCATCGTTGGCTCTGCAAGGGAGGCTGTTGAGTACCCATCATCGAGGGATGTAAGCGAGGCAAGCGAGGGCGGCTGGGAGAGTGATGAAGAGACCTCGGCGTCCACCTGCATGAGGATGGACGGGTCCAGAGGCGGTTGGAAGGCTTCGATGCTTCTGTGGCTCAGGACCGGCATCGTTCTTGGCACGGTGGCGGGTGATACCATGGCATGTTTCTGCTGCTCGCCTTCCATGCTCACACGGTAGGGGCCCAGGTCACCCCGGGCCTCATAATGCTGCTGATCATGTGGAGGCGGCATCTGGTTCGGTGGCGTGTTGTGGCGCGTGTTCTCTAGCGGGGCTTCCGCTATACTCGATATCGATTGCCTCGCGGCTGAGTATCCTGGCGCCTGCGCCCATCGCTCCTCCAGGGAGACGATATGCCCTGCCAGGGCGCCCATCACGCTCGCCCGCCACAGGTTCTCGCGTCGGAAGGGGTTTCGTTTGAGCAGCTCTAGAGCCGATCGACGGATCAGAGGGTGCCTGCACTTAGTGGCCACGTAGTATAATGGAGGGATGATGTGTGTCTCGAAGGTGAAGTTGCTGGTGTAGGCAATGGAGAGCTGCTCTGGCGCTGGGAAGTACTGCAGTACCTCTGTAGGAGGTGGGTATCTTTGCTGTGTGAGCACCGGAAGGTGTTGCGGCGAGGCTTCTAGGTCAAGATATGCGGCAGCCAACGGGACGATGGCTGCGAAGGAGGAAAGAAAATCGTCATAAACAACCTCGGACGAGCTCAGTGCCGTGGAAATCCAGATGTGCTGTGCATGTAAGTACATCTGGAGGACCAAGAGCGCACTCTCAGGGCCAAGCTGCGACCTCGAGGCCCGGAACAGGGAAAACGCCACGTTGAGCTTGGCTAGTCGCGATAGCAAGCGATCCTGCTCTACCTCGAGCAGCCTCATTGTCTCTCGCGGGATCTGGTCGCTGGGGTTCTTTGCCGGCCGTGCTCGTTGGGTAAATCGAAACGCCTGCTCCATGAACTCGTGCATGCTGTGCCGCATGTTGTCGATCGTGTCGAAAGTATCAGGAATCTCCCTTTGCGGCTTGAGAGACTCGGGTATGGGTATTGGGCTGGCGCCAAAGAGGAATGATGTAAGGCTGAGCCGGGTATACAGCGGGACCACGTGGCGGACGATGCAGTCCATCTCAGGGTCCATGGAACGCTGGTCCAGCCTTGCCAGCAGCTGTCTGCCTTGCTCGAGATGAATGAGGGACTCCTTATCCTTGCCCTGCATATACTCGATGCATACGAAGAGGACGCATGTGAGCAGTGAGGCGAGAGGCTTGGTGAGAGGATTGTTCATCTGGTCTAGAAGACGAGCGATCGCCTTGTTGTACTGCTGAAGGGCAAAAGACTGCGTGTTTTGTGGTAGCACAGCACCGTCTCTGGAGGGGGCAATGGTACCAGCGGCAAGACCCTCGTGAAGACTACTCACGGCGAGGACGGCATGTCGGACCGCAGGCTCCGTCTGTGAGATTTGCAGCACGATGACCCTCCAAAAGGAGGCATCGAAATCGCCAGAGATGCAGGGTGCCGTTACGTGCTGGAAAAAATAAAAGGATCGTTTCTCCTCCGGCGCCGAAAACTCCAGGAGGGGCCCCAGGACATGATCATGTGGGCTCTTCTCCTTCTTAAGACGCCTTCCGGCCAAGACCCTGGGGTCGAGATAGCCGTCGCATTTGCGCCCAGTCTTTGTGCACCTTAGACAGAAGGGCTTTGTCTCATCGCACTTAACCTTGCGTATTCTGAGTCCGAGGGTGAGTGCTACTTCAGCGGCTTGGCTTCCGGATGGATGTGCAGGTGACGAATCAACTTACTTGCAGGTAACACAGCCCGTTCTAACCTTCTTAGATCCTTTTCTGCCAGATGAGGCCGGCGTCACAGCGGGGCTTGAAGACCGGGAGTCGGAAGGCATGGCGTCAAGACGATAACAGTTGTATAGAGGAGGCCCCAGACCGGAAGAGTGGTTAGGGTCGTGTCGAGACATATTATATATCCTTTAGCTGAGACTTTAGAGCGAGCATTGCACGTGTTCCAGCTCGCTGACCTGAGATGGCGGTCGGTTCGAAGAGTAGCTGCCTGGTAGTGTGTGTGTGTGTGTGTGTGTATTTGTGTGTGTGTAAGAGAGAGAGAGACGCTGAGAGAGAGAGAGAGAGAGAGAGAGAGAGAGACGCCGAGAGAGAGAGAGTGAGAGAGAGACAGGATGTGTGAGTGTGTGTGGCTGCTGGTTGGTAGGATAGGATAAGGGGGTGTCTGCTAAAAAAGTGACTGCAGTTCGCAAACAAAACCACTTGCAGGGGTTGGAACACCCTTCACGACGTTCCCAATCAACCAACTCGAAGGATTCTGCAGAAATCTGTTTATGGGGACGGCCGTAAGAGACATGCAGCTTGTAGACGTAGAGACTTGGGGTGATGAGAGCAGGGGGATTGATCGAATGATGTCGAGCCGCAGTGAACAGAGCGGGAGGGTAGGCAGGCAGCATAAGGAACACTCGGCGTGTAAGCAGGCGGGGATGGACTTTGTCTGGGCTTTACCGGGAGCGACAAGGCAAAGAACGGGTGTTGCAGCCCTGTGGATGTTTCCATGCGGTTGAGTGAGTCCAGACGTTCCGGAATTATGTCCTGTCCAAGAGCGTCAGACGCGGACATTGAAGGATGACCACCAATATGCCTGCCTATCGATTGCAGGTTGCAGGCGTGGCTGAGGGCAGGGCAGGATGGAGCGTAAGAACCGAGGGCCTGCGTGGCATGTACCCGGGCGACTGGGTAGGTACTTTAACCATGGCTGTGGGTTTCCAGGGATTGGAATCCTCCTCGCAGCATACTACGCCGTACTATGTAACGTACATACATTTCCTGCCGCGCTGCAGCCCTAGAACCTGCATTGCCCCCCAAGTGGCTGCTTAGCGTCCAAGTAAACCAAAACAGAGTGATGAAAACCTGTGAGTATAATTATTGGTCAGCCAGAACGTTTCTGCGGTCAGATAGGGGCGCTTCCCCAAGAGAGAAATGACACTCCTTTTTCTTCGTATCTCAGGCTCGCAAGCCTCCACATAGGAATCTCGCCACTTGACTACTGCTGCGCCTGTGATGAGGGCGGGAAAAAAGAAAGAAAAAATTTGCCTCTTGAGATTTCCAAATTGGAAGAGCTGTGTGCTCGTCTTTAACTATGGACAAAAACAAGAAAGAAGAAGAAGAAAAGCCTGCCGGCGTCGCCAAGTCTCGAAGTTGTGGGTCCTTCTATATGGGTAGTATGCAGAAACAACCCCCCAAGGAGAGCTTCGGATGACGAGCAATGCTACCTAGTATGTAAGTGAGGGGGAAGCAAACCGTGGTTGGAGGATTGTCTTGGAGGAGGGCAGCAACGATAAGCTGACGGCTGCAACCTTCTTGTGTCTTACCTCTGACGCTCAAGTCCCACAAGCGCTGTTTTCTCACCAGCCTCTGCTATTGTGTAACCAGACCGCGCTTCCCTAGCCCTCATGAGTCTTTAGACAAAGAAAACTGACGGTGCACCTGTACAACCGTATCTGATTAACCGGAGAAACACCTAGGTGAAGACGTTTCTTTTCTCTCTTGTTGCCCCCGCCCCCCCTTTCTTTTTCTTGTTCTGCCCAGGATATGTACTGTGCGTATTCTTCCAAGTAAGCTTTCTGCGCAGTCCGGGCTGACTGCAGTCTATCAAAAAATTGTTTCCTTCAACCATCCAGGCTGAGTTCATAGGCGGGCGTTCTTTCTGCAGGACGACGAGGCTGGATCTCGCGTTCCAGCCAATCCCACGTTGTCATATAGGATGCACACCTGACCAAAGCTCGGGTCGTACGGCGACGTTACACAAAGTCGTTCCTTAGTACGCGAATCATATCCAAGCTTGAGAATGAGACTCCTCGAGCGAACGCAGAGGAAGAAAGCCTCCTGGCTCGGTGTGGTTTTTTTTTTTTTTTGTCAGCCTGCATGAGTTTGTTAGCTTGTTTCGTTGGACTTGGACCATACGACATAGACTGAACGCCGCCGGGGCCTCCTATGTCGTATGTAGAAGAGGGCTGTTGCTATCCGTCCAGAACCTTATGTACTACTACAGTTACAGTCGCGACCGTCACTTCTGTCTTCCGATTGGATTAAGAGAAATGGCCGCCTTCTGTCAGACTGCTCCTCCAATGTCTCACACCCAAACAAAAACATATCCGCACCGGAGCATACCGCAAGGCTTCCGGTACCGGTTTGAGTCTGTCTGTGATAAGACTTTCAGTGTACAGCCATAACAAGATACTTCCGAAAGTGCCGGCTTGTATCACCTGCCAAGATGGTGGTCCTGGACAGCTCATGCAGACAGTCTTTCCAATAAGCGGACGCCTAGCAAGGCAGATCAGGAAGATCAGGCATGATGTAGGACAAGGTAAGACGGCTTGTTGACTGGTGCTTCGAATGTGACGTCGAGATTCATGTCAAGAGACTACCCCAAGCGAGGAATCCTGCGCAAAAGGCTGGCTCATCGCATACCCAGGGTAGCCCATTGAATCCCGGAGGGGTGTGTACAGGAACTGAAGAGAAGGCATACAAAGCAAGGAACACAGCGCCGAAATGCAAATCGGCGCAAGTTGCCTCCGTAGGGCTGAGACATCCTGGGCGCCGAGTATTGCTGTTGGCCCAATCCCATCCCGCTCTCTCCCTGGAAAACACCAACATTTTCAGCCACTGTAATGAAGTTCAGGCTCTTCAAGGTGTCTTATAAAAGTCAGGCCACAGTGGTGACCCAGGGTTAAGCCTCAGGATCAAAGCTCAGGCTGTGTTTCAACAGTGGTCGGAATTCTCAAGGGATAAAATAGGCTTGCCAGATCCTCTGCCCATCACGATCTCAGTCTCCAAGTCGCCACATAGTGAGTTGATGTTTCAATGCATCCATTCCAAGTCTAATAATGAGCCAGAAAAGCACCATAGTTGACGATGACTGTTCACAAGTCCTATGGCTCGAACTCAAATGAAGCCCTGCTGAGATTTATGGTCAGGGCATTGGGATAGACCACTCTTGATCAATTTTGAATGTTCTTGGACATGACACCTGTCAGCATACAAAACCAGAGAATGGTCACAAAAGCCAGCTTTCACGAGGGCTGCTTCCAAATGTACATACCTGATGAAGAGTGGGCACATTGAGATGTGCAGCCCCAGATTTTTTGTCACCTGAAGACATTCCACAAAATTTCAAGGGACTCAATTTCATTTTGCAGACGCCCTGTCACTCTGAAGGGCTATGCCAAGGCATCATTACCAATGCCTTCTGTTGCTCAGCCAGTCGGTCACTCAGTCAGTCGAGCCAGTGGGGGGCTGTGATCATGAAAATAGGACCTTCAGATGATGCCTCAATGCAGGTGGTAATCCAGGTAAAGAGGGGCAAGAGGAGATACATGCTGCAGTCTCTGCATGTAGAGGCATTGCATAGCATCCTTGCAACCTTGGAGAGAGTCCAGAAAAGGAAAAAGGAAAGAGTTGTTGTGCATATTTGACGTGAAGTCTTGGATGGGTGGAATTGTTACATAAGCAACCAACCAGGTTTGTGGCAGGTGCAGTTGACATCACTCTGCAGGCCCATCGGCCCTGGAATTTTCACGGCATTTGGCAAGCTCAACCAGCACTTTACTTAAAAAGCTGCGGCCTCATCAAACAGCCATCACACACGACTATCCATCTAGCCCAGACAAGCCAGCACCTCAGACAAGAAAAAAAAAAATGGACCAGTGAGTACAGTTACAACTCATTCGTACGCCTTACACTTTTTCGTTCGCACGCTGCAGGACTAACCGTCCAAACCTGCACACAACAGACTAGGCGGACTCAGTGCCACCGAGCAGCGCGAGCTCGAGCAGCGTATGCAGAAGCGCCAGGTCAAGGAGTTTGTGAGCGTAAGTTCTTGTTCTTCTTCTTCTTCCTCCCACCATCGCTCTACTTATGGACACGCCCCCCCCCCCCCTCCCTCCCGACCCCTTGGCGCGATCGCTGACCTGTGCTGGCGACCAGCTCTTCGGCAACCTCGTCGATCACTGCTTCTCCTCCTGCGTCAACGACTTCACCTCCAAGGCCGTCTCCGAGCGCGAAAATGGCTGTGTCACCCGCTGCGTCCAGAAGTACATGGCTAGCGGCCAGCGGCTGGCTGAGCGATTCCAGGAGCACAACACAGAGATGGCGACCAAGATGGGTCAGAGGTAGATGCAGCTGCAAGAGACAGAACGGTGTGATTGGGAGCAAAAGGGCGTCGCGAAAGCCTGAAAGAGCATTAGAGCACAGGAACTCCTCCTGTGAGGCTTCTTCTGGCGTCGAGGGTGCCATGCGTAGGACTCCATACATCGAAAGGGCGAAAGCATGGGCTTTTTAGAGGACAAGTGACGGAGATGAAATGGAGCCAAGACAGGCATGCCTGGGGGCCTGAGCATATTGGTCGATGAGAGCCATGGTGTGAAGTCGCGAGAAAAACTCGTGTAAAATCACCAGATGGGCTCGGGCAATGGATGCCAATTGCTGGGCATAACGACTCGGCAATTATGAAAATGCAGCAGCCAGACATACCAGCAGCAGCACAATTCTACTCACATTCATATAACTCGTATACTCCCTCAAACATCACATTTTTTGTGCCATTGGTCATGGTATCTCTGTGTCCCGCTATCCTGCCAACCATTTTGCTATCCAGCCGAACGCCGAAAATGCTACAATTTGACCTTCTTTGCTCCGGTTTCTTGAATCCAGTTCATCTGGGACGTAATTACTCGAGATCGTCACTCAGCACCTCCTTGACAGCCTCAAGCAATGAGACCACTTTCTCCTCCAGCACGCTGACGCCCTCCGCAGACGTCTTCATGTTCTTCCAGTCAGCCTCACGCTGGCCTAGGGATACCAGCCTCTCGCGCAGCATTTTCCTGGTCGACAGCCAATAGTCCACACACTCTAGTACTGTGGCCGAGTCCCAAGACACCTCCGGGATTTCGCGATTGAAATTCGTCCTGTACCCGCTCAAAACGCGTGTCAGGAGTGCAAGTGAGTTGATCTCCGAGACGCCCAATAGCGTGACGAAGTGGACCCCCTTCGCAGCTGTCCTGCTCATGCCTGGTGCTTCTATGCGCTCGGTGCTGCTATCTAGTAGGTTGGGAAACTGGTTGAGAACGTAGGCGACCTCGGTGGCGATGTTCGGCCCCAGTCCTGGCGCGGACAGCACGTTAAGAAGTAGGGGCAGGATGCCCTTCGCCCAGATATCATAGCAGCGTTGGGCCCCTATGTTGTCCGCGAAAGGCTTCACGTTTGGTTGCTGAATGCGGCTGGTGATGCTGGCTGCAGCAATCTGGGCCAGCAGGCCGTCCGATGCAAGGTGCTCAGCCATCGCCGGAACATTGGACAGCTGCAGCAGGAACAGTATGCTGAGCTCTCCATAGATCGGATCGCCGTTGATCGCAAATTTGTCCGCCCAGGAGAACAAAGATAGCGCAGCCCGCCCAACATCCTCTGAGATCATGATGCTCAGAATCTCGCCAGAGTACTCGTCCATGGCTGGCAGGCATAGACATGCTTGCAGGATAGCAGTGATGAGGGCCAGGTCTTCTGGTAAGACCGCAACTTCCGTGTCGTGAATAAGCGAGACCAAGGACCGAAAGCCTTGGGCCACAACTCGGTGTAGAATGTTGAAAACACACTGGGTAACCTCGACAAGTCGGCTGTCATTCGCACCCTTGTCACTGTTCATCGCACTTGCTGACGAGGTACCATATGCTCGAAGCGCCACATAGAGCATTCTGAGCATTGTTCTCCAGTGCTGAATCTGTTCAGGCACCAGAGGATTCTCGATGCTGCTCAGAGTAGCCCACGAGGTGACCAGGAGCTCAGCAGCGTCTCTGGGCGTCAGCGATGTTGGCGGAAGACGTTGCATGATCACCAGTGCTAGGTTTGCACGAGTCTTTGTGATTCTCAGAAAAATACGTTCGGGTCCCTGGTTGGCTTTGTTGCAGTCAAGACATTGTTTCGCGACCTGCATCATCTGAGTGGTGATCAGATGCTCGTTCGCAGGAAGACAACTGCTGAGTTCAAGTAGTAGGAACTCCCAAGCATGGAACAGAGCCTGGGAAAATAGTTAGTCTCATGGGCTACGCCAGAGCATTCCGGATGACAATGAAACTCACAACTTGCGCGTCCACGAGAGAGAGGTTGAGATTGGCAGCCTGCATCTCGTCCCTGAAGCCATTTCTCTCCCGTGGTCCAACCCAACCCGGATCAAACATCAGCATCCTGTCAGCCACACCAAGCGCATAATAGTAGTCATCGCCAAGTTCTCTGGGCAAGAGAAGTGTCCGCTGAAAACTCTCTAGCGAGAATCCCGGGTATTGCTTCGAGAAGTTCTTGGCAAAGTTGCCATGCAACGAGCTGTTGTAGCCAGACACCGTCACGCCGTCACGCAGGTAGTAATCGATGTCATTGGCAAGATCTCGAGCAAACTCCGCCTCGCGACCTGTCTTTCGTAGATGGTAGAGGTGCATTGCGAAGGCTTCTGCGATGTAAGCCGCAATACGTGCTTCATCGCACGCTCGGCTGGCATCTGTCTTGACAGTCGTAGAGATTGGCTTAAGGTCCCGGACGTAAGCTCGCAGCTCATTGAGGCAACTATTATCTTCCTGCGAAGCAAATACAGTCCATTGCCAGTAGTTGTGTGCCGAGGTCAGAAGGTCCAAGATCGCCAATGTCTCCGAAGTAGGCAATGTGCTGATTGATCGTAAGCGCGCCACAGCCGTCTTGAGAATGGAGTCTGGTGCCAATTTGGACATCTTGCCATTGCCGCCTAGGGCCTCGCGTGGCGTCTTGCCCGTCAACAAGGAATTTGCCATCCAATGCTGTCCGTTACGCATGATGGTGGAAAAGAACGCCCATGCGTTCTTAGACTCTGTAGGCCTATCAAAAGGCTTGTCTAATTTCGAGATCGTCTGCAGGAACGATCGCGAAACTTGTGGCCCTAGATAACCAAGCAAGGACGGTATTTCGCTATCCTCACGGTTGATTCGCTCAGCTAGAGCACCAAGAAGCGACAGAGTAGGATCTCTGTAGACAGCGTCTGTCGCACAGAGATGAGCTAGCAGCGAGGAACACTTTAGAAGCTGTCCTTCTATCGCAGTTGCTGGCATCTCTTTGAGGTTTGCAACCCGTATGAGCGTTGTTGCGAAATCCAGGAATGCAATCTGGCGGTTTGAAATGATCTTTGTCCGCCTCTGGTACACCGTGGAGCCAGGCAGACCCAGCGCCACCAACATTGAGGCGAGGAACGGTTGAAACCTCAATGACGACGGGGCCGAGGACAAAAATCCGTCAACGATGTAGTTCGCAGCCGGTTCAAGGAACGTTGTCAATGCCCTCGACCTCTTCTCGCCTTTTGAATCACCTGCATCCGGCGAACTGTTCGCAGCCTTTCCGTCACTTCCAGCTCCGGTACCTAGGGAGTAGATGACAAGTCTCGTCAGGACGGGTACCAAGTCGCTAAGGAGAATGCTGCGGTGGACTTCTGATGGGAACCGCCACGTCAACGAATTCTCAAGGATATCGACAGACGTATGTGCAATCGAAAGAGTGACTTGACTTAGAGCTTTATCGGATGTGCCTTGCCAAATGTATTCCATTTCGGCAGCACGGCCGATTGCCTTGGACCCCATTTTTCTGTGAACTGCGCCCGCCACTGAGCTCTCAACCAAGCTGGAGAAAAAGTTCACAACCGTCACCAAGAGATCGAACTGTTCGCCGACTAGGTCAAGGGTGCTGGTGATTCTCGATAGCATCCCAGCTTTAGAGGCACTCATCAAAAGGTCGCAGCGTGTCATGTATGACCACACCCTGCCTGGACAGACGGGTAGTATTGAGTCAAGAAACTGTAAGCAAGACGTGATGACATGGATTCCGGACGCTTCCAAGTTTGCCAGGTCGCCATCAATATGAGAGTCCAGGGTGTCCGTGATGACAGTAACGATATCTTTGTGGGGTGGTAGGTCGCGGCCGGCTTGTTGAAGAATCTCCAAAGCGGCGGCGTTGTTCGCTGTAAGAGTGTTCTTCTTGGCTGCCGCTTTGGCACCCTTGCTGCGGACCATAGTTGCCAGGAGCGATATCGCCTCTGCAAGGTCATCCGCCTCCAGCGAGCCAAGAGCCAGGGCATAGGAGTCAGAGCTCAGGTTTGTCTCCAGTCGCTTTCCCAACAGTGCAAAAGTCGAATGTACATATTGCACCTGGATAATTCGGCTCGAGTCAGACGCAAGCTGACCCTGGGTTCCAGCAGGTATGCAGAAAGGCTCTTCGCCTGCCATGAGACGTTTGCGAGACGGCAGGACGGAGAACAATGGGACGTCCCTGACCAGTTCCAGCTTCCCCAAGTCCGTCTCTTCTCCTGAGAATTCCCAAAAAGGATCGGGCAGGTGGAATGTCAGTGCTGGAGTGTTGGCAAGGATACGCCCAAGCTCCGAAGCCGCATGCTCGGAAAAGGAGGTGGATATTATCTTGCAAAGGTTGGTGAATGGCGTGAATTCGTAAGGCCACCTGAGCCAGACCTGGCTCAGATAGAATTGAACCGTCAGACGGTCATCCATAGCCTTGACGACAACATCCTCCCTGGCGCTCAAAGTCTTGCCATTGCCGATCTCCCAGTATCCCCGACCTGCTGAGAGAACCGCGAAGAATGTCGAGATGGATTCGGATATGTAGCCGACGACGGGGAAACTGAAGTTGAGGAAATCAAGGAGAACAAAGCGCATCCGAGCTCCAAGATATGGGCGGAAAGGTGCATTGTGTGATTCCCCTAGGCCGAGAGCCATCTCGGTCAAGAAGTTGTGCATCTGGCCCCCAGCAGTCACAGCCATCGCCAACTGCTCGATGCGCTGCATGTCTTGCTGTTGCTGGCTATTTCCAAATACAGTGTTCAGAAATTTGTCATATGACTGTGATTCCATGGACACAATGCTCCCAGCAGATGAGCGTCTCCCGACACCGGGGCGAGCTTCGACGTGCTGTATCTCGCGTTCAAACCCCTCCTGCGCCTGTCTGTTTTGCTGCAGGTCTCTCCTCTCTTGCCGCTCATGATGCGATGCAAGCATCTGCTGCAAAATGAGAGTCCAGGAGAAGATGACTGGGCCGGCTGTAACGAGGCCGGCATTGGCTGCGTTGTTGATGATCTCATCGACCTGCCTCAACACCTCCTCCGAAGTGATGTAGGAGTCCTCCTCGGGGTGCAGAGTCACCTCTGAATCGCCATCGAGGAAGGGGACAGATCTCGGAAGGTTAAGAAGCTTCATCGATATGATACAGACGAGCGACTTGATCGGCTGTAGGATTTCGGCCGTCTGTTCGTCCACGCCCTGCAACTGATCCAAGAAACCGTAATCGTCAATAAACTCGAACCAAGTAGAGACGATCTGTGCTGGAAGAAAAGTGTCGACAAGGTCGATGATCTGGAAAATAGACGACAAGAGGTGCAGGGTCTCCGTGACGACTGTCCTGACCCAGTCAAGCTCAAGATTCATAACGTCCAGGACCCCTGATGGGCCTTTGTCGATGCGGCCTACGTACACCGGCAATAGCTCAAGGTATTTGGTCAAGAGCCCTTCGCGTCTTGCGTGCCTCACTCCAGTCAGATTGGCGTCGCCAAAAGTTGTCTGCAGTAATTGTTGGTGCAGTGCTGCTCTTGGTCCCACTAGCCTCGTGCTTGCGTGCTCGAGCATCAGGTTCAGCAGAGCGTCGGCAAACATCATGAAGTAGCGCCGTTCAGACATGTAGGTCTCGAGCAGCCGCCGGCGTCTGCCTGTCTCCGTATTGAAGTTTGACCATATCGTTTCCACGTCTACGATCTCAGCCGCGTTGACAGATGCCAGAAGCGAGCTCGCCTGCGTGCCGTCGGCACCAACAGCTTTCTGCAGATTTATGACGTCCTGAGTCGAGAGATTGCCACAGAGGTGGCTCTGCGGGCGAGTCTGAAACTCGATGACGACGATGCGCAGCGCGGCAACTTCATTGATGTCGGCAGTCTGGCTCAGCCACAGGGTGTCCTCCTTAATAACCTTGATGTCGTACTTGTCATTCTGGATAGGTGTAACATTTATAGCGGCTGTCCTGGTCTCGAAGTCGGATTTGCTCGTAGCATCGGCCTTGCTGAATGCCTTGGAAGGATCCTGGAGAAACGTGTGGACGTGGGTATCGCGAAGGAAGTCGGAAACGGCATCGCTTGACAGACGGTCGTCGGAGATATCTTGCAGTGCTGGTGCAACCAGCTTCCAAGAACTGTAGAATTGTCAGGAGGGCGAGGGCTATGTGGCTATAACAGGTACGAGAGGGTATATGCGCACAGCAATACTTTGTCACCCTTCAGACATTGGTCCAACGGTGGAAAGTAAACAGCGTCTGGTGGTGAGGCCATGGTCGCAAGGCTCAGCAAGCAACGCTTGGAGTGTGGTGGTGGCGAGCAGTCATGGACAGCAAAGGTCAAGAGATCTAAAGAACTAGAATGGCTGGGCGGATCAATCTAGTGAAATGGGCCAGTGTTGGTTTGAGGAGACGCGATGGCCGTCGGGTTGCGGTTGAGTCGTGGGGAAGCTCAGCAGAACGCGCTGGACGTGTTACCGCAGTAAAGCTTACAGAAAATATCGATCGCGGCAGGCCCAAAACTCATGGGAGCTCTGGCCTCCTGTACTAGCCCGTTAGATAAGCGATAAAACCAGGTACTGCAGTGTACAAGGTACGCCAAAACGGACGCCAGGTTGATCGTTGCACTAAAATCTGAGCCTCTACTGTGTACTACAGACTTTTGAAAGTGAAGTATCAGTTCGCTGTCAATATTCTCAACAAACCGAACTGCTCATCTCAAACCAGCCTTCAGACCAGGGTGATCCGAATCCGAGCCAGGAGGCCTAACCAGTGGTCTCTGAGGCACAATTCTTTACTGCTTTGGCTCATAACGTATTATTTTCTTTGTCTACTCAGACAACATTGAAATCAGCAAAGCAGGCCTGGTGACTCACCCTCCTTCATCTCGACTGTTTCCACCTTTTCTGCCCATCTGGTCTCAGTACAGAGCCTTGCACAAGCTCTACTCTCAAGGATCAGCAACTTTTCTTTTCAAAAATCTTTCTCTGCACCTGATTCAGGATGGCTGCATTGGAGTTGATAGACAACTCTCCTCACCATCCGGATCCCTCGCCAGCTGTCCCTACAGCCTCTAACCTCATCCTCATTGACAACTATGACTCCTTCACATACAATGTCTACCAGTACCTGGTACTAGAGGGGGCTACCGTCACAGTATTCCGCAATGACCAGATCACCCTCGATGAGCTGATTGCTAGGAAGCCCACCCAATTGGTTGTCAGTCCTGGCCCAGGCCATCCGCAGACGGATTCTGGCCTTAGTCGAGATGCAATCCGCCATTTCGCAGGCAAGATCCCCATTTTTGGGGTCTGTATGGGACAGTTAGTGTAGAACGCGAGACAGAACACGTACATTATTTGTGCTGACGGATGGTACAGGCAATGCATCCTCGATGTCTACGGCGGTGAGGTCAGCCAGACAGGCGAGATCCTACATGGCAAGACATCACCATTGTGCCATGACACCAAAGGAGTCTACTCGGGTCTATCGCAGGGTCTGCCTGTCACTCGATATCATTCCCTCGCCGGCACCCACGTGTCATTACCGCCTTGTCTGGAAGTGACCTCCTGGATTGCCAAGGAAGACGGTACGCAGGGGGTAATCATGGGCGTCCGCCACAAGGAGTTCACGATTGAGGGAGTTCAGTTCCACCCCGAGAGCATTCTTTCAGCCGATGGTAGAGCCATGTTCAAGAATTTCCTGCTCACCCAAGGAGGTACATGGGCCGAGAGTCAGCGACTGCAGAAAAACGCGACAACAAAGGAGACACAGTCATCCTCGACCGTGCCAAAGAAGAACAATATCCTCCAGCAGATCTATGCTCACCGGAAAATTGCGGTCGCTGCCCAGAGGGAGATCCCGTCGCAACGACTAGCAGACCTGCAAGCTGCCTATGATCTCAACTGCGCCCCGCCACTCGTCCCATTTGTCGAACGTCTACGCAGGTCTCCTTTTGACGTCTCTCTTATGGCTGAGATCAAGAGAGCGTCTCCATCAAAGGGCGTCTTTGCTCTCGACATCAACGCCCCTACGCAAGCCAGGAAGTACGCGCTTGCGGGGGCGAGTGTCATCTCAGTCCTGACCGAGCCTGAGTGGTTCAAGGGCAGTATCGAAGACCTGCGAGCGGTCCGGCAGGCCTTGAACGCCATGCCGAACCGACCGGCCATCCTTCGAAAGGAGTTTGTCTTCGACGAGTATCAAATCCTTGAGGCTCGCCTTGCAGGCGCCGACACCATCCTTCTCATTGTCAAAATGCTTGACACGGAGCTGCTCGAGCGCCTGTACAGATACTCCCTGTCCCTTGGTATGGAGCCTCTCGTCGAAGTTCAAAATGCCGAGGAGATGACCATAGCTGTCAAGCTCGGCGCCAAGGCCATTGGCGTGAACAATCGCAACCTTGAGACTTTTGAGGTCGACCTGGGTACTACGAGGAGCCTGCGAAGCATGGTTCCACAGGAGACTATCATATGCGCCCTCAGTGGTATCAACTCCCACAAGGACGTCCAGGACTGCAAGAATGACGGTGTCAATGCCGTTCTTGTTGGAGAGGCGATCATGCGGGCTCCCGATGCGTCCATTTTCATCCGAGAACTCTGCTCGGGCGCAACCGCACCTCTAGCGAAAGTCGATACTCCACCACTTCTTGTGAAGATATGCGGAACTCGTAGTGCTGAAGCCGCGGTTGAAGCCGTGAAAGCAGGCGCAGATTTGGTGGGCATGATCCTGGTGCCTGGCACGAAGCGCTGCGTCTCTCATGAGACGGCTCTGGCTATCTCGCAAGCAGTTCACGAGAATCGTACGCCAAAATTCGATGCCGCACCTACAGATCGCTCTGACGTGGCTGTGGATTGCTTCTCTGTCGCGAGGCGCACATTGGAGGGCAGAGGTCCGCTTGTTGTTGGTGTCTTCATGAACCAGTCTTTGGAAGAGGTGCTGGAGAAGCAGAAACTATACGACCTTGACGTCGTTCAGCTCCATGGCAAGGAACCCGTCGAGTGGGCTCAGTTCATTCCTGTTCCAGTCATTCACAAGTTCAGCCCAGGCGAGCCTGGTCTGGGGTCCCGGGGCTATCATGTCCTTCCCCTGCTGGACTCTGGGTCTGGGTCGGGACAACTGCTCAACCATGCTGCCGTCCGCGCGGAACTTGAGAAGGACGATGGCCTGACAGTCCTGTTCGCCGGCGGACTCAACCCTGACAACGTTGCGGAGGCCGTGAGTGCAGTCGGTCCTCTCTCCTCAAGAATAGTCGGTGTTGATGTGAGCAGCGGTGTGGAAGTGGACGGGAAGCAGGATTTGGAGAAAATTCGGGCTTTCGTCAAGGCAGCCAAGGCGATCAGGTAAAGATTGCGCACCATATCATAATGACTCGCTCGCAATGTGGATAGTTATCATAGAAAAGAAAAATATCAAGATGCGTTGCAACTCACTCATGATTTCGATTGCAGGCGCCATGGGCACATTGAAACGATGCTGGTGTGAGGAGGCTATGGCTTACAATGGACGACCGCAGAAGTCACCAGAGGTGATGTTAAGCTGAGGAAGTGCCTACTGACATTACTTTTCCCGAATATTCATTGCCTTTCAAAATATCGCGCCCCGAGCCATGCAAAGTCGTCGGAGGGCAACATCCTCTTACAAAACAAGCGGTACTCTCCTGTGGGAGGAGCGAAGTCACCGTCAACACCTAGAAGATGGGCCTCCATCGTCAAAGGTGTTACTCTTTGCCCCTCCACCTGAAGCAGCGTTTACTCCGAAACATCTAGAATTTCAGCGGACTTTCCTCGTCCTTCCTCGTCCTTCCATTTGCAAAGCAAAGTTTCCCTGCTTCCCTTGCCCCAACCTTCTCCTTGCTTCCACCTTGCTCCATCAAATAAGGCCACAAAGCAGTCCGAAGAGGGTATTGAACCTAGCCTCGCCTCGCGCCCTCGCCAGACGAGTTCAGAATCGCGAATTCCTGCGGATACTCTTCCTCTTCTTCATCCTTTCTGTTCCTTTTAGTCTGGTGCAGGCACCATCTGTTTACACATATCGACAGCAATACCACACGGCTGTCACCAGCACGTTTCTTCTCTTTTTTTTAAAAAAAAATTCGGTTCTCACAATTCTTCAGTGGTGGACACTGCTTTTTTTCGTTTCTTGTACTGCCTCTCAAGCCAAACAAAAGACAACAGTCTTTCCTTCCTTGAAATACCGTCTCTAACACCTTAAGCAGTATGCGGTCCCTCAAGTCTGTCGTGGTCCTCATTGTGGGCAACCTGGGTGAGGACGCCTTCGTGACTGCCGACTGGTCGAATCCGCAGAAACTTGCCACTGAGATCAAGAAAGCCGGCATGCGCCAAGTCGACAATCTGTGCAAACAGGTCACTCACCTTGTTGTCAGCCGAAGCGCTTTCCGAGACAAGCTTCCTGAAGGTATGTCATTAATAGTTAAATCTTAAAGAAGAGAAAGACCGGATCTATATCCTTGAAACTGACATTTGGAAACTATTAGTCCGGAAGGTTCTCGCGATGAGGCCGAGCAAGAGAAAGCCTGCAATCGTCACCTGGGACTGGCTGGACGACGTGATCGCTGACAAAAAGTACTATGAGCACTACGATGTGTACGATCCAGGCAAGCCTCGCGACATTGACGCCATCAACGCCAAGCGCTGCAAGAAGGTGAAGGCCAGCAGAGATGAGATCTTTGAGGATGTCGAGGATGTCGAGGATGTCACTACATCCCATCAAACAGCACAAATAGTTTTTCATACGGGGAGCCAGCAGAACAAGGAATCGTCAGCTCGCGCAAAGAAGAAGGAGGAGACGACGACAGTACATCGGGCGGCCAAAGCAGTCGGTGAAGGAAGCGGCAAAGAGATGACCAAGGCGTCTCAGAGCCAGAAAACTACGGAGAAGGTCATCAGGAAGCATAATGACCAGTCTACGCCTGCTCCTGAGGAGAAGAAGAAGACTGGCGAAAAGGAAGCCGTCTCGTCTGGAAATCCATGCTCCCAGGAGCACATCAGTATGGAAGGAGCCCCGCTCTTCTTCAACAGAAAGACACCAAGTGAGCGCGAAGCCAGTCTGGCCCCTGTCAAGAAAGTTCTCGATGTCGAGGACTTTGAGAGTCTCCAAGCTTGGGTGGTAGCGGCAGCTTTGCGGCCTCTCAAAGACGAAAAGGACCAGTTCCAGTACTGCATCGAGCTCAAGAACGGCGACTCAAGATGGATGCTCAAGATCGAGACGTCTACCTCCGACTCCGTCAAGAAGATGTACCGAGTTTGGGCAGGCCTATACGAAACGTCTCCTCGCACAAAAAGCCAGCAGACAAGGGGCCCAACCCCAGACCTTCAGGAGGCGCTGCGCCATTTCAAGACTTTCTTCCGAGGAAAGACTGGGTACAAATGGGACGAACGCCTGTTGAGGGCAGGAAACGACCAGGCAAAGTGGCGTTACGAGGTCCCTGCCCAAGGAAAACCCACGGGCAGTGTTCCTCCCGAGTACACACCTGGCCACTCCAAGTGTGTCGAGGTTGAGAAACTGGCACCCACCAGCTCGAATGGCTTGATGCGCCGCACGAAAGATGATGCGGCCAACAGCCCACATCGCCCGATGGAGGCCAAGAAGGGCGATACATCGAGCGTGCTGCAAAGGAAGCGCAAGGCAGATGATGACCTCGGCGCTGAGAGCTCAGCACCAAGCTTCAAATGGATGAAACACAGCCGTCACGGCAAATGAGGAGGGTAGCAGAAAGATATGGGGTTGCATCAGAGCACCATGTCACAGTTTTTCCGGTTCTCACGAAATGGGTGTGTTGCAGCTAGGTTGGGGAGGTAAATCCGTCCTTGATATGGAGTATAGTTTTTGAGACGGGATTGGCACTGCTTTATTCTGCAGAATGGAAAGTGAGACAGAAAGTAAGTTTCTCAAAGCCCAATTCAAAATGCAGCGCGATGAAGAATATCCAACTGACATTGTGGCATCGCAAAGGAAGGTTCGTATGAACAGGATCAGGGTGAATTGGCCCCCAGCCAACAGGTATGAACACCACTCATTCCACAGGAATAGACCGGACATCTTCTTCTTGATTCAGTATTGCATGCGTGTTCACCGCAATCAGGAAATGCGTTGTGTGGGCGGGCAGCGCGTGAGGGACGACAGAACTTCGTGCAGGGGGAGGAAGACCATAGGGCATTGCGACCTAGTAAACTCGCGTTGATTCATCTGTATATTCATGAATGAGAACCAATCGCAATGCTTACTGAGTATCCGCAATTTGACGGCCACAAACGCCATGCATGCCTCGCTTGGATCATCATGATGCAAGCCTCTGAATGCAGAACACGAACAAGATTATCTCAAAACCTCAGTTTCGGTAGAACAAACACAACCAAAATCATGACCACCATAAGTCCATAAATCCATGCGTAGAGCATGATGCGGCCCCACCAGCCCTTGCCCTCCGTCATCTTGGTGATTGCGCCCATCCTCCTGGCGGCTGCCTCCAGACTCAATTCATTCTTGTTCAAACCTTCGCCAGCCCGTGTCAGAACCTCTGTGTCCTCCTGTAGCGCCTCACCAAACTTTTGGGATGATAACTTCAGCTGACTTGCCATCCTCAGAAGATCCTCTGTCACGACTTCCTGTTCCTGACGCTGGTGGTCTAGAATCGCTTCGGTGGTAGAAATATTAGAAACCTCCGTCGAGCGGTTGCCAAATAAGAGTGATTTGGTGGCGCCGGTAGTCTGTGCCGTGTCTAGGTCCTGTGGCTTCTTCTCCGGGTCCGATGGTGCTGTCTGCTTGCCTCTGGATCGCAAATTATGTGCTGTGATGACATTCGATTTTTCTGATAGAACCTCGTCTAGGGTTTCGACGATATTCTCCCTCTGCACCGGAGACCTCGCTGCTTGCCCATCCTCGGATTCATCCCATTCTCCAGTAACTTGCGTTGCCACATCCGTAGACCGCGAGTCCATGCTCTCACTAGGTGTCATGATGATCTCGTGTAGGATGTCGTCTGCCTCGGAACCCGTGTCATCATCGTCGACATGCGTACTCATCTCTTCCAAGTCCTTCAGTCTGCTTGTGATATGGTCGAGAACGTCGCGTTTCCGCTTCAAGTCGTCTTGCGTCTCCTGTTTCCTCGTC
Source organism: Cryphonectria radicalis (assembly GCA_014849355.1). Taxonomy (NCBI): domain Eukaryota; kingdom Fungi; phylum Ascomycota; class Sordariomycetes; order Diaporthales; family Cryphonectriaceae; genus Cryphonectria; species Cryphonectria radicalis. Next base: position 22,108 of record JACWQW010000071.1, on the reverse strand, counting down.
AAGACTTTGATCGAGAAGGCATCTTGGTCCATCCTCGTGAGCAGCGTTCGTGCATAGTCGATGTTCTAAAGGGCGGAGTCCAAGAATTAGCACAGAGATAATGTCTTGTTTTGCATTGTCCTTGATACTCACAAATGCTAACTTCTGACGCTCATACTCGCTGTTTCTGAGCCTCCGCTCCCGGCCTGCGTCGGCTCTCAGGATTGTCTGTTGGAGGCGGTTGAGGAGGCGATCAAGATCGACCATTGGATCTGGCTGTTTTGTTCTCGCCCCAGGGGTTAGAGGGTCGAAGGTAAGTCGGGCCATGTTCTTGGACAAGGCTGGCGCAGCACAAAGAAGTTCATGCAGGAGTGTGAACCTGATCAGCCCTTGTGATGTTGATGCTCAAGGATAGCTTTTCGTTGTACTGTGGCGCGAGCTCACCCGTGGCTTGTGAAAGTCGTTATGCGATCCTCTGAAAGAACCGCTAAGTTTGGACAGGGGTCCGTCCAGCCCAGCGCGGGGAACTCCCTGTGCTGCTGTAATTAAATCCCTGGGGCGGGACTAGCGCTTTTACTTAGCAGTGCGTGGACGTTGCTCGCGACGCGCCTCAACTCTGGCAACGTGTAAAACGTTCAAAAGAGTCTACCCACTAGACCCTCATATTTACCACTTGCATTGCATTTCTTTCGCTAGAAAGTAGGTGGATCGATATCCTCTGCCCATCTAAACCAATTCCATCCTCGCATCCTGTCAAGATGGCGAAGGAAAAGAAGGCTGCGGTTGATCTACAGAAGATGATCAACGAGAGTAAGCCTCACCCGCCCGCGCCCTTCATCCTTGCGAAAGTCGACTTTTCTGACCTCTCTCCCTCGCTTGCACGCAGGTCGTGACCGTAAGAAGGCACAAGATACTGCGGACAAGATATTTGGTAAGAAGGGCGCACCGACAGCTCCAAAGAGAGCAAATGGCGCAAGCGGCCCCGTCTCCAGCCGCGCAGGAGTGAACAAGGTAATTCCGTCAAAGTTCAGCGCAACCAGTTGCGTTTTGTGCGAGCTGACCGTCATTCTCAGAGGGTTGCATCCCCCAAGACCGTCGCCAGACCTGGCAGCCTCGCAGCGCGAATGTCCGGCCGCGGCGGCACCGCTGCTACTCGACCCAAACCCAACCTTCGTGCCAACCTCAATGCCCAGAGACTCGCAGATGCTCTGTTCCGTGAGAACCAGAACCCAGGGACTGCGCAGGTCAACATCGTGAACAATAGGAAATCCAATGGCCCACCAAGAGGAGGTTTACAAGTAGCAGGAGCAGCAGCAAGGGCGGGACCACGCCCGGCAACCGGCCTGACAATCAAGGGACTTGCAGGTCCTCATGTTGTGGAAGTCCAGGGCTTCGCTCCCGGTACAACGGCTGCCGATGTCGAGCAGGCGACGCGGAATCAGGGCATTGCTGTGCATAGCTGCCAGCTCATTCGGACTTCACCAACGGTGGATGCCGATCTCACTTGTGAGACCAAGGAGGACGCGGATCGAGTTAATGGGGTTTTCCACAACAAAGAGGTTGGTTGTCGGCGTCGCCAGTCTATGTGTCATAGTCTATACGACAGTGACTGACCATGCTACACTTTTAGACGGACTACGATCACCGAACTGGTATAAGTTACACCCTGACTGTCCACAAACCGAGACCAGTACCGGCATCAGATGGCTACCAGTCACAGCCGTCCCAAAACAACGGTATTCTTGTGGACGGATCAATGGGCTTCGAACCGATGACCGTGGACGATGGAGGCAACGGAGGCTTGTACAGCGATCAGCTTGTGGGACCTGCCCGCAATACAAACAGCAGCCGACGAGGGCGAGGATTCCGAGGCGGTCGAGGAGGCAACAACCGCTAGGAGCGACATGATGCACACAACGACCTATATTCGAATCACTCATACTCGTACGACTACGATGACAGAGAGCAAAGCCGTGACAGGCAGGACTGGTCTGGTAACCACAGCTCTGCTGGGCCCCACGGTCGTGGCAGTGAGGAACTGTTTCTAGACCACCATCGCGAGCGTGATGATCGTCGCCGCAGTAGCTGGGGCTCGTATCGCAGTGAGCAGTACTACCGGAACGGTCAAGGTGATGGATACTCTCAGTCTAAGGGACGGAATGACTGGGAGTACCGGCGCTGAAGAGAGAACCAACCTCGGAAGATCAGGGCAGGATTCGGGCCTAGGGAGATTTGGGGTTACCTGACGTTTATTTAGATCGCTTGGGATAAGTAGCGCATCCCGTGTAAAAAATATGAAACCATATGTGTTGTAAGAGACGAGACCATCTGACCAACATCCGCTAGACTCTACATGTGGCCGCGAAAGGAAGGCACTTGGTGGTGCATATCAATCAAGCTATACCGGGCACTCAAGTCAAGAGGGTGGTTGACGCAGTACCGTTCAGCATGGCCGCTGGGATTATAGAAGATCCTTCAAGAGCGTTGCGATTAGACTTAAGGAGCAGAAACGGATATCCAGCAGGCGGGCTTTTGGAAGAGCTCGGCATCATTGGTGCCCAGAAACGATCTCGATTTCTTTCAACAGCCCTATGTACATGTGCACTCTCCCATTTTCTCAAATTTAGAAAGCTACTGGTCTAGTGAGGTGGGTGAGGCCTCGACAGAGGCGGGGTGGCCCCAAGTCCCTCGGTGTCTTCGAGAGGGTATGATGTCTGCGGTAGGGATTCAAGGTGTTCGCGGTGGTGCTCGTTAGCCTAGAGAGAGCACTGGTCAGTATTTTACGAATGTCTGCATGCACGAAGATGGGACTTGAGACACACATATGGCAGACCGCAGTAGTTGCAGACGGCAATCTCAGGCTTGTCGGTGTTGATGAAGATCCGCGGGTGTCCAGCAGGGCCGCCGCCGCCGTCGCAGGCCACCACACGGTCGTGCGTCCAGCGGACGGGCTGCTTGTGGATGAGCTCCATTGCGGAATAGGATTGAGGCTATATCGGCCTGTGTTAGCAACTCCACTACTGTCTGAGGGGGTCCGGACGTTGGAGGACGTGGGAGCTGGCCCAGGGAGGGGGGACGCACCTGCAGATCGAAGTCCGTCTGCTCGAAGCGAGGACCCGTCATGGCGACATCGCGCGGCCGCTGACTCTGTGACCAAATTTCTTTCCTGTTGGGCGCCTGGGGCAGTTCCGTCGGCACCTGGCTCTCCTTCTTAGGCACTGGGGACTCGGTCGACGTCGCGGGCGTGACGGCTTTCTGCTCCAATTGGCGAGCTGTTGTGGTGAATGAACGTTGGGCAAGGCGTGATAGCCCACGGGCTGATCGAAGGTAGGTCGCGGACATCATCTTGGGCGGTGGTGTCCTCGCTGTGCCGGAAGGGGTGGGGGGTGCGTGATCGAGGAATACGAAGTCGCAAGCTTGGAGCGAGGCCGTCTCGCGAACGTCAGTAGTGCAGGTGAAGTTGCAGCGGCTTAGTTAGCCGTCCTCTGATTGGCTGACCCAGAGCTGCTCTTGCGTCTACAGGGATCCTGATCCCTTTCAAACTTTTGAAGGCCGGGGCAGAGCAGGCCTGTGCAACTAAAAAGAAAGTTGGAGTGGAAGGTTTTCCAAAACATTGATTTTCCGACTCTGCACCTCGTGATCGTCTGGACATACAGTTCAGCCTGTACTCTATCAAAGATAGGACGGTGTTTTTTCTTTGTTTTTGTTTTTTGTAACCAGGCCATTTGGATCGCACACTGGGACCACAACTATCTGCAGCGCCTTTCTACCCTTTTCTTCGATCAACTGCGTGATCACGAGCAGGACAACTCCAGCAGCCCAAGATGGCTCCAAGTACCCCCAGCGGTGCCTCTCACAGGCTACTTACCATGAAGTTCATGCAGAGAGCTGCGGCAGCATCATCACCAACCTCACCGAGCACAAGCGCCTCCGACGATGGCCACTCCTCGAAACGCAGAAAGACAGCAGGCCGGTCGTCCATGGGCGAGCCCGAACCCTCAAGCTACGTGATCGACCAGAAGACAGCGCGAGCTGCGCTGGATGAGGAAGAACGGAAGCGCCAGGTTGCCATTGCGAAGGTGGCTGAGCAGCTGGGAGACGGACATTGGGTTCTCGACGCCGCGAAACTACCTCGTTCAGACCGCCAGGCGGTGGCCCCACTAAAGATTGTGCAGGTTGGATTCTCGCAGATTGATAGAAGAGGAGGCCCAGAGGAAAATACAGAGGATACAGAGACATCGACAGCAGACGGACCAAGTTTCTGGACATATGGTCCCAAGAAGAAGGTCCAGAGAGACAAGGCAAGCAGTTTCGCCTTGAGAAGGGTGTGCCGAAATATGCTGACTTTTTCTTTCTTTCTTTCTTTCTTTTTCACCTCAGAGCAACAGTGATAGCGACTCGGACAGCGACTCTGACGACTCTGACTCATCGGATTCTTCCGATGAGGGGTCCAGCGAGGAGGAAACACAGGAGAAACCTGGTCGTGCCAGCTACGGAGTGCAAAAGCGTGATGAACTCCGCTCGAAACAGAAAGCCGAGAGCGAGAGAGCCAGGAAGTTGTCTTCGCAACGCCGAGAGAAGGTGGTGAAGCTGAACAAGCTCACCTCGATCTCTGGCGCGGGGTCTTACAGTTCCAAGGGCAGTTTTGGGCGGCGATGATCATCGCACCTTGAGGCGGTCAAACCTAGCAACACGTACCTACGTGGTCTTTGTCCTTTGCTGAGCGCAGACCCGTAAGAGGTGCGCTCAGTCTATCTCTTGGTGCACTGTAATTCCTCCAAGGTCTCTTTTCCAGACTATGGCTCTCTCATACATACTCCATACATGCATAAAACATGGGCATGGCTCCTGCAAAGGCTTGAGACCATCCTCTGAGATTAGTAAACTCAGGCTTGCTCAAGCTGACCGATGCAATCAATAAGCAAGCCTGATGGGATTCTGCGGGGGCCATTCCTGGCAACAGTAGCTTTTGCTATAGCTCAAGGGGGCCCCCATTGGGTCACTACTACAGCAGACAAAGAGGGGAGTACCACTTCATCGTGAGTCAGCACCGCACCCTGAAGAGACATCGGAGTCATAAGTAGACCTGGGCACGGTAGTAGCTATAGGTGGGTTACTACCCACGGAAGCAAATCAAGAGTCAACACATTTTGTACCTCCTTTAAATGTGCCACACCATCATGAAAAGTCTGCCGCATTTTCCTTGCAAAAGCTTGTGTCATAGATCACATGTCATAACAACGAGCTAAGCAACCCCTGGACTTGCAGACCATCCAGTGAACGCTCTGCAGCCAGGTCTCTCTCTCCTCCTATTGGCAAACGGACGCATGTTGGACTCTAGAGTTGAGTACATCACGTACAGCAGAAAAAAAAATCAATCAACTTCATGACACAGCATTAGTGATTTTTCTGCTGTCACGCTGTGCCATCAGCAAGGTCTAAAGGCCTACCACAGAGGCAGGAGAACCTCGTCGACTTTTGAGTGGGTAATTTCGTGCAGATGCAATGCACACCATCGCCAGGCTGCAGTGGGATGGCACATGATCTGTTGCCATCTCACATCATGTCAAGTGCAAGTGCCACTGTCGGCCACTCCTGGTCAATTGGAGCGACTAATGTGACCTTCGAAAAAGCAGAGAGGTGCAATGATTCATGGTCCTCCCATCATATACTATCGGGGCGCGAGACAGACTGGGGACGAACAACCACAAGAGTCTTGGGAAACACGAGGAACAAAAGGAAAGGAAGGGCCACTAAACCCCCTGACACTCTGATGCAAGCGATGAATCCGTTCCCCCCCCCCCCGCGATCCCATCCACTCATCGACAAGATCTTAGCTAGGGTGGCACTGGGGAGGAGGACCCTGAGTTCTATCTGCATAAGCCGCCTTTGCTCGTGGCTAAAAAGCGGTAAACCACCGCCTCCCAACGACCACCGCTGTCTCTGAGGAAAGCGCAGCGCCGTTGTCACGAATTCCGTTTTTTTTTTTTTTTTTGAAAGAAAAAGAAAACCACATTCCCATCTTGCTTCCACCGCTCGCAGGCTTAGGGCACCTTGCTCGCTCTCTCGAGCTCCCTTGGTTGCGCCGGCGATCCGGGAAGGCTGAAAATACGGTGTACCCGCCTCGGTGATACAAATACAATACGTCACGACAGCTGGTTTTCTCTCCCTGTACACCGTGGGCACATCCTCGGAGATTTTATGCGCTCCCGTGTTCCCCAACTCATCTGAGAAATCTGGAGAAAGAGGGGGGGATTCTCTCTTTGGAAGATTCAATACGAGGACTACTAAGGATTCGAGCGCGCAAGGGTGGAAAGTTGGTAGTGGAGAGGCATTGAATCGCCGAGTAAGTCTTGAATCCGTCTCATCTCATCTGCACAAAATGCTTTAGCACTCCTGATCCGAAGGTGTGGGGGATGGTGTGAAGGGAACCTCAATGGGCTGGATGCTCTTCATACTCACTCGCCTTTTCCTGTACTTTCTCTTGCGAGCATAACCACCTCTCAACGAGACGGATGATGGTCTTTCGTTTTACCCCCTTTCCCGGATGCTCTTCCTGTTAGGCAATCTGCTACGTACTTTGTTCTATTTTCCTCTTCCTCCTCCTCCCCCCCTCTTCTTACTTCACGGGCTAGAGCGGCTTTCAGCCCTCTTAAGATAAGTCATGTTTGGGGGCCAGTCCATCGATGTACTTCTACGAATCTTGGGTACTGTGGTACATGTGCTGACTTTGGATCAGGGCCCTCATTGCTACTGATCGTCGGCTAAGGTCGCCACACACACACACACACACACACACGGAAAAAAAAAAAAAAGAAAAAAAGAGGCGACCCAGTGACAAGCCAAGCGACAGCCGCATTCCAACGCCGTCAAGGTCCCCCCTCTGCACAGGCATCTGCTTACTACCATTACTCGTCAACTCATCAGCAGGGCGGGGCTTTGGACCTTGAGGAATTGCACTCTTTTCTACAGCCTGTAGCGCTCAACGTGCAACCTCGCTATCAGCGTTCCTCTTTTCCAGTTTGGGGAAGCCTTCTCACCTCATCCGTCTCTTGGACCATTTTTGTTGTTCAAATCTGTTGCATCGACGTCCACGTTCAAAAATTTTCTTCTCCTTTTTTGCCCTTTGGTGCCGAGGCAGCAACTAGATGAGATTTCCGGGTTGCTCCTGTCTGCGTTCGAGCAACACTAGCATCGGCAACGCTAACGGCCAACGGCAGACTTCTATCAAGTAAGTGCTACGTGACCCCTTCCGTTATCCCCATTTGACATTTTCCACGGTGAAACACAATTGTCTCCCTCGACCACCAAAAAAAAAGAAAAAAGGGGTGTTCTTTTGGTGTGCCCTTTCTTCGGCCCAAGCAGTTTCCACTCGATCTCAACTAATATCGTCACACCAGGAATCTCCAGTAGGTTACTGTTACTACAAGTACCACGCCGGGCGGACACCCAAAAATTTGACTTGTCCACGGCTTGTGTGGCGATCTTCTCGGGCTGACTGGGGACTCGACAGCGGCGAGTACAGAGCTTTGCGCACCCGCCCTGACATTGCCTGTGGGTCTCTTCGCCGTCTAGAGCCTGGGGTCGTCTCTCTGGAACTCGGATCTACTGTGACGCCACGATCCAGGGCCTCTAGTTGTAGACTTGGTGTGAGCATCATCTCTCCACACAAAGTCGCACAGGTCTCGCCACAGACGACCAGCCCCATTGTTACGCCTCGATTGTCCCATCTGGTCCGGGCAATAAGGTGCTCTCCCACTCACGGCCTCCCGGCATCTCGCACCTTCGGAAGCATCGCACCTGGTCTCGCCCCTCGCGTCCTTGGATCTTGGCCTCTGATCGGCCGCAAAATCTGGTCAGGAACCCCACGACCGACGAACAAAGTCGGTACTTTACGAAACTCACCTCTGAATCTTGCCAATTCTCGCCACCGGTCCTTCATAGACGAGATGCCGCTCGCAGAACATGAGCTCCGCCCCGCGGAGTTGATAACTGACCGTCTGGAGACGCCATCTCTCGACGATCGGATCTATCGCGTCATCCGGCTCCCGAACCAGCTTGAAGCACTGATAGTTCACGATGCGAAGACTGACAAGGCCAGCGCGGCTATGGACGTCAACGTGGGAAATTTTAGTGACGATGCGGACATGCCAGGCATGGCGCACGCTGTCGAGCATGTAGGTCGCGCAGCACCCCCCCCCTGCCATGTCAAAATTTACATACTGACCTGCAATAAGCTTCTGTTTATGGGCACCAAGAAGTACCCAGAGGAAAACGCCTACAACCAGTACCTCTCTGCTCACTCTGGCTCATCCAACGCGTACACCGCGGCCACGTCGACCAACTACTACTTTGAGGTGGGAAGCCGACCAAGTGATGACCAGGAACCGTCTGCAACAAACCCTTCGCCATTGAAGGGCGGTCTCGACCGATTTGCACAGTTCTTTCTTGAGCCGCTGTTTCTCGAGTCAACCCTCGACCGCGAGCTTCGCGCTGTAGATTCTGAAAACAAGAAGAATCTTCAGAGCGACACGTGGCGGCTCAATCAGCTTGAGAAATCTTTGTCCAACCCTGCACACCCCTACTGCTATTTCTCCACGGGTAGTCTTGACACCCTGAAGACCAAACCAGAGGCTCGAGGGATCAATGTGAGGCAGAAGTTCATTGAGTTTCATGAGAAGCATTACTCTGCCAACCGGATGAAGCTCGTGGTCCTAGGGAGAGAGCCTCTGGAGCTTCTCGAAGCCTGGGTCGTGGAATACTTCTCGGACATTGAAGACAAGAATCTGGAGCCCAATAGGTGGTTGGATGCGCCGCCCCTGGGACCTGAGCAGCTTGCTACGCAGATCTTCGCAAAGCCAGTCATGGACTCTAGAGAATTGGGCCTGTGCTTCCCATTTCCAGACGAGAACGAGCTGTTTGAGTCGCTGCCTAGTAGGTATATTAGCCATTTGATAGGGCATGAAGGTCCTGGCAGCATCATGTCCTACATCAAGGGCAAGGGCTGGGCAAACGGTCTGAGCGCTGGAGCTTACCCAGTGTGCCCCGGATCCCCTGGAATGTTTGAATGTCAAATACGACTGACCGAGGAGGTAAATTAACACTCTTGCCCCCTCCGTGCTTTTGTCTCCCAACGCTGATCATGTTGCGCCAGGGTTTGAAAAACTACCGAGAGATTGTGAAGGTATTCTTCCAATATGTCGCTTTGCTGCGCGAGACCCAGCCACAAGAGTGGATCTGGGAGGAACAAAAGGGCATGGCGGATGTGGACTTCAAGTTCAAACAGAAAACCCCGGCAAGTCGCTTTACGAGCAAGATCAGCGCTATCATGCAGAAGCCTTTGCCCCGGGAATGGCTGCTTAGCGGCACCAGCCGCTTGAGAAAGTTTGACCCCAAGGCTATTCGCGAGGGCATAGACTGCCTGCGACCGGAAAACCTCCGGATCTGCATTGTGTCCCGTGACTACCCTGGAACATGGGATAAGAAGGAACAATGGTATGGAACGGAGTATGCCTCTGCGAAGATTTCAGGTGATTTCATGGAGGAGATCAAGAAGGCTGTCTCGAGCACCGCTGCGGACCGGATTTCGAACCTGCACATGCCCCATAAGAATCAGTTCATACCCACCAAACTTGAGGTGGAAAAGAAAGAGATCAAGGAGCCTGCGGTCGCGCCAAAGCTGGTCAGAAATGACGGCATGGCGCGTACGTGGTACAAGAAGGACGACCAATTCTGGGTGCCCAAGGCGAACTTGATCGTCAGCTGCAAGAGTCCGGTAATATACGCATCAGCGGAGAATGCTGTCAAAGCGAGGATCTTTACTGATCTTGTACGGGATGCGCTGGAGGAATACTCGTACGATGCAGAGCTGGCGGGCCTGCAGTACCACGTCTCACTGGATTCTCGGGGGTTGTTCCTCGAGGTCGGTGGGTATAACGACAAGCTTCCGGTACTGCTCGAGCAGGTGCTCAAGACGATGAGAGATCTGGAAATTAAGGAAGACCGTTTCGCCATCATCAAGGAACGTGTGAGCAGGGCGTATAGGAACTGGGCTCTCCAGCAGCCATTCCACCAGGTGGGGGAGTACACCTACTGGCTGACCACGGAGCACGACTTCACGGTCGAAGAGTTTGCCGCTGAGCTGCCCATCGTCACGTGCGAGTCGACCAGAGCTTTCCAGAAAGAACTGCTCTCGCAACTCCACATTGAAGCTGTGGTGCACGGCAATGTGTACAAGGAAGATGCCCTCCGGCTCACAGACATGCTAGAGCAGAGGCTGAAGACGCGCTCGCTGCCAAAAACGCAGTGGCCCATCTGGCGCTCGTTTCTGTTCCCACCAGGCTCAAACTACGTGTTCAAGAAGACCCTGGGAGACCCTGCCAATGTCAACCATTGCATCGAGTACTTCCTGTTTGTGGGTGAAAAGCACGAGCATATGCTCCGGTCCAAGGTCTTGCTGCTGAGCCAGATCCTCCACGAGCCCGCCTTCGACCAGCTTCGGACCAAGGAGCAGCTGGGCTACATCGTGTTCAGCGGCATCAAGACCAGCGCGACAACGCTGGGTTTCCGCTTCATCATTCAGAGTGAGAAGACGACACAGTATCTAGAGACCAGGATCGAAAGCTTCCTGACAACATCCGCGGAGACGCTGAGGACGATGAGCGACTCGGACTTTGAGGGCCACAAGCGCAGTGTCGTCATCAAGCTCCTCGAGAAGACGAAGAACCTCGACGAGGAGACCAACCGCCTCTGGGGGCAGATCGCTAACGAATACTACGACTTCGACCTGCGTGAGTGGACACAAAATACATCATTGCAGGTACTGACTCTCTGACCGGGCGAGCTGACATATATACGGGAACAGATCAAAAGGCAGCCAGCCAGGTCAAGCAGCTGACCAAGCAGGACATGGTGGACTTCTTCGACCATTACATCAGCCCGACATCGCCAGCCCGGGCCAAGCTCTCTGTGTGGATGGTCGCGCAGGCGACGAGTGATGTGTCGACCAAGCAGATCTCGGAGCTTGTCAAAACACTCGACCTCGACTCCTCGGAGCGTGAATCCCAGGCGGCCACGGATCTGCAGGCTCGGCTGAGCGCGGCGGGCCACGACGAGGAGAAGGAGGTGGAAGGTCTCAAGGAGTACCTCCTGCACGATCTCAAGGTTGCCGAGGCCAAGATCGACGCTGCGGTAAAGGTGTGGAGAAAGCTGTCGCCCAAGGCTGACGGTGTGCAAGGCGCCCACGAGGAGCACAACCCGCCGTCGCTGAACGGGACGACCATCAGCTTCATCGAGGACCCGAGAGACTTCAAGGCCCGCCTGCCCGTCAGTGCGGGCGCAAGGCCAGTCAAGGACCTGACGGAGTACGAGGAGCTAGACCCGAAACTCTAAGTGACGGATTGCCCATCAGGGAAGTTCTTATGGATGGATTGTACTACAGAATCATGGAGGAGATATGTACACGCTCTCGTTGTACGAAGAACTGGAACCTCCTCAGCATCAGGCACGAATCTGTCAACACTTTTGATTATTCCATAGAACAGACGAGACGAGACGGGAAATGAGAACAGATGTTGTTTCAACAATCCGAGAGATGAGGGTAGTGGGAGGCCAGAGGCCCGAACCTTGGGGTAGAGTGTTATCATAGGTACTCTTGATTTGAGTAAGTATGTTTTGCGACTGACGAATCTAGATTTGCTATGTTGTACCACAGTATTTACGGTAGATGCTTAGAAGCACCAGCTGAGTCGGAGTAAAGTTGGGTGGGTATGGTGGGATGGGCGCCCCCTGAAGGTAAGGTTAGCTAAATAGGCCTTGGCTCCCGCAGGTACTGACTGCACCTACTTCCACGGAAGGAAGTTTGATGTACTACATACTTAAATAAGAGTTTTTTTTACTCAGAACCCCACGCCCCCAAGTACCCCAATAGCCCTGAACTAGCGTGTGGGTACTTGACTCTGGGGGGGCCTGGCCGGCAACCTGCTGTACCCTTATTTTTTTTAACCCCCCAAACTCTGGCTGCTAACCTTTTTTTTTCTTCCCCCTTCCCAACTACTGGGAGGGCAACCACGACGTCAATAATTTCCATCGCCTTTTCTATCCCATCAAAACAACAAGATTGCTCCTTTCTCCAAACCAGCAATCACGCGACATTGGGCTCTTGCAATTGCAGACTGCATGCTTCATTGTTGCAGGTACGTCAAGAATCATCCTTATAGTATTTGGCCCTCGTTGCCTGCCTCCCTTGCACCCTTTTACCAATACAGTCTGGCTTTGAAGGTTGCATGTACCAAGTGCTTCCCCCCCCCCCCCCCTTCCTTCGATGGCCATTTCTCCAGGCACCCAGTGTCTCTCTTCATCCCTCCTCAACCAATCCCCCTTCACCCCCCTCCATTCGCAGCAGCAGCAGCAGCGTGGACAGGCCGGGACCACCACTTTACTACCTCCACCTGTGATTATACGTCTACTGACAAACAAGTTCACTTCATGACCTTGTGACAGCAGGCGTGCTTTCTTTCCCTCCCACACATACCCACACATGATCACAACATACAGACACAAGCCCCTTGTTTTGACTGTCCTTGTTTTTATTCTTGTTTTGCATTGCCAGGCTGGTGTTGGTGTTGCTGCTAAATGTTGCATTTGCACTTCAGGGCAATTTGATTTTCCTTTGACTTGATTCGTCTTCCAATCAACCTACAAGACATTCTGCAGCTTCGCATTCTTTGTCCAACATTGATTGCTCAATTGACCATATTTCAGCATTCAGCAGCGCGTCGAGACACCGATCGACCCCTCCCCCCTCCTTCCTCTTCGAAAGCTCCCAGCGTGTCTCCTCTAATTTGGCATCCTGGAGCTGCGTGGGCAGCTCCCTTTCACCACGTCTTCCACTATCAAGAAGCGGAAGATGTCACGCCCTGAGGAGTTGCCACGGTCTGCATCACCCCTGAAGCGTCGCGCTGGGAGCGCGGCGGCCGACGACAACCAAGGTGCGACCGAGGATGTCGACATGCTCTCCCGCCCTGCCGCCGCCGCCACCGCCGACAATCAGGATGCGCTGATAGTAGATGGCTCCCCGATCGAGGGCGTTGAGGAGGGCGTGCAAGAGGGCAATGTCGACTCGCCCCAGGACGATGCATCGATCACCGCACAAGTCGACGGCAACGACGAAGACATTCCTGACCTGGTTGGTCTGGACATGGACCGAGCCAGCGTGGAAGACATGCAGCCTGGATCAGACATCGGGGACAGTACCTTGTTGAAAGACGGCGGCTCTGGTGGAAATGACCGCCCAGAGGAGCAGGACCCCGCGGCGGCGGCAGGAGTCCAACAGGACCGGAGCTCTGGAGAGAGTCGAACCCAGACCGAGAACGGCTCCCGTGCCGCCAACGCCAGCGCCAACACAGACGGTGCCGCCGACTTGGACTCCAAGATGGTAGACACCGCTGCAACAAACGCCCCCGTCGACGGCACCGCCAAATTCCGTGAGTCTCATCATCCTTACTGCTCTTCATCACTCCACTAATGCACTTTTTGTCTCCAGCCTCCATCCTAGGCACAGCTGTCGAGTCTGCAATTGATGGCAAGGGCAAGGGCAACCGAAGCGGTCGCAACAGCCCTGCTCCGTCTTCGGCAGGAACACACAGCCGACAGGCGAGGTCGGGACGGACGTTGGGCTTGACCGGGCTTGGAAACCTGGGAAATACTTGTTACATGAACTCAGCGCTCCAGTGTATCAGGAGTGTTGAGGAGCTCACCAAGTATTTTCTGACCGAGGAGTACGCCGAGGAGCTGAACTACGACAACCCCTTGGGCCACGGCGGGAACGTCGCACGAGCGTACGCCTATCTTCTGGGCATGATCTATAAGAAGGATTTTCCTCCCAGCTCGGTCACGCCGCGAAATTTCAAGGACACCGTCGGTCGATATGCGCCTCAGTTCTCCGGCTGGTCGCAGCAGGATACTCAGGAGTTCTTGGGGTTCCTGCTCGATGGGCTTCAAGAGGATCTGTCCCGGGTCAAGAAGAAGCCCTATATCGAGAAGCCGGATTCTACAGACGATATGGTCGGCAACCAAGAGAAGATCCGCGAGCTGGCTGAGAGGGTTTGGGCCATCCACAAGGCGCGCGATGACTCGGTCATCGGCGATCTCTTCACTGGACTGTACAAGTCAACGCTTGTCTGCCCGACCTGTGCCAAGATCAGCATCACCTTTGAGCCATTCACGAACCTGACCCTCCCGTTGCCGCTGCAGAGTTTCTGGAGCAGAAAAGTCAAGTACTTCCCATTGAACGACAGGCCAGTTCTTGTGCTGGTTGAACTCGACAAGACGGCCAACATCCGGGCCTTGAAGGAGTTCCTCTCCCTGCGGGTGGGTGTACCGGTCGAGCGTCTTATCGGAGCTGAGGAATACAAGGACAAGTTCTTCAAGATATACGACGACGGCCAGCAAGTGTCAGATGAGATTCAGAAAGACGACGCGCCTGTCTTCTTCGAGTTAGAATCCCCTCCGACAAATATCTCAAAGAAGAAGAAATCATACAAGTACTCGTCTTTGCTCAACGCTCATGACGACTTGCCCTCGGCAGACGATCCGCTCGCAGAGCAGATGGCCCAGAACATGGCGGTACCAGTGTTGCACAGACTGAACCCCCGGTCGAACAGATCGAACAATATTTTGCCAGCGCGGTTCCAGGAACACGTGTCACCGCCGCACTTCATTACACTGAATCCTGAAGAGGTTTGCTCCCCCCCACAAAGGAGACTCACGTGGGAGCTCTCATACTGACGTTTCCTGTAGGCCCGCGATGAGGATAGAATCCGCCGCAAGATCCTGGAAAAGGTTGCCACCTTCACCACGCGCTCTCCACTGTCATGCTTGAATGGTGGTGAGCCGGCCGACGCCTCTGACCCCGAACACTCGCTCATCAACTCCTCTGATGCAGACTCAGATGGCAAGGTCGTGGCAAAGTCTGTGGAAGGCGAAGATGACATTGTGGACATTAGCATGCAGGATGCGGCTCAGACTCCGTCGGCACAGCATGACGCGGACAGGTATGCTTCTTTCCACACTTCTTGTGGCTTGTTGACACGCCCAGCAGCTGGCTAACGTGGACGGGAAAGATCGTCAAGCACCCTCAAGAAGTTCAATACTCGGCGGCCCGAGTGGGTTGATCCCAAGGTGTACCTCGATGGTCAACTACAAAGCCTGTTCGACATGAGCTTCTTCTCCGAGAGTGCCGTTATTCCTAGTGGCTGGAGCAGCTTTAGCTCCAACTCCGACAAGCTCTTTCCAAGACTCGAGTCGAGGAAGCCCCGGCCTCCCAGCCTAAGTGACGAGGACATGCCAAGTCCGTCTGGCTCCGGGACAGCTTCTGAGGAGAGCAGCACCGACGAGACTCCTGATATCGCACCAGCTCCCGAAGTCTCTACCAGAATGCTCGAGGAGTCGAGTGATGATGAGACTTTCCCAGAAGTCACGGTACGTCCAATGCTAACACTGTAGACACCTTGGGACCGTGGAGACTGACAAAACCAATCCAGGAACTGCCCGTCCGGAATCCGAGACTGGGATTGAAGGGCGGCAAGAAGAAGGGCTACAAGACCTACTCAAAGAAGAACCACAAGAGGTTCAACAAGCAACAACACCAACAAAATGGGCGACGGGGGTACCGCCAGCAAAACCACAGCAGCGGCCTCTTCGATGATGAAGATCCCGAGTGGGGTTCCAAGGCTGATGGCGGCCCCCTGGTCCGTCTCGGCGAGGGCATCGTGGTTGACTGGAACCCAGACTCGTGGGACCAGATCTTTGGTCCAGATCCCAACAGTGATGACATTCGGCCGGAAAAGGCCGCGACATTCTTGCCAGGCACCATTGAGACGCTCAAAGACGCACAGCTCGAGGCCAAGGTGTTTGCCCGTCGGGCCCGCTCGAGCAAGGGTATCACCTTGGACGACTGTCTGGCCGAATTCGAGAAGGAAGAAATCCTTTCCGAGGATGACAAATGGTATTGTCCCAAATGCAAAGAATTCTGTCGGGCGGCCAAGAAATTCGACCTATGGCATACACCAGACATCCTGATTGTGCATCTCAAGCGGTTCAGCTCGGCCAATCATCGCCGCGACAAGATTGATGTTGTTGTCGACTTTCCGATTGAGGGCCTTGATATATCCAGTCGAGTCCTCAAGAAGGATGATGGCAAAGAAGAGGTGTATGACCTGATCGCTATCGATGACCACATGGGCGGTCTGGGCGGCGGCCACTACACCGCCTTTGCCAAAAACTTCGAGAACGGCGCATGGTACAAGTATGACGACTCTTCAGTCTCTCAAGTTCGGGATACGTCGAGGATGATCACATCCCACGCATACTTGCTGTTCTACCGGCGTCGCAGCGACGGTCCGCTCGGCGGACCGAAGCTGGAAGAAGCCTGTCGCCAGTATGCGCGCTTGTTCCACGACGAAGCTGATTCTAATGATGATGAGGCTGTCAGCAACACCGAGGAGGGAACATAGACCCGCTAGTCACTCAGCAGCTGCTGTCACAGCTCGAGAGCCAAGGTGCAGCTGGGCTTCGTAACGGCCCTGCCCCGGCTTGAGCGCCTTTGGCCACCGCCTGGACTGCCGTTTCTTGAGATCGAGGACGCCTACATAGCACGACCAATAATCATTCACCATCACCCCCCCCCCCCTTCCTCACCTCTGGTCGGTACACGCGTGAAAATCATAACGCTATTGGGACATATTTTATTTTTTTTGTTCATGTCAGGGAATGTTTCTCTTTCCACTCACATTCAGGAAGGAGGCGCACTGGGTAGATGGCAAAGAGAATTTGCAAGGCGAGTGGAGCGGGCATCGACTTGAGCTTCTTGCATCATTGGCCTGGCTACTCATAAAGGAGGACACTTCCTGGTGAAGCGCGGGCCATCGAACGACCCGGCGATGACGGCCAGTAACTTTGCATTCACGGACCCAGGACAAACACATGAGATCATGAAGAGACGGTGATAGAATTTTTTTTTCTAGAAGAACTTTGCATCACGTCCATAGAGGAAATGTCATGTGTAAGACATACATGCATGAATATTGTAACCTGGACTCGTCGAAGTATATCCAGGCCAGTCTCGTCGTCACTTGCTTTCTCCCTCTCGCCCATTGCTTATTGGTTGTACATTATTCTTTCTTCTTCCCTCTCTCTAGCCCACACTAATCCCTACTTTCTGATCCACCCTCCCTCAGGATCTCTGAAAACCCACTGCCGGCATAGGACAGAGCAATATTTGTACGAACGGGGACGCCGAAATTCTCATGATCTTGTGAGAAAGCTTGGTGAACCCTCCCGAGGATACCCCAGTTATACTTTTTAAAAGAAAGTCCTGCGCGATAGTGGCCGAAAGAGGAAAGGAAAAGAAAGAAAAACAAAATTTTTCCAAAAAGAAGGGGGAAAAAGTAAGAAAAGGTAAAGTTACTTGGGGAGAATGCACTTGCACTTGACCTGAAAAAGAAAAAAGAAAAGCAATTCTGAGGAGTACGGAAAGCTGAGCTGAGTACTTATCTTTTTTTTTTTCTTCTCCTCCCCTTCTTCTTTCACCTTCATATAGACGAGACGAGGCTGGACTGGGGTAGCCTTGTCCCCCACCTCTATCTAGGCCACCCCCTTGACTTGTTTAGATACCATACACCTTTCCAAAGGGGCCCCTTTAATCCCCACCGGCCGGCGGTCCAGAACAATCTGGTAATGATGTGTGTGCTCTCTTTCTCTCTTTCTCTTTTTTTTCTTCTTTTCCTTTCTCCCCTCTCGCGCGTACGCAACGCCGTCAGGTTTGAGAATGGTGTACGCCACCCCTCACCCAATTCCAAGCATGGGACATGCTATAACGCAAATGTGTGCGTCGGAAAGGGTTCATTCCCTTACGGAGGGCTCTCCTCCCCCCCCAACCAAACCAAAAAGTTCAGGAGGTTGATCTCTCTCTCTCTCTGTCCTTGTTGTATGTATATCCGTATGTCTTAGTTTTTTTTCTTTTTCCTTCTTTCCCCCTCCTGCCCTCGCCCGACCATTACCAGACCGGAGTGCAGCTTGTGTGTTTGTGTTTGTGTGTGTGTGTGTGTGCTTCGGAATTTCCGGTCCACGAGCCTGATTCCGCCGCCTCCCTCGGTCCCAAAAAAAATAAAAATAAAAAATAAAAAATGAAAGGAAAGAGAGACCAGACAAAGCCCGTCTTTTCAGCCTCGAGAGCAGCCATGTCTCACATCCGGCGCCGGATAAGGGGGGCCATGCACGTTTGTGTGTCCGAGCTCAAGTACCGGTGAAAAGCTCCGGCCCGTAGGGGGGAGGGCAAGAGAACTTGAGGAATGACGTGAGATGTCTCTTGCTCGCAGGGTGTTGATAACTTTATAAAAAAAACAAAAATAAAAAAACAATTTTACTTATTTAGCAGAGCATGAGTTCCTCCTACGCGGAGTGCGCCGAGGGAGGGGGGGAGAGGATCTGGAACCCCCCCCCCGGAGCCTCTGGCGGCAGGTTCTAGCCCCGAGGCCTAAGCTCGAGTGGTAGCTGCTCTAACAACTGAGTTTGATCGTCAACCACTGCACTGATTCTGGCGCTGACTCGAGCACCAAGAAATGGTCGTCATCTTTAGGAAGAGCTACGTCATGATGGTCTTCGAGACAGCGGGCTGCGGACGAGAGATGGGTGCGAAGAGAGTTGAATATTTGTGTCTTTCGGATGTACTACCGCCTACTTTGTAAGGAAAAGGGAAAAAAAGCGTGTGTGTGTGTGATTTATGAATCAGTTCATTGAGACATACAACGAGGCCAAGAGGGATAGCCAAATCGGCACAGCTTATCAGTTTTAAGGTCCAGCCCAAAGAACATGCCATGGTAAAGATCCGACGTGGCTGCCGGGACCATGACGATATTGAACTCCTGCTAATACCATATAGTATGTGTGACTTAGCCATCCCTCACTTGCCTGATGCTACCATGTACATCATAGTGCAGCATTTTTCCAAGCCTTCCCATGCTTTTGCGTCGCAACCTTGTGTGTGTGTGTGTGTGTGTGTGTGTGTGTGCATAGCATGCCCTGCCCAAAGGCACGTGTGTTTTGACAAGGTGTGTTGTGGCAAAAAAAAAAAAAAAAGGGGGTCCTCTTCCGACCGTCCCCGGATGGCTAATCGAGTTTGCTTGCTTGCTAGGGAAGAAGAGGAGGCAAAGGAGGAGGCATGAGGCATGAGGCACGAGACGTCGTCGGCGACAACTTCTTTTGGAGACACGAGGTCGTGTGGAATGTGGGTAAGAGGACATGGACCCGGAGCTTATTTTGCCATGTATCGACACGAGAGACCAATGAGTGAAGGAGGATCCAGGATAGCTCGGGGAGGCTTCTGCACAAAATTCTTCGGGGCATGGCGCGGCAGTCGACGTCGGCTGGTGGATTCTCACGCCAAGCACGTTGTGTTGGTGAACCGGAACAAGCAGGACAAGCCAGAGCAAGGCCACCTGGGGCGAGGGTGATCGACATCAAAGTTGACTTTGGACGGCGAAGATGGTGTCAAAACCTTGTGTGCCATAGTCACACACCACTTACACCACATCACACCACACACGACACACCACACCCACCCTGCAGCACCCAAGATCCGGGACATCGTGCGGCGAATATTTGTAGACATGCTTCGGGCTATGCCTGAAGTGGATATCCCTGTGATAGGCCGACCGACAAGAGGCTGGAGCAGGGCATCGGAGGGAAAGAGGGGGGGGAGAGAGGAGGAAGGGGGAGGGGAGATATGGTTCGTTTGACCGATAGTCGAGGCAAAGGTATCATCGGACGTGTCGATGAGACAAGACGTCTGGCACACCGGACGGCGCTCCGATACCCGTTCAAGGTGCCGTCGCCGGATGTTCTCTGCAGCCGGATAAGACGGCCCTGCAGCAGCTGCCGGGCGTGTGGTGACCTCAAAAAAACCTGCGAGCTGTCAGCTGTCAGATGAGGCGGAAAAGGTGTGGGTGGGTTCTCCAAGGTCATTTAGTCGGGAGACTATGCCCCATCATCAGCGCCCAATAATAATACAATGGGCATGGGCACGAGGAGTTCCTTGGATGGCATCTGTAAGTCATGATAGCCGCATGCCCGATCTAGACAAGCCAAGTCCAGGGATATACAGGCAGCAGCATTAGCAACAAGCCTCTCACCTCGCCCAAGAAGTGGTTTGTGCGATATGTGCCTCTCGAGGTCCATTATTCTCACCCAAATTACCCCTATGCTGCTGAAGCAACCAGGGGAAGTGCAGACCAGCTTGACTTCCTGTCCTTTACTGTGTGTACTACCATGTGAGTGTCGAAGCAATCGGGATCTTGGTATCGACCGAGGGTTCCCCCTTCTTCAATAAAGAGGGAGAAGGATTGCTGGATTTAGCAGGTGGTCTCTCTGGGCTACTCCTGGCTGGATTGAACGCGGCTGTTGGGCAACTTGATCGGGAAGGTCGCGGATGAGAGGACTGCGCGCCTAGGATTCCTGGAAAGGGGAAGATAAGAGCTAGAACAGAAGAGGAAAATAGACGAGATTGAAATCTCGCGCGACCAAACAACCCTCGCGACAGACTAGCGTGTCTTAAAAAAAATAAAATAAAAAAGGGTCGAGGACGAGCTGAAGAGGATGAGGAGGAGGAGGAGGACTGCAGTCATTGGCTGTATATGACAGACAATACCATAATAATTAATAATAAAAAAACCGTCTCGGTGGCTGCTCGCGCTGCTCGCGTGCCCGCCGCTCGCCGCCCTCGACAGTCCCAGTCCTTCTTGTTCTGTAATGACAGGGCGCGCGCGGTCGACAGAAGAGGGAATCGTTTCGCAAGGCGACCCCGTTATTGCGACAAAGCCGGCGGGGTCGGGGATTTAAATTTGCCACAGACCCCCCAAGATGAACCCTCGCGAGCGACAGATCTAATTCGGGCCACGAGAGAGGGAGAGGGAGGAGAGATCGTCACCCACACACGCTGTCAAGCCGAGACTGGGGATGATGGGGTTGGGGGGCCACGATGACTGGCAGATTGACGACAGATAAGCTTGACCCCCAGTTTGTAACAGCTTTGCCGCAACAGAAACTGGCGAACCCGTCCACCCGGGTGGCCACTGACGACGCCCTCGTGGATCTGGAGAGAGAGGCATGAGCGCACACACCCATCGCGCATCGGCGGCCTTGTATGAGATAACATCCCGCCGTGTGAAGAGGAGGGAGGGACGGTGGGTCAACCCTCTCTCTCTCTCTCTCTTTCTCTCTACTCTGATCTGCTGTCGATCCCCTCGGCCAACTTTTGGCTTGTGTTATCCTCTATGCCCGTCCGTCCCCCGTGCTTCCCGTTTGGTCTCACCGTTTCATCCGTTGCTTGGAGCCAACACTTGAAAGAGGAGGACCTGAAATACGCAGAGAAAGAGGGGTATTGTGACCAGACCAAGAAAAATAAATAATATAAAAGTACCAACTATGGTATGCTGCGGCGGGCAAGAACAGAATCTGAAAGGCCAACCAACGGTTTCTTGTGCGCTGTTGGAGAGAAGTACCTGACATTAGCGTGTGGCGAAGGAATGAGATTGAGGGGAATGGAATCTTCGATAGGTCGTTCTGGTAGTGTTCTGGAAGGCGCATGGAACAAGTGGAAACACCGAGCCAAGCCTGGCACGCCTTGGCTCGCGCTCTTTCCCAGGTTAATGGGGTGGGGCGTGGGTGCCACCGGTAGGCGTGACCGGATGCTGCAAGGAGCTGCATCATCCTCGGCGGGCTGGGGTAGCCCATGCAGCCCCCCTCCCTCGTCACCCTTGGTGGAGGGGGGGGGGTCCTTCCGGGGGCCCTGCTTGGCTGTGGTGGTCACTCGCCATTCGCCCACCTCGTGCATAGCCTGCCGATCACTGTCCACCTAGGACCCGCCTGGACGAGCCGCTGTTGGCTGGCGCTGGCCCTGGGCCTGCTGCACCACTGCACCTCTTTGCGCTTTCACGATAACTGTCTCCACCACCAACACGCACGCCGTACCTAGTGGTTGTCGTCGTCCTTGTTGTCTTACCATACACACACACACACACACACACACACACACACACACACACACACACACACACACACACACACACACACA
>JACWQW010000070.1:103466-210011 GCA_014849355.1 Cryphonectria radicalis | reverse complement strand
TGTTGTTGTTGTTGTTGTTGTTGTTGTTGTTGTTGTTGTTGTTGTTGTTGTTGTTGTTGCTGCTGCTGTTGCTGTTGCTGTTGTTGATCGAATGGAAGGAGACATTCCGCCCACCGTTTCGCGCCTTAGGCTGGGGCAAATTCAACATAATGGGCTCGACAACGCTGATGTCTTGCTCGTCAGACATCCCACCACCACCGGCGTGTGCATCCTGTATGACGATGGACACGGGTGATGAGAAATTGACCTGTGGCCGCCGCTTTGGCGAGGCCTCATCAAGACGATCGTTGTGTATGGTGATTTCTTTCTCCACGTCCTCGTCATCAGTCTCGACGAACTGGTCAATCAGCCTGCTGGGCGATCTTGGTGACATGCCGTGCTTGCCCTGTCTATCTCCGGAATCCCTCACCAGTATCGGCTTCAATATGCCACTCTGATCGAGCTTGCCTTGACCTTTTGCGGACATTTCAGCTTCGGTGGACCGTGCGCCTGCTGCGCCCTGCGCCATTCTGTCCCTCAAATTTTGTAGTTCCTTGGATACATCCACGGTCAGGTCAGGGATGTCGGCAAATGGGTCGTCGTCGCTGTTTTCTGACAACAATGTGCTGCTGCGCCTGTGGCGTGTTGTCTGTGGGACTCTGGCCTTGACCCACACATTACGCTCTTTGTCCAGAACCATGCTGCCGACTTGGTCAGGGATAAGATGGGACACACTCTCGGGAGCGATCGTCCTTCTGGTATCCGAGTTCCGCGATGAGCCCGTCCGAACTGTCGAGTGTCCAGACTCCGATCCAGACGTGTTGGAGGGAAATTGACCGCGAAAGCGCTCCACTTGTTCTGCGGCTGTCGAGTTCTCATATCGATTTGTGTTTCTCAAGAACTGGAGAAATGGCGGACGGCTGACGACCACACTGTCTTCCAGCAGTCCGAGGTCTGAATTCTCAGACCTGGAGCCACGAGACTCCTCCTCTAAGGCCTTGACGGCTTTGATGTCTTC
Organism: Cryphonectria radicalis; assembly: GCA_014849355.1. Taxonomy (NCBI): domain Eukaryota; kingdom Fungi; phylum Ascomycota; class Sordariomycetes; order Diaporthales; family Cryphonectriaceae; genus Cryphonectria; species Cryphonectria radicalis. Next base: position 209,014 of record JACWQW010000070.1, on the reverse strand, counting down.
CTTGGGAACACCGAGTGAGCGCAGGGAGGTGGCAATGATATCGTCTATATCGCTATGCTCCTCGTACTTCTTGAGGTGATTTACCAAGACAGGATCTTCTTGTCTCTTGGCTGCCCTTGGAATGGGCTGTCCCTCTCGGCTAGGCGGCCGCGACAATTTCTCGCGGGTCGAGTCTTGCACCGAAGCGTCATCGACAGTGTAGTTGCTGAAGTTCCTGTGAAATTCCTCTTCGGATTCTTCCAAGCTTGCAGAACCACTGGGTAGGCCGGTTTTGCGCCTGAGGGCTGTCATGATCCGATGTGCTGCATTGAGATAGTCTTCGGTTCTAATGGAAGGCTTCCTCTCGTCAGCAGATGCCACTTGGGTCTGAGGTTTGCGTGGCAGCTTGGCGATCTCTTGCTCCAGGAAGCTATCTGGGCTGAAATGGATTTCTCGTCGGAGAGATGATGGTTGACTCGGCGTTGGCGTCCGCGGACGGGGCAGCTGTCGAGATGCTAGAAGATTGCCATTAGCTTTTCGTTGCTTGTCGCCGGCGCCTGCATCCTTGCGCCGCTTGCCAACGAGAAGCTGCGTGTGCATGCTGTCATAAGGTGGCTCCAACAACAGGTCCTTCTCAACGCCAAACGCTATGTCGGACTGATGGAGGGTCCTTCTGCGTTTCGGTGTTGGGTTCTTGGTGGGCGAAGTCCGGTGTCTCTTGATCTCCGCAGCCAGATCTCCTGGGTGAGGCGTGGCGAGTGTCTGCATTGGCCGTCCACCAAACTCCCGCGAGGTAGTCGTGCCCTGTGTCGAAGGAGTTGACTCTGATTTCTGACGGCGCTTGCCAATCACAATGTTATTGGCGGGCGGTGATGAGAAGTTGGTCGGAGGCTCGAACGAGACTGAATGGTGTAGGATTGACCCGTCTCCTGAGTCGTTTGAGAGCCGGGTGAAATCCTCTTTGAATGCATAACCATCCAATTCTCCCGCGCCAAATTGACTAAAGGACCGGGTAGGTTGTTTATGAGGCTCTTTGGCTCGGAGGGCTGCCCTCGACGCCGCCGTAGATGGGCGAGATGCGGGCTGAACCATGTGTCTCAACATGTCCACCGACACTTTTCGCTCGTCGTCCAGGTTATTATTATGCTCCGAGCCAGGCGAGGCGTTTCGTTTCTCGATTTGTTCGATTCTTGCCTGAAAAGTCTTATTGGTGAACGTATCGTACGGCCCAAACAGCTTCAGCGGACTGCTACCCGTGACCACAGCCTGGAGTTCCTTCTTCTCCGGGCTTGGAAACGGAGCCGCGGGAACAGACGGGGTTTGAGCCTGCAGATGAAAGCTGTCTGGCTCGTGTATGCGTATGCTCGGAAACTGTTTCGGCGTGCTCGCCTGCAGGGATGATTCTGGAAACATGTCCGATACGTTCCGGAACCCTGACGGGACTGGGTGATGCAGGAAAGAGTCTTCATCAGGAGGACCTCCTCCGCGGGCATTGACGAAGCTGTTGAGCTCCTTGGATCCCTCTGTTGCATCTGAGTTGCGGGATCTTTTCGCGACGTGCGAGCTGCCCTCTTCTGAATCGCCGCTGAGCGAAGGGCTGATTTGTAGTTTCTCCAGACGCTGCTGTAGTTCTGATGCAAAGAAGCCCACCGGTTCAAAGTCGATCTTCCCATCGTCACTGCTTTTTTTGGCGATCAGGATAGGGCTGAAGTCCTCGTGCTGGGCTGCACTCTGATTGCTAACCCTCCGCGACCCGTTGTCCGGCACCTGTAGGGGCCTCGAGAAGGGCGACAGCTGGCTTGATCGGCCGGGGGAATATCGAGGAGGACTGGACATGACACTGTTCTGGCTAAAGTCCACCGAGGCTTCGTCATTTAACCTGTATCTGATCTGTCGACTTCGAGGCTGGCTGGGCTGCTCTTGCATGGGTAGTTCCGCATCGCTGGATCGATCGCTGTAGCTCTCGTCGTCGGTACCCTTCTGGGCGGGCACAGGCGGGCTAGACGGAATGGCCATTCCACTTCGAGGTGGCTGGTTGTTGTTGTTGTCGTCGGCGGCGGCGGGGACGTCTGCAGCTGGTTGCGCAAAGGAAGCTCGGCTTGGTGCGCTCGGCACAGGTGGCTTGAACATGCCCTCCAAGCCGTTAGCTGCAGATGTAAACAGGTCTCGCTGCTCGCCATAGGCAAAATCGCCGTAAATCAGTCTGCGCCTCCATTCTGGCGTATTGCCTTTGTCCTTGCCCGGCGATGAGCTGGTGGACCTGTGCTGTACTGTATTGTGTACGACGGAGCCGGCGGGCGATTCGAAATCGGACTTGGTTGCGCGGTGGCCGCGCCAGGAGGGCTGCCTGATCTCGTGGGAAAGCTTGGAGGGCGTGTTCTTGTTGACGGAGGAGACGGGGATGTTGATGTCGCTGGGTGTTCGCTCGTTGAGAACAATACTACTATTCCATGCGGGCGTGGGGGCGAACTTTCTCTCGGCGGCCTGGCTGCTGCGTGGTTGAGGAATCTTAGTCCCGGGAGACCTGAAGCTGGATGTCATAGTCCCGTTTCTCGTCGAAGTTTTGGACCTCTCTGGGGATGCTGGCTCGGAAGGCCAGTCCTCAGAGAGGTCGTCGAGCCAGGCGTGAGACGACATGGTCAGGACGCAGTTGAAGCGGCTGACGCAGCACGATGATTCAGCTCGTATCCATGAAAGTTGAGGCTGCTGTCGATGATGTTAAAGTGCTGTCGGCGATGCGCAAGTCGGAGGGGGGCCTCTGAATCGCAAGTCGCAAAATGATGCAATGCGATGGCCGGTCACTGCAGGACGGAGTGGACTGGACAGGGAGATGGAGCGCGCCAATGCCGGACAGTCAATATGTATGTACAAATACAGTACAAGATCGGTGCGATCGGTCCAGCTCCCTGCAGATTTGAGGTGGACAGGGCAGGGCAGGGCAGGGCTGGGGTGATAGGATATTTGTGGGCTCGCCTCGCGCGATCCCAGAGAAGAAATGAGGTAAATCGGCAGGATTGAGATGAAACACGATGTCGTCTTGCAGCTGTCAAGTCGAGACGAGGAAGACGCAGACGGTGATCTGGTCTGAAATGTTGAAAAGCGGGGGAAGGAAAACGAATAAATAACTAGATAACAACAAGAAACAACTGAATATAGGTGCTCTAGGCCTTTGAAAGTCAAAGAGAAGTCTCGACTCCTCTCTCACTTTTGACACGAAGTGCTGGCTTTCGAGGTTTGCAGCAGGGGACGTTGGGACCGGGGGGGTTGGGTTCGTTGGACGCCTTAACATGGGTGAGTGGCTGTACTGTAGTGCGGTCAGACAAACAGGTTGGGTGGCAGTGGAAACCCTGTTGCGGTCTCTGATTGGCCGAAGGTCTTCCTGCGGGACGAATGGTTGGCAGGGAAACAACCTCATACAAGGATGCCAAGCCTTCCCTCAACCCTACTGTACAAAATACTGTACAATATACAGTGTACGGTGTACTGCCATCATCGTATACTATGAAAGCATAGTGTTGAGGTGTACAATTATGGATCTAAAACGGCACAGCTGCTGAGAAAGACATTCTGCTGCTTCCCTGTTGCTCCTCATCTATCAGATCATTGTATGGATGAGGCTATAGAAGGCCTTGTTGAGAAAAAGTGACATGTTGGAAAGGAAAGGTTGCGAGGCGGGGGGAGAGATACATATTCTTCTGGGCAGAGAGCGGGGACATCCCTGCTGCCCACCCGCGTCAATTTGGCGTAAAGTGGGAGGCGCGTCTCTGTGCCAACCGCGCTTTAGTGGGTACAGCTTCTTTCATTTCCCAAGTCGTCCCTTTCAAAGCGTCCACCAAGCTCTGGCCACCGTAAACAAAGCCTTTATTCACAGCAGCCCCATCTGAAATTCTCTGCAGCATCAGGCCATCTGTGTGCCGTCAGCAACTTCATCCGATGCGGTGGCGCCCCCCACTCGCATCCACGCAGCAGCCCATGACCGCAGCTTGAGGACCAAGATGCGACCACACAACCTCCACCAGCTTGGTGACGAGCCTCTTTACTGCGAGGCCCAGCACGACGACGACGACACCATACTTTCGGGTTCCGACGACGATTACTATGAGGCCCCTGAGCATCGCCGCATACGCATCGAGGCGAAGGCCCTCCAGTTCCTGAACGGCGAAGTCCCGTACCTGCTCTCTGCCAGACTCAAAGGCCCCTTCGACGCCAAGTCATGGCAGAATCCGTGGAAGTCTACCCGCGCCCAGCGTCAGCCTGCTCCCCGTCGAGCAAGTCGGGCTAGCCGCTCAGAGACCAGAGTCGAGGCAGCAAGAGCTCGCGGCTCAGGCCAGCTCAGCAGCGATGACCTACCGGACACACAGGGAACGAGTCTGTACCCGCTGCCTAGCCCCGAGGCCACCAACCCACCGTCGGCGAGGAAGAACTCATTCATGGATGAGGATGAATACAGTCATATCAAGAAGTGGAGGGAGTCTGTTAAGAGCGTGCCCCTTTCCAACGATCTGTTCTGGGCACCTGGCGGCCGTGAAAGAGAGCAAGGGACTACCGAGGCGAGGAAGCGACCGGCGGACAAGGAATTGATCCATACGCGGTACTCCAAGAGGCGCAAGCCTGCGCTCCCGACAAGGTCGCCGGAGGAGTCACCCAGTCAATCAGCAGCAAAGGCGAGGAGAAGATTGACCAGCCAGAACTCGGGGTTGACAACACAATCTGCGCCAGGCCCCTTTACGTGTGAGAGCGAGCTTGACGAGCTCGCCGCCCCTAGGGTAACCCAGGTGTCCAGCTTTGACGCTTCTCGACTAGCATATGGAACCACTGGAACTCCAGTTTCTTCACGGCCAGTGCGAGGCTCTCCATCTTCGAGGTGGCGACTCCATTATCTTGATCCTGATCTGTCCGAGGACGAGCTGTCCATGCCATCCACTACGCCATCTCGGAAGGATTCACAGCCTTCTGCTGAGAGGGGCCGAGGCTCAACCTGCCGATCCCCCAGCAGCAAGCAGAAACCGTTTGGTCGGGTCCTGTCCAGCTCCATCCACAGAGATACCACTGGAGGCAGGACGCGAGCAGAGCAGGTCCAGAACTCACAACCTTCACCATCAGGTCAACGATTAGGCCTGCACCGGGCAAAGAGGCTTGCGAAGGACGCAGCAAAGAGGGTCATGGTCTCGAGTCAGCAAGACGACAGCTTCCACTTTCACCATGCGAGGCCAACAAGTCCGGTGCAGCAATCAGACAAACAGCACCCACGAATGAGCGAGACGGACGCGACCAACTTGAATCAACCACCACAGTGTGTTCAGACTACCATAGCAGAGACGGAGCGTCCGCCGAGTACGGATCGTGAAAGTGATCATCCCAAGGAAGACCTTGGCTCTGTTGCAGCATCACATCTGGACAACCAGCCGCTCGACACGTGTAGTCACCAAGCCGCAACATCTGAGACGGTGGAGAATTTCGAAATGGCTGACCAGACTGGAGCGGTGGATGTCGCCGACGAGTCAATCGATAACGCAGCAGCAGCAGGAAGGATGCGACATGTCATTGTGGAAGACACAGTGGTGGAAGGTCGAGAGATAGAGGACCCTGAGGCTGTGCGACAACAAGCCGTGGGAACCGATGAGGTCTGCATCAGGCCTAAGGCCGGAGAACCGACCTTTGTGTGCACTCAGGAGCTTTCACCAATATCGATTTGTGGAAAGAATGCCCATGCCAGTAGCGTCTCGCCAAGCGCTACTGTCGAAGGCACTGCCCCTCGTTCCAACCCGCGCAGTACCTGCGATGGCTCGGATTCGGAGTGGTCGACCTCTGACAACCCCCAAGACTTACCTGCTCAACCCATAAAGACGCTGTCCACTAGCAGTGATACCGACGATGCCTCCAACAGAGAGTGGTCAACCTACATCGATACGCAAGACCTGTCCGCTCTCCCCGAACAGCCGCCCTCAGACTCCACAACTAGCGTTAAGGTCGATGTGGTCTTGCAAGGCCCGGACGATACAAGGGATCCTGACTGGACTACATTCATCAACACACAGGACTTGACAACCACATCTGCCGCGGGGCGCGAGACCATGAAGCTGGGGCAGGCAGAAGATGTCGAGTCTAATTCGCAGTGGTCAACATATATGAGCGCTTCCTTGCAGACCAATGCCGACGAGATGGGAGATACTACTCCGGGGTCTGTGTTGGGAGAGCCTGCTATTACGCCAGCCACCAAGCCTTTAGAAGCTAATGTGGGGGATATCATCGTCGTCTATACGAGTCAAGAACCCCCGGTCGAAGAACCTGTTGAAGAGCAAGAGCGTCATGATCTGACCGAAATTCGAATCACTGACACGATGGCCATATCATGCGATGAGGAAGCAGCAGCACGGCCAGGTGCAGATGGCCGAGAGGAACACAATGTTGTATTAGCCGAGCACCTGACAGACGATGCACCAAGTTTTGCTGTCTCTATTGATCAAGTTGAGCATTCCAACCAAGCCGCGTCACAGCTGCAAGGGGCAGATGACAGCTCGCTGATGAACCTGGACGGCACGACAGCTAGTCTTGAGCCGATGAAGAGCCAAAGTCCCTGGGCGAAAGAGACGAGCACCACCTCGGAGGATGCAATGCACCTGGTGAATGGTGTGGACGTAACGCTTCATCGCGTTGTCGATATGACCTCGGCCAGCAGCGAGCCGCAACAGCTTCAAAGTCCGTGGCAGATGGACGGTGATCCTATCCTAGGGACTACGAGTGCTCCCCTGGAAGATCCGGTCACCCTCGACGGAGCTGCCCTCGGTATCGAGTCGCAAGATGCCCCGAGTTTCTGGGCGCAGGTCAAAGAAGACATGCCCATGCCAGACGTACTGGACAATGATTCGACCCTTAACGAGGGCTCGTCAAGGTTGAGCATGCTTGCCGGGAAAGCGCTTGCATTCTCCGCCGTACCGCAGACGCCGTGGTTAGGCGACAAACTCCCCAGCCCTGACTTTTCGTTGTCTTTAAAGAAATTCTCGGATTTCATGGAGCTTTCCCCCATCAAGACGCGTACATCAGCCAGGGCAAGCATTCTGCAGCGCTCGGCTTCCTGCTCTCGCGTGCTTTTCGAGGCACCGACTGCGCCAAAGCCAAAACGCCGCGTAACATTTGCTCCATTGCCTGGCGAGGAGAGCAGCCTTGGGGAGGCTGCTCTGAAAGATGACAGCGAGATCTGTGTGGAAGAAGATGTCTCCTACTTCGATTTAAAGGGTAACAAGACAGCTTCTATTCGCGTTACCAGACCGACGAGTAGAGCTGCCTCACCACCCCCGTCCAATCTCAACATCACCGAGGCCGATAAACTTCCAGATCATGACCGCAAGTTTTCGAAGCATTTTGCAGTAATGTCGAAACGGAAGAAGCAGCCTCCACGGAGGGGACTAAGACTTCTTCCCTCTGATTCTCAACAGACAAGCGGTAGTCAAGAGGTAGCTGCCATGGCGGAGGCTTTCATCGAGGCGTCGCAGACAAGAAAGGATATTCCGGAACTGGCGGAGGTTCCCGACCGCAACAATGTCCAGCAGCATGGTTCGCCAGCGGATAAGACCCGCTGCCGCTCCATGGGCGAAATTCTGGTCGGGGGGCAGGAGAATATTGAGCCCATGGACGACGTGAGCGCTGTCCTTGACAACATTGATGATTTTCTGGACAATACCTGGGGCGTCAACACGACCATGGACATTGATACAGAACAACAGGATCAGGTTCAGTCACAGTCTCAGACTGCCAAAGGCCGGTTCGATGATCTCGGAGACCCGATGTTAGCAATGAACATCACCGTTTGGGCGGATTGAAATTGAAGCACTGTGGTGATGACCGGGTTCCAGTCGGGCTTTGTTTTTGAGGATTGCCATGTATGGTCTCGGCAGACGGCCCCTGAATGGAATCGGTGAGTGTGTGGCTGAACACCCGCCTGGAGAGGAGATCTTTGTGTCGACTATGAGGTTCCATCGTCTACCTAAATGATGGCTTCGTTTTGGGGATGAAATATACATGTCTCCTACAGATGCAACGACTCTTTACATTGATATTGAGCTTTGTGTGTGGCGTCTCGAGTATCTGTGGTCTCTTTCTCTTTGGAGCCCAAGGCGATGGCATGGCAGGACAACGCGGCTGTGTAGAAACCAATGCCGATCATCGCCTCTCTCTCTCTCTCTCCAGATTCCTTGCGTCGTATCTTGACATGATGCGCAGACGACGCAAACAGCTCATACCACACAGCAGTGTAGTGCAAGGACCAAACCCTAGCAAAGTGAGACACCCGCGCGCCCCTAACTTCTCAGCTTCTTTCCTCTTCATCCTTGTCTGTTACTCTCTTTCCCCTTCCAACAGGAGGCCCAATAGCACCGGCACGTGTCCTCTAAGCTTTTAGTAGAGGCGCACGGTGTCCCTGAAACAACTACACACAACGACTCCCCCCCCCCCTCCTCTCTTTCTTTGGGCTTCATCACTTTACCACACATACATCCTGAATTACATGGTAAAAAAAAAAAGTAAAACATATTATGGGCAACACTAACTTGGGGGCAGGGTTGCACTTCCCCCCCCCCCCCACTCTTACCCCTGACTAAAAGTAAGCCCGTGGTGAGGCCAGAAAAGGAAGATCATCTCATCTTTGAACCTCTCTTGATGGGTAGGAATATATGGCGGTCAGACTCCCCGCCGCCCCCCCCGGGGGGGTGGTTGCAGTTTGACCCTGGGTTGATGAGCACTGAAAATAAGCTGATGGCATGAAGGAACCAGACCACAGCTTGGTCCTGCGGAATGAGCTCTAAAGTTGACAAGGGGCCCCCCTTCCTCTGGCCAGTGAAAGTCCTGGTATGCTACCTCTTGTTTCCTTGGGCTAGAGAGAGAGAGAGAGAGAGAAAACGAGATACAAGATTTGCTTATGTGCCACGGCTGAGCACGGCTCAAGAGCCAGCCAGCTTGCTGGCATTCCTCCCAGGTATACTGTCCACAAAGTCTTTTCACGGGTGACATTGCATCACCACCTACTAGGCAAGCAGCACAGAGGATACCACAAGTGACGCAGCAAGTAACACGATCGTCCGCAGCTTTGTTTCTACGCAGGGACCTCTGGGCACCAAAAGTAGTAAAGCCTGCTGAGCATTGAGGCGGTGAGGCCGCTCCCCCCATGCACCAGCCATCTACTACGATAGGTGGCTTTCTTGTGAGGGAAGAGGCTTGGTTTCATAGATGGCGACCCTCCCAGCACATGGTCCTTTCCTGGGATCTGCCTCGAAGGTCCTGGCAGGACAAGATACTTAGGGGCCGGTGGGAAGATGGCGGGTAGTTGGACGAGGAAGGTGCTGGGAACAGGTCTCTCTATTTAGCGGTATCAAAGAGCGCTGCTGGTTAGGTTTTCAGTCTTAGCGGTTCAAGTCAAGATCTGGATATCTCTCCTAGGGCTCGTGGACTTGTGTATGATGTACGTCTCTATCGCCAAGTCAGCCGTCGAATGGTTAGGCCGTCTTCCAAAATGTGCCAAAACGCGCCGTGTAGAGGCCGTGGTCAACTCGATCCCCCACGTGTCTTGTGACACCGCACAGAATGGGGGGGACTTCAGGAGTTGCATTACAATTTGCTTCCAAGCTGATGGTTCTTGTAGCGCCATGTGTACTGATCAGCGCGGGGGTTCCGTGCGAGCGTCGTGGGACACTTTATGCCGTCATCATTCCATCCACGGGAGCTCGGCAGTAATGAAGTTTCCAGCTCAAGTAACAACTTGCAGTTGTGGCATGACACCTGGCGCATGGGAGGGAGGTTGCGTGTCGATCTCGAAATAGCAGTATGAATTGAGGAATTGATATGGTGTGCAGGACAGCCGACTCGGATTGGGACAAGCGCGCTGGACAGACAGCCTTGCCCACGCCAGAAGCAGGGCTGCAGCTTGCAAGTAATGACGGACTAACGGCTCGGCTCACGCGGGTTCTAGAAGGAGGCAGAAAAGAGTCCAGTTGTCTCCATCCTCGCGTCCGGAGAATAGAAGCCCGCAGGGCCCGTCACGCTGAAGTCCGAAATCCCCTTGCGTGGAGATCATGGCCCTGTAAAGCTGGTCTCCACGGGCAGCACTGAAGGCAAAACGTCAATGTGTCCAACTCTCGTGAACTTTCCAGAGTCACATGCTAATTCGAGAGTATCCCTGCGACGTACGGAGAGCCTTCCACGGGCCCTCTTCACCTATGATCAAGTTCGGAGGAGGTGTCCCGGTGTTTTCGTGACAACTTGGCGACAGTGAGGAACGTAGTAAAAAGTCTGACCGAAATTCGAGGGACAATCCGAGGCTGACGCGACGCCCACGTACTGTAGAGCGTCGATGACTCTGCAATGAATATGTGCAGGCGTGAGAAGCACGTTGTTAATTGATTGGAGAGAGGCTCCCGGCTTCTAGGAATGCTTGGGTCTCATCGATTAGATAGGGAGACCCCTGGCGGAAACTCGGGCGTACAACATGCCACGCCTCAGAGCGTTGGACCCGGAAGATCATGTCTGACGAGAGAGAGAGAGAGAGAGAGAGAGAGAAGTGATAGATCAGAAATGAGACGGTCCGTGAGTGGACCGCCATCCTCCTCCACCTGGGCAGGACAACAAGACGACGAGACAAGGCCCCTGGCCAGAGTCTGACGCATGTGTTGTTCTTGTGGTTGTCGTTGTTGTACAGAAGAAACATCATATCCGCGAGGGAGCCGAGACTCAGCCAACAGCCAGCATTGAACGGGGGTCCGCGAGACAGTGTTGAGATATCCTGAGCCTGTCAGAGACGAAGCCAGCAGAACGTGGTGGTCATGGGCTGACGTCTCTCGTAGATGAGCTTTGGCCCAAGCTTTTTGGACATTGGTGACCCATACGGAAACCGGGCCATGTCCAGAGACAGAAAATTGGGTCCCTGTGCGACACAATAGCGGTTTGGCTGTCTGGGCGTAGTGCTATGATGGCGTCGCAAAAGGTTTGTGCGAGGGCAGCGGGGGTGCTTCATTCAGTACACCAGAGCCGCCGAGTGACCACTGCAGGCTGCTCGAAGCCCCAAGAGGAGAAGGAGGATTGATAATCATGATTAATAGAACAACCATACGAAACCCCTTCCTCTTCCTTGTGGTAATCAGATAGAAGAAGAAGGAGGAGGGGGTTCGCCTTTCTCACCCTGCAGGAATCTGTGTGAAAAGGCAAGGATGACGAGAAGAGTAGGGCTGACGAACCTTCCGAGATGGAAACTCCAGAACCCACCACCGACTATACCCACGTGGCCCCCAGTGAGGGATCGTAATGACCAATATGCTGCTGTTTCCGGCAGCAGGCGAGTAAAGTTTAAGGTGTTTACAATGAAATTAGGAGGGCTGGACCAGTCTGGTAGGCCCTGTTCCATGGGCAGTCCAGGCGCTACTGCCGGGGGGAAGGAAGGGGGGGGGGAGGAACTTGGCATTGACGGGCACTGTCAACTCGCTGCCCACAGTGGGCGCAGGTACCATCTAGGTGCCCTAGGTGGTCCTTCGGGTAGCGGCTCTCAGAGGCCCTTCCAGCAGCCCCCCTCCACTTTTTGGCGCCCAACGGATAGCAGTTGTGGAGGTGGGACATCCCTGCACAAATGTCAAAGAACAGGTCAATCGTGGTTTCTTTCTTATCTCACCACTACCGTACACGCCGTAGTGCCGTAGTACACTTTGCCTCCTAGCCTGCCAGTTCTGGGCACGGGGCTAGACGAAACATCGATTTCCCACTGCCACCCCCCCCCCCTCTACCATTTCTTCTTACTGCAGGCACCCTGTCCCGCACACACCGACTCTCACAACAACGACATACGCAAACCTCTTCCCCGTTCTGTCACCCACACCCCCCTCCCCTTCCCAAATTTCCTTCCAATCGCTGAACAAGGTACTCGAGCGGTTGAGGGACATGATCTACTCACCAGCGTAGTGCTAGACGTGTCGTACCCGATACACACCACGAAAGATTCTTGGCTGGCCGTGTATCCTCTCCCCCCCTCCCAACCCACCGTCCTGCTCGGTTGGCCTCGCAATACCTCCAAGGTTCAGGTCAGGACGAGACAAGAACAAGAACGTACTGGGCCAGTGACGACCCCCCCCCCCCACACAATCTCTCTGTCTGTCTGGCGCGACGGCGGATGCCAGTCATCCCAACCACCCACCACCTCGAGCTTCCTCCCGCTCGGCAACCAATGTTCACCACATGTCGCCCTCTACGCCTGGAGATGCCGCACTATCGGTATCGGTGAGCCCACCTCAGAACACCGCGGAGCCTGCACTGGTACCAGCTCCAGCGTCGGGGCAAGGGGATGATGACCAGCTGCTTGGTCAGGATCAGCGGCCTCTGCCCGCCAGCACACCAACCCCCGTGGCTGATCCTCATCATGCCCCTGGCGGAGTGAAGCTGCCCGCGTCTGGGGAACAGCAGCAGGCCAGGGCGGGGGGAGTACAGTCGACCCCGACTACTACTGCTACTACCCCCCCTGCTGTACCTAGCACCGAGAAATATGTGACACCAGATCTCAATGATAAATCTGCCAGGGGACCTACTCCTCCTGCTCCAGCTCCCATCACTGCTCCTGCTTCCGCCTCTGCATCATCTGCCTCTACCGTTCCGAGAAGGCCCAATGGGCCCTCCCTGCTGACCCAGCAACTCGCAGAAGCTCGTGGCATCCCTCCTCTCCCTCCTCCTCCTCCTCCTCCTCCTGCTACTGCTGCTGCTGCTGCTGCTGCTGTCACTGGTCAGCCCCTCGATCCGCCTCATTCTAGCCATCGCCTACAGCAACACCTCTCGTCCGACCCTTCGGCCGGTAGCCTTTCGGACCAAGAGCTGGGCGACCCTAGCAGCGAAACAAGGACTCAGAAAACCACCGACGAGCCCTCGGCACAACACGGAGACGACGAAGAAGATGGAGATTCTCTAACCCCAAGAGCCTCTCCACGAGCCATCGCCATGGCTACTACCGCAGCCGTCTCAACCATCTCCCTCCCGTCCCGAGCAGTCGACACCGTTTTGTCTCGTACCATTGACACGTCAGATATCAAAGATGGCGCCCCGCGGCTTGGGAACCACAGGGAACAACGCCTCCGACCAGCAGCAGGCGGCCGGGGCGTGTCTCTAGAGCGCATCGATAGGGACGTTCAGCAGCTCAGAGGGCTCGCATTCGCCAATCGCACATACTCTGATACGCCGTCGACGGCACCAACCCCGGTTGCCACCATGACCTCGGAACGAGCTGTCACCCAGGCCAATGGGAAAGTCGACATCGGTGCTGCTGCTGCTGCTGCTGCGACAGAGCCACGATCCCCCACGCGGCCTCGTAAGCCTGATCACCGGTTGTCTATGGGACCCGAGAAGGCGTGGTCTATTGGTTCGGAGGATCTGAACAATGCCCAGGACGGCCAGGTTGAGAAAGCGATCGCTGAGGTCCTGGCAGGAGTGGAGCCGAACGCGCGCAGTCGTAAAGCAAGCCATAGTCTACGTTTCTTCAAGGAAGGGCTGCCAGAGGAGAAATTGAAGAGGAGAGATTCACGGCTTCCACCCAGAGACAAGCTTACGACAACAGGCGATGTCTTTTATGATGAACCTGCTCACGGTGATGATCAAACCAAGAGCCTGCAGCCCTCGCCTCACCCTGCAGGCGAGGTCCCAGGACGCCTGAAGCGCACGAGAACTCTTCCACTTTCTCCAGCAGCCACTGAGGCCCAACAAGAACAACAGCAGCAGCAGCAACAACAACAACAACAACAACAAGAACAAGAACAAGAACAACAACATGCGGGTAAGGAACCGCTGGACTACTTTCAAATACGCGTTGACCATCGGAAACTTGATGAATCCCCTCCTTCTCCTTCTCCTTCTCCTTCTCCTTCTCCTTCTCCTTCTCTTCCTTCTGCTGCTGCTCCCTTCGAGAGGCAGTCCCGGACTCCAAGATCACCAGGAACCGAGAGCCTCACCCCGCTCAAGCGGGACGAGGGTAGACATGAGGGTTTGAGTGATGCGGCTGTTGAGGATGGTGAGCTGTCAGGGGAGGAGAAGATCTCATCTGCCGTCTTCGTACCCCACAAAGGGCCGCAAGGCGTCTCTGAGGGATCAGACGAGTCGGAAGCGGACTTTCATGCTCCTGCCAAACAACCGCCCAGGAGTGACCACCCATCGTCTTGGCTGGTCAAGGCTGATGAACCAGAGGCTGATGATGTGCCGGTTACTCCTCCTGGGTCTCAGGGCGAAGAGCAAGCAACCAAGGCCGACGACCAAAACCTGGGCCACGGGCATCATCCCCTTATGATGACTGACAAGTCACAGCACCAGCCAATGCCTGCACCATCCCCTGCTATTCCCATCGAGCATGATGCCACCCGAGGAGAAGCCCCACCTCAGCTCTCACAAATAGTCTCCCCGGGCTTCGGAGATCATCATGTTCATGACCATCAGCTGGGCACGAATGAACCTCTGGATGCCATAGAGCTTGTTCCTTACCGACATCAGGTTGGTGGCCACACGACGCTCTGGAGATTCTCAAAACGAGCTGTATGCAAGCAGCTCAATAATCGGGAGAATGAGTTCTATGAACAGATTGAGAAGCATCACAGAGATCTTCTGCCCTTCTTACCAAGGTATGAAGAACAGATCGATACCCCAAGTGGACGACGGCATGATACTGATTTGCCCTGTAGATACATCGGGGTCCTCAACGTCACATTCTCTAAGCAGCCCCGCCGGAAGTCCACAGTCAAGAAGGATGTCAATACCTCCTCGGATCGCAAGAAGATGGAGCTGCCGGAACAGGCGGGCACAACGACAGAGACAAATGCCCCCCCGGCGCAGGATGTGACTCCTACGCCCAATAAAAACGAGAATGTGTCACAGTCCACTGCGCAACCTAGACTTATCAGCCAGTCCATGCAGTCAGCTCCAGAGCCGGTTCCTACTGTCACATTCCTGGACAACCAACACATCCTACCCCGAAGTCTTCTGCAGCCTGCCGTGAAGACAGCATACTATCTCGATCGCGTCCGCAGCTCCTCGGTGTCCCTGCCCCCCTCACACCAGCTCAACAACGGGTCGGACTCTTCCGAAGTACCCGCACGACCGACCTTGGAGGATCGTCATGCTAATAGCTGGGGCACGACGGTGGTCAACAAGAAGCTCCGCCACGAGGTGTTCAGTGATGCCTTCTTGAAGCAACCCATCAACGTCCAGCGGCATAAGAGGGCGTACCAGCGTACGCTACCAAGGAAGGCGCTCGACCGGCTCGCGCGGCCCGCAAGCTCTGACGCGAGTCTGTCCAGGGCGGACCACGGCCCGGTTCAGCTGTCTCAGCCGGGCGTCAGTCCCACTCTGCAATCGCGCGCCCACCAAAAGACCCAGAGCGACCTGGGCCTGTCACCTGCGTCTTGTGACACCAGTGGCGGCGGTGATCCGAACAATGTGACGGGAACTAGTGCTCCCGAGCCAGACATCCTCAGCGAGGTCATGACGCCACAGCGCAGGAAACGTCGACACTCGGGCAGCGCTCTGCGAAGGAGACCCAAGGATGTATCTGACGCACGGGGTGACCTGCGCTACTGGGAGGAGCCCGACGAAGCAGGTTACAAGGGCGACCACGAGGACGCGAGCGAGCCTCCTCCGCCACAGGTGGAGCAGGAGACGACAGTCCAGACGCCACCCGCTCAGAGCTTCAACGGCGCCCCTGAGCTAAAGGATGTGGAGCTGTCCGCGGCTCCTCCTTCCGACTACCCGTCCGCTGCTGCGCCATCACTGGCAACGAGCCCGACCAGTGAGTTGAAGAGAATTCTCAGGCCGGTCAACCCGAAAGAGGCGCAGACGCAGCGCGATTCCCGCGTGTCCTATTTCCTGCTCCTGGAAGACTTGACGGCGGGTATGAAGAAGCCCTGCATCATGGATCTCAAGATGGGCACGAGGCAGTATGGTGTGGAGGCCAGCCTTAAGAAGCAGAAGTCGCAGCAGCGCAAGTGTGCCCAGACGACATCCAGGGAGCTCGGCGTGCGGGTCTGCGGACTGCAGGTCTGGGATGCCAAGACGGAACAATACGTCTTTAGGGACAAATACTACGGCCGCAGCCTGAAAGCCGGCGAGGAGTTCCAGGAGGCCCTTACGCGCTTCCTCTTTGACGGCAATGACCGTGCCAGCATCCTACGACACATACCCACCATTCTTCAGAAGCTCAGCAAGCTGGAGGTGATCGCGCGCAGGCTGCGCGGCTACCGGTTCTACGCAGCGAGTCTCCTCGTCACATATGATGGTGACCAGTCTGGTCAAGATAATTACGATACTGCGATCGAGGACTCGACGACGGACTTTGCGACGGATACCGAGGACATGAATCACGTCCGCAAGCGGAAGAACAAGGGCGAGATCGACTTCAAGATTGCAGATTTCGCCAACAGCCTCACGCCTCAGGACCTGGCCAAGGACAAGCCCTGTCCACCACAACACCCTGACGAGCCCGACCGAGGTTTTCTGAAGGGCCTGCGCAGCCTGCGCAAATACTTTTTGAAGATACAGCAGGATACTCGCGCTGAACTGGGACTGCCGGCTGCACAGCGCAACCTCGTCTATGATGCACAGATGGATGTGTCGGACGATGAGCCAGTGAGCGAGTAAAAAAAAAAAAAGGTGACTGGACTACCAAGAAGACGCTCATGGTCCATCATTTTTCTCTTCTTCTTTTCTTCTATTTTCTCTTTAAATGCTTCGGTCACGGCTAGAATGGCGTATTGAGAATGGCTTTATCGGATTACAACCGGAAAGGGGGGTTCTGAGATGGGTTTGCATTGATTTGACCTCATGGGAGTCATTCTCTTCACGGGGCCGGTGTTTTCTTGTTTTATTCTTTCTAGTGCTCGCATGCGGCGTTCCATCAGAACAGGTGGTTTTCGAGGGTACAGCTCTTATTCATCTAGAGCTCAACGGGATCAGGAGTTGACGAGCAGGTCAGGCAAAAAAAGGTCTCCCAAAGAAAAAAAAGAAAAAAAAGAAAAGCCACCGACATTTGATACCAATGATACCAGAAAATTCATCAAACCACAAAGACCAGCAACAAAGGACGATGTTTTTTTCTTTCTTTTTCTTGTTAGTTCTCGAACGTGCACTCGAGCGGATTACACCAAGATGGGTGTCTCTTGTTACTTAGCACTGTGTAATTCTGTAGATGAGGAATGAGTGGGTAAGAGGCAGCAGCAACAATTTGAGATTTCTGATATCTCATCTGGTCTCTTATTCTCTGTCACACGGATTCGCATTCCTCTCTCTCTCTCTCCAAATCTGTCAATAGAAATTATTCGATACAACAAGAACACTCTCCCTACAGCTTCGCCTTCTCCGCCGTTCTCACCCATGCCTCCGCCTCCTCCTTCCCCTTCTTCACCCTCGCCTCCTCAGCAGCAACCCAAGCCTTATCCTTGGCCTCCTCCCGCCCATGACTGTCCAGCAGATCCACACACTCCCGATACATCTCCATCTTCAACAGCCCATACACGCCCGTCTTGCCCCTCGTCGTGAGCGATCTCTCCCTCACCAGCCCCACCACCTCGTCCCAGCCGCCCGCGACATCCACGATCCCCTTGGCGGCGGCCTCGGCCCCGCCAAACCGCCTCGCCTCGAGGACCATCTCGCGGTAGACATGCGGGCTGGGGACCTTGACGCGGAAGATGGCGCTCATGGCAGGCTTGAGCGGGGCGCCGAACTCGAGCTCGTTGAGACAGGCGAAGCCGCGGGCCGGGTTCATGACGCGGTAGTCGTGGTGCATGGCGAGCATGAGGCCGCCGGCAAAGGCGTGGCCGCCGACCCAGGCGACGGTCGGCATGGGGTAGGTGAGGAGGCGGCGGTAGAGCCTCCAGAGGGACCCCGACCAGTAGGCGTCGCCGTGGTGGACGGCGTGGGGGAGGTCGAGGCCGTTGGAGTAGAACTTGGGGAGGCCCGAGGTAGTGATGACGACGCCTGGGGGGCAGAGGCCGGAGAGCTCGACCAGGTCGAGGGCGCGGAGGAGGGCGGTGCAGAGGGCGGTGGTGAGGCGGTTGTCTGGGGGGGAGGTCATGGTGAGGAGGTAGTGCTGGGGCAGGGGCTCGGTGATGGTGACGGTGCCGCCGGGGTGGCTGTCACATGCCGGGACGGGGACGGTGAAGAGCGTCTTGCCGGGGGGGTTGGGTGGTATTGCTGCCATTGCTGTGGGAAAGGGGTAATTGAAGGATATGTTTTTGAAGAAAGAAAGAAAAGAAAAAAAAGGAGGGGGAAAGGAAATGTAGACAGTAATTGTGAGAAGAGTATCTTCTTTACGAATGTTGAGTTGTTGTTGAAGAGGAAAGTAAAGTGTCGTTGTTGGGTCGGTGACTCCGGGAAGACCGTACCGTACCTCGGCATCTGATTGATTACTTGTCCAGGAGCTAAAAAGACAACAAACCGTCTCAGAGGTGTAATAATCAACGCCTAGAAATTCATTCCTACTATGGAAATATATATTTATATATATATATGTCTGTCATTTATTTACTGATTATTCTGTTTACGAGTAAGGATTTGTACAACCATAGTATATCTAGTATAAGCCAGTCAGGAAGTGAATGAGAAGTACTTGAGCGAAACGGATTGTGCATAATCAGCTACGGTGTGAGTGAGCTTTGTTAGAGGAGTCGTCGTTTCTTTTTATCAGTCTATGGAGCGCTCCTGGCGCACTCGCAATATGCATAACATGGCAGAGCAGGAAGAATGATACCAATTCCAATGGAAGTTCGGGACTGCAGCAAAACATGGTGCATTGGATGCGGTTCGTGCCATCACAGACGGCAGGATCTCAACGCCTTATGGAAAGAAGAAAAAGAATGACGAGACAACCTTCGCCCAATCATGCCAACAGTAAGTAAGCCCAACTCAAAAACCTGAAAAGACCAAAGAAATATATTCTACCTCCTCATCCATCATGACCATCGTTCATCAGACACACCCACACACACACACACACACTCTCTCTCTCTCTTTCCTTTCCTGTCTCTCTATCATACAGCCGAGTAGCCTCCCCTGGAGCCGGTGCCCTGTACAGTATTCAGAACCCTTCTAGTCCAGTCCTTGAGCAGATAAGGAATATCTCGGAGGGTGTCGCCGTGTGGCAACAAGTCCCAGCCCCGAGCACCGTAGCGGTTGTAATTGAGCCACGAGCCAAAGATCAGGTACGACGCCGTTCCCAGGAATATGCTGTGCAGCAAGGTTAGATCTTGAGGATTGGTTCATCCGAGTACTGCAGACCCAGAGAGTGAGAGAGAAACACGTACAGAATGATCAACCAGGTGAAGAAGCCCCAGTGCCCGCCCTTGCCCGAGCCTCCATCCTCCTCGTGGTCCTCACACGCAAGTTTGGTATACCACGTCAACCGCAGCACGTCGACGTTTCCGTCGCCGGCCAGCGGGCCGTAGCTGTCAAAAATCAGGGCTGCATCCGGCTTCAGCAGCTGACGTTCTGACGTTTCGACCCCGTCGCCCACATCATCGTCGTCGTCGTCACCCTCGTCGCCCTCCCCCCGCCGCCGCAGCCGTGCAGTGTTTTCCTGGTCGGTCGCGACAGGCACCTGCTCGTATCCGTCCTTGGTGGTGTCCCACTCACCCTCCTTGCCCGTCTTGTCTGGGTCGCACAGCATCTCCACGATGGCACGCTGCTCCCGGCCGCCCGACTGCAGCGGGTGCCGGCCGCCGTGCATGCGGATCCGCACGCCCTCCTGCTTGGAGTCAGAGGTCGAGTCGGACGTCTTGAGCCGTGTCGCCGTGACATCGAGGCCCTTGGACACGCCGCGGTCCTGCAGGTCGCCGGCGATGGACATGACATCAATGACTTTGTATTCTGTCTCGTCGGTGCGCTTGCCGCGTTTGATTCCGCATACTACAAAAGAAAGAAAATTAGATTCCCAATATGGGTCAGTTTAAAGAGCTTGGCCAAGAGAAGAATGGACGAAGGGAGGTTGAAGATGCCAGGCGTAAGGGAAGAAGAAGGGGGGGGGGGGCAAGCAGGACTGACCTCTTGCACCATTGGGACAGCTCTCGTCAGCCGGTCCGTCCTTTTTCAGCGGTGCGCAGAGATCCAAGGTATATGTGGTGTTGACGAATTGAAAAGGCTGCTGCTCCTGCCAGGTGACGACCGAATGGGGCCCAGCCAGACTTTCAAAGTTCCACCTCTGACCGTCCACCTGGACTTGCTTGCACCAGAACATGGCGGAGGTTGGTGTAGCGAGGAGGGCGAGGGAGAGTAGCACGGCGGCGGGCTCGGCGGCCGACGATTTGGCTGGTGATAGCTTCATCGCTGTGTTTGTGTGAGTAGGGATGTGATGGAATTCGAGTGCGAATGGGATGGGATGCCCTTCAGGGCGGCGGGTCAGAAATAGTCGACGGGGGCCTCGAATGGGTCGGATGAATAGGAGGAAGAGCAAGAAGAGAGAGGGAGTAGGTCGAGGTGGAGTTAATGAACGAAGGTCGATCTCGCAGCTTCGAGCCGGAGGGAATCAGAAGGTTGGAAGAGCTCTCGGGAGAGAGGGAGAGACAGAGAGGGCGTCAATGGAGGAGCAACGGTCGTCAGCCAGCTTATCGTCGTCGGGGTCAGCATACGAGTTCACGAGGCAATGAAAATCTGATGAGCTTCGCATTACAGATCAGTCAGTCTGTCAGTTTGGTTAGGAGGACCTCTCGGAGTTTGGCTGCGTCACCAGACCACTGCAGGCGGACCCGATCGACGGATTTCCAAGGTAAGGTCCTGCTTATGTAATGACTCTTGGCAGCAATGACCTCTTGCCTAGGCTACTAGTAAGCACCTTCCTCATCAATTGTCCTCAACTCGATATTCAGCATCCAACGCTGAAAACCAACAAACAGCCTCCACAACACTCTTTACACATGTCGTTCTTCCAGCACCACAAGTTCGCTGACGGACTTTCATGGATCCATATGGTCACTGCTTGCACAGACGGCCGTTCATTCATTCCGTGGCCTGTACTTGTCCTCTTCACGGTGAGAACTCTTTTTAACAGCATGCCATGTGTGAGACTTGGGTGTGTGTATGCGTCTGTTTCCATTTGGTATCAAACATAACAAATCAATTTGTAAATGATCTCACGTCCTGCGTGTTTTACCTATCGAAACCTCCAGGGCTCCGGCAACCTTGGAGCCTCACCAAGCCTTATGCACTTCACCTCTCCGATCCCTTGGCCCTCGCTTCCAGTCCTCCTAGATTACTCAAGTGCATTTCCCATGCTTCACAATGTCATGCAAGCCATGATGGCAGTTGATCTTGTCATGGTCAAGAGTACAGCTATCAATAACATCTCCATTCTGATCCGCAACGGCCTGGGGCTCATTGTTCCTGCAGATGGTGAAAAGGGAAACCCTCCAAGTCAGTCAACCCACCCAGCCAAGAGATAATAGAAGAAGAAGAAGAAAACATCAATCAAAACGTACCCGTTGCAGTTGACGAGTTGGTATTGCCCGCCGCCGAGGGTGAAGACCTGGTCGCAGGGACTGGTCTCCAGTCCGGAAAGGGTCTGCGTCGCTGGGCACGCCGACTGGCCCTCGATCCAGACAACCCAGTGGTTCGCGTCATCTGTGGTCTGGATCTGCTGGCCGTAGCCAACCTGGATGGCACGGGGTTTCAGCGCGGCGGGGCTCGCCAGCACGGAGCTGGAGGAGGCGAGGAGGAGGGAAGCGAGGAGTGTCTTGGAGAATGAGTACATCTTGAATGATGGATGATAAGTCTTGGGGAAGGTTTATTGTTATGGTCTGGAAGGTTTTGGTTTGGGAGGTTTTGGTTTGGGCGTGGTAATTGTTCTCTGGTGTTTCTTTGGCCGTGTTCTTTTATCTTCTTTGCTTTTTCTTTCCTACACAATGCCTCTGCAAAGCTGATGCTGTTGAGATACTTATACCTCAATCTGGTCCTGGCGCTCCACATCTTCCCCTCGGATGTTCTGCAGATAGCATCGGTTCCTGGATCAAAATAACCCGTGCCAAGAGAAAACTGATGCAAGTGCCTACAAAAGAAAATAAAAAAATAAAAAAAAATAAGGGAATAAGCAGATGGGTGATGGCCGGCAATGCGGTTTGGAACCCCCAAACGTCCTCCCTAAATATGTCTCTCGATATTATGTGAGAGAGTGAGAGACAAAAAAAATAGGCTGATGGGCAAGGGAAGAATCAATGAAAATGCTGAAATGGATATATACCTGGAGCCACTCAGCACTAACATGCACAACTATGGCCATGTTCCAGCTTTTTTCCGAGACCATATAACCTTTCTAGGCTCTGGGGCATTCCGTTCCAGCAGGGCATTGGGGGCCAGTGTATGGTTGCATGAGGAGGCGGCAGGATAAGGTGTGGTCGCACAAGGTCACCGAGACAAGAGGCCTACAAGTTCTCGTAAGCGGCCTTATCTTGTCAGAAGTAAGTAGGGACAACGATCCCTTGAGATATTTGTGCAACAGCCTGCATTATCCCGAAGTGAAAGGAAAAAGAAAAAGAAAAAAAGATAGCAGAAGGGCGTACTTGGTGGGTAGTGCGCTCAAGGTGCAACGCAAAATGCTATCTCCCTTTGAATACCCTGAAATATTTTTATTGGGGGCGGATAGGATATAGTCGGCCCCTTATCCATGTATCCTGTTTTCCTCGTGTGTACTCCTCCGTGTTTTCAGCACGGCCGCAATTCGCTTTTTTTCCCTCGGATTTCAGATATCAATCAGTCAAAGCACCGCTGGTCCACCTCAAACGAGACCACCGGAGTGAATCTAGGCAGCGACAGCCCCATCAGCCGAACCAGATGATGGCCCTCGTTCAGCCGGCCCTCCTCGTCCAGCACAGGGCAGGCCTCCTCCCAGTCCACATCATGGCCAGCCCCATTGCACAACACATCCACGAGCACCATGAGAAAGTCGACCGGAGACGTGATCGTGGAGGCGACCCCGCCGCAGCACACCCCCCGCAGGACCCGCCAGCACGCGTCGAAGGCGGACTCGCCGTCGAGCTGGCCGCTGCCGAACCGCTCGTCTATATCCCGGAGCCGCGCCAGGGAGTACTGGTCTGGGACGACAGCTTGAGCGTATCGGAGAAGAGTCGCCGTGTCGCTGATGTCGACAATCGCAGGTTCGGCCTCGTAGTAGCGCGGGGGGCGGGGAGGAGGAGGGGCCGTAGTGTTTGCAGGCCTGCATTGGTGGTGGTGATGGTTGTCGTCGTGCTCTGTGTGCTGCTGCTGGGTCGCTTCAGGCTGTTGTTGACAAGGCACCGCTGCCGCCGCAGGTCCTCCTCCCTGCTGCTGCTGCGACTGGAGCTCGAGGCCAAACATGCCCGAGCGCATCAGGCGGTCCAGAGACGCAGCGTCACGGCCCGCCAAGGTGAAGCAGCCCACCTCGATAAAGATGTGCTCCCTCTGCCTGAGGAAGTCATGATAGAGGAGCCAGCCGATCGGCCGTTCTCGCTGCCCATGAGGAGAAGCCACGCGCGAGCGCGTGAGGTCGGAGATGGTGTTGGCTGAGACAAGGAGGGGCAAGTCTGGATCCTCCCGTGCCATGGCGATGATTTTGTTCCTACCGCCGCCGCCGCCCTCCGAAGAAGAAGAAGAAGGAGACCCATTGCTGTCGTCATCGTCGTTGTCAAAGTCAAGGAGGCTGAAGGTGATGCACATCCCCAGACGCACCAGATCCGTCTTCTTGTTGTGCCACACCGGCGACCTCTGCCGCCACGACCTGTCCAGGTACCATTTCCGCCGGTCAAAGCGAGTGGCGTTGATCCAGGCGCCGTGGAGACACACCACCTCGTGAGCCTCGCGGCACACCTGCGCGATGACCGGGTACCCGCGGGGGTATGGGTTGTCTCCTGGGCCCAGGTCGTGCCAGGGCTCCATGATGCGGCGCGGGATGCACTGTTCCCAGATCGCTGCCCGGATCTCGTAGGGCAGGTTGACGAACTGGGGGAATGTCGTCGTGGTGGCGAGCGATGATGATGATAGTGTGCTTGCTTCCCTTGACAATTCCGAGGTTGAAATGGCTGCCGTGGTTCCTTGGTCTTTTTTTTTTTCTTTCATTTTTTTTTTCTTCAAGCGTCAGTTTCTTCCTCTCTTGATCCTTGTAGGAGTGGTGAGGAGGCTCTTTTCCTCACCTTGGTTGCCTTGGGCCTCAGCAGACTGAGGTTCAAGTGTCATATACTCGAGTGCTCGAGCTATGATGTCGCTTGCAGCACCGCCGTCGCTCGGCTCCTCCATGTTGAATGCTTATATTCGTAGTGTCCTGATATTGATTGACGTGCAACGCCCGTGGCCAAACTGGAGAGAAGAGGTCAATAAGTAGTATTTAGATTAGTATTTTTTGTGATTTTTTGTGATTTTTTCCTCCTCTCAAAAGGAGGCAACGGTACTTTTCTGGACGCTAGCAGGCTTAACGTGTAGAAAAAGAAACATCAATAAACGGTGTGAAAGAAGACCCAGGGTGCGTGCCGCGTCCACTCACCGGGCCAAAGCCAGTAGTCACCAAGTGAGGCGGCCGAGTACCCCGCGACCTATTGTCTCATAGACCCCCTTTCTCATGCTTCTTCACGCCCCCCGAAAACCCTTCTCTTCTCTCTCTCCCTCCCTACTTTTTCATAAGAAGCACACGAGTCAGTCTTTCAAAACATTCGTTCATTCAATTTCCTAGGGGAATCTCGATGAGACGCAGCGTATCCCGAGGAGCAAAAGCTGCGCGCTGAGCCACCATCCTCATGCTTGATAAAAGCCCCAATCACAGACGCAGCAGAAGCACAAAGGGTCCGCCGAGCAGAATCCCATCCAAAACCACTATTTCCCGCCACCGCTACCGCCTCCTAGTCAAGGAATCTCAAAAGGTAATAAAATAAAACAAAAAAACGTTCACATTTCTGCGCGTGAGAGGCACCTCCATGACCAAGTTTTTGGTTGTGGTAACGTTGTATCCGCAACACGACCAAGATAGAAACATCGGACCGCGCAGAGACCCTGGGGGTATAAAGACCTTGTAGAATGAAAACCGCAATAAAGTGTAAAGTCAAGACTCGATGCAATTTTTCTTTTGCCAATCGATGCCTGGCTGAGAAGCCTCTCTTCCCCGCCTTTCCTTCGGAACGCCAACCTTTGCCCCCTTCTGCCGCGTGCCCCAGACCCAAAAGTATGGATATTCGCAATGATAAAGTCAAGAATGTCGTATGTCGCGCTTGTGACTAGTGCAGGACTTTTTTTTGGGCCCTCGTCGGGCTTTCTGCAGCTCGCTCATTGAAGAAAATATCGAACCCGCGACGGTCGAGATCAGCTGAGACGTGCATGCCTTCAATGGGCCTGGCATCTCGTTGTAGCTAGCCAGACGCAACGTGTCTCGTAGGTCTCTCGTGCCTTCGTCTCTGCCAATAGCAGTACATGGCATAAGCCACGAATGTCCAGCCCCCAGCTCTTGTCGGTCAACTGCTGCTTGTGCAACTGCCCTCCCCTTCAGACTCTTCCATGGTGGCGCAAGTGCTGCTCTACATACCCTGCGGCATCATGCCCTGCATAGCCTGCTGCTGCTGTTGCTGCTGCATAGCCTGCTGCTGCATAAGCTGTTGTTGTTGCTGCTGCATGGCTGCTGCTTGCCGTTGCCTCTGCAGGAGAACCTGCTGCTGTTGCGGCGTCAGCGATGCTTGTCCCGCGCTTCGCTGCTTTTCCTGCAGCCATCTACTCTGAGCATTGCTTCTACACTGCTTCTTGAATTGTTCGATTTGCGCGGGGGGTGCGGTCTCCATGGTCCAACCGCGCTGTTGCAGGAGGGCGGCGATGTTCTGCACATACAACCTTTGGGCGATCGAGGCCACTTCTTGCTGCATCGTCACAATGTCCTGTTGTGACATTTGGTGGACGGCTTGGCCCATTACCTGCTGAGGCTGCATCTGCTGGGGGTGACCTTGCTGTTGTTGCTGTTGTTGTTGCTGTTGCTGCTGTTGTTGCTGCTGCTGCTGCTGCTGCTGCTGCTGCTGCTGCTGCTGGAGTTGCTGCTGCAATTGTTGCTGCTGCTGCATCTGCTGCATCAGAGCCATCTGCTGGTTGGGGAACGTGCCCATGCCAACCATGTTTTGACCGCCACCTTGAGCGAGGCGCATCTGGTTGGGACCCGCCTGTTGCATGACCCTCAGTTGTTGCAATTGCTGTAACATTTGTGGATTCTGAGCCATATTGGGGTTCTGCGCCATCGTCTGGCGCATCTTTTGCTGCTGTTGAGCAATGAATCTCTGGTGCATGAGCGTCTGCTGCTGTTGGGTAGCTCCGTTAAGCATGCCGTTCTGCATCATCTGCGCATGTTGCTGCATTTGGCGTTGCTGTTGTTGCATGGCATGAACTTGCTGCTGCAGCAGGTTGGGGTTTTGGCTCAGGTGCGCCATGGCCGGGTTGTTCATTATAATTTGTTGCATCTGCGGCGTCATCATATTAGGGGGCGGGCTTGCCTGCGACATGCGAGGAGTATTCGCCAGCTGCTGTGCTCGGCTGATCGGTGTTGCTTGGACCATATTCGGTGTGGAATGTGGCATGCGCGGCGTTCCAGAGGCATGGCTCTGCTGGCTGCCGCGTGCAGACATACTGACAGCCATGGGCGCCGACATGGAAGGCTGGTTTACCACTGACGGTGGCCGGGCCGGGCTTCCGGCACTCATGCCTGAACCCGATGGCTGCATGGCCACACCGCCAACCATGGGTGATGACATGTGCTGAGGCGTGCTGTGCTGGACCATTGGCGAGGACGCCGGTGGGTGCGAGGCGGCGGCGGCCCCTCCCTGAAGACGCGCCTGCGCCATCGGCATACCGTTCGGCGCTGACACGGGTAGAGATACAGGAACCCCATTGGCCTGGCCATTTTGCGCAGGATGACCGTGTGCACTCTGGTTCATGTTGGCGAGTGCCTGGTTTTGCTGCGCCTGCGCCTGCTGCGCCTGCTGCGCCTGCACGCGCGCCTGAGCGAGTTGCATCTTACGCCGGAGCTCCTCCTGCTGCTGCTGCTGCTGCTGCTGCTGCTGCTGTTGCTGCTGGGCCTGCTGTGCTGCCGCTTGCTCTCTGCGGGCTCGTTCCTCTGCTGCTGCCTGCTGCTGCTGTTGCGCCTGTGCCTGCAGCTTCTGCTCCTGGAGCCTCTTCTCGTTCTCGGCCTGTTTGAGCTTCTCCTGTCTTGCCCTCTCCGCATGCTCTCTCTTAATCTCTTCGATCTTCTTAAAACGTTCAAAGGTGGGATCAAACGCCTGCACTTGCTGCTGTCCATCGCCGCCAGACACTGAGCTGACTCCTTGTCCGCTGCGTTCATCCAGGGCAAGCAGGTATCTCTCGTTCTCGGCAGCTTGGGCCTCATCTGCGGCCATCTCCGCCACGGTTCTCTTCCGTGTCTTGGGCTGGGGTGGCGGGTGGAACCGGTGCTCATATGCTGCCGCCTGTTGTTGCATCTTGACGATGGTACCCAAAGCATCCTTCGTGGGCTCCAGGTCTAGAGGTGGTAGGGTGGCCAATAAAAAGGCGCCTTCGGCGGGGTGTATATTGCTCCTGTCGAGTTCCATGCGCTCACGCTTCACCTTCTTATTAGGTGGAGGCAGACTCGAGCCCGTTGGAGTTGGAGGAACGGCGGCTGAAGGAGTTGGGGGAACGCCGTTGGCAGCCGCTTCCAGACGGCCGTCGATGGAGGCCCGCGGATTACATGCCTTGATAGCTAGATCCGCTTGTCGACTCTGCTGCGTTGGAAAGAGAACGAGTGTGGCGACTTTTGGCTTGACAGGGGCCTTGCTCTTCTGAACCTGAGGCGAGCTGGAAGCCGACGAGCCCCCCGGCTCTGTTGAGCTTGCAGATTTGTCCTTGTTATCGGGATCCTTCTTTACATGGCCATCGCCAGCGGCCCCATCGAGGGGAAACGGGCGATTTGTCGAAGGGGTGACGAATGGATTTTGCCGATGTATAGAATTGGTTGCGTCTTGCTTGGAGCGGGAGGAGGGGCGGGAGGCGTCATCCTTGTCCGCGACGGCGACCTTGTGATCATGGACTTCCACAATCAAGCAGCCTTCGTAGAAAGGGACGCCGTCATTCGTGAAGTCGGCCATCAGATCGTGCGGTATCGTCCGATTCTTGACGTGGTCCAGGACGGTCTTCATTGGGGATGTGTATAGGAAGTAGTCGTCTTGGGCATCGAATTTGAAATGGTTCGGGTACAGGTGAATTACGAGCGAGGGTGGGTTGCCGACATATTTGTTCAATATGTACTTACGCGATGGGGCTTCAAGAGGTCTGTCAGCCGACGGCCGCTCCATTCTCACCCTTCAGGAGGAGGGAAGACACTTACGCTGCTCGACGACCACCGGCACCGCAGGCGGTTCGATCGCACTGCTTGGGACCGGCTGCAGGGCGCCATTGGTGGCGGCGGCGGCGGCGGCGGCGGTGGTGGTGGTGGTGGTGGGAGGACGAATGGTCCCATTGGCAGTCGCGGCAGTGATCTCTGGACGGATCTGGCTGGGAGGCCGGGCCACAGTGACAGTCCCTCCATTGGCGACAGAAGCCTTTGCGGATTGTTTGGCGCTGTTGGGCGGCTTCTTGGCGGACACGGACGGGGAAGGAGAGGTGGACGAGGCGAGGCCATTTGTCTGTATACCGGGCGGGATAGGCCGCTTCGTCTTTGGGTGTGGGGGGATGATGGGAGGAGGGATCGGAGTGGTGCTGGGCGCCATCTCGAATGTGTGGGCTGGGCTCCACGGCGCGCGTCTCGCCTGTCAAGGTTCCAACGGCCGAGTGTGCAAGATGTTTGGACGGATCCCCCAGCTTACTCGGGCACGATGCGACAGTCGCGATCCGATCGCATTGGTCCCGGTGGACTGGCAGCGAGGTGCGCCGAGAACAGAGATCGTGACGGGAGGGCCAAGACGACAGAAAATGTGGTGGTGTGGGCGTGTGTGTCGGGGTTGGATGGGAAGAATCGCGTGGTGAAGGTTGGGCGGTCGTGCCGTTGCGCGCTCAGAGGAACAGGCAGTTGCCTTTATTCTGTGCAGCCATCGGGGACAAATAAAAGGGAACGGCCACAGATAGAATCCTCTAGGCAGTGGCGAATGCGCCAGGCATAGAAACGATGAAGATTCAATCGATGCTGAAATGATCGGATGACGGGGTGATGGGGAAGGACGCGGGGATACGATGTGGTGATGGTTGCGCGCGTGGTTTACTGTGGGGCTCAGTGTCGTCGATGAGGCTCAACTCCCAAAGTCCACCAGACCCAGTTGCCCCTTGCCCGCTTGCCCTTGCCCGCTTGCCGGCGTCCCCCCCCCCCCGCACGGACCAACCATGAGGCTGGCCCATTGCAACCCATCAAGCCCCGTCTCTTCATCTTATGTCAGCATATGAACACCGTCATTTGGTGATATCTTATCACCTTTGTCCACTGAAGAGGGACAGTTAAGCACTTCTTAACCTACTTAGTAGTCAGTCCATGATAGTAACACTTTTTGGTAAGTAAACGACAGAGCCTTTTAGTACTCCAACCTCAATTGTCAGTTGTCTTTTGCGCATGTAAAAGTTCCTACATTGGAAATACATGCCAATTGTTAGATGGCCATGAGAATTTTATATTTTATTTTATAATAGTAAGCATGTGATCGATCAAATGGATAAAATGGTCTTGTCTCAGTACCTAAATGCCTACACGATATAACCTCCTTGGTTACTTGCGCAACCCCAACAACCCCTTTCCTGCTCAGTGCAATCAATCGCATTGCAAAAAAAAAAAAAAAAAAAAAAAAAAAACCATTCCAAGTTGTATATCATATCTCATTTCCTAGACGGCCACGTCGACACATTGGAAGTAAATCATCACTCGTTTCCTTGAACCCGCCTGGACCAGTCGTCACTCACTCTCATCCCGTCCACAACAACAACTCCCCGGCCGCGCCCGACCCGATCTTCTCGCTGCCACCACTTTTGCTCAACGTGGGCCTTCTCCGCTTCCGACTCGCTGTCTGCCAAGCCACCGTGGCCGTTGTCAGCGCCGACCACGAGGATCACGTCGTATCTGAGCCATGTCTGCAGCTTCTGTACGTTGCTGCCATTGTCGCCAGCTAGTGACTCCTGCAGGTAGACGACTTCTGGTTTCAGGTGGTGCAGTATGTGCACATAGCCGGCCGGGGTGGTGAAGGGAAGGACGTTGACCTCCTTCTCGACGAGATCGACAGCCTGTGCGTATGTCTTGTTGAAGGCCGAATTGCCCAGTGCAGTCAGTCTGAGTGGGGAGTTAGCCACAAAGCCATAGATATATGAAAAGAGGATGTAGAGAATACGCACTGGGGGCTCCTGGTCTCCTCGCCAGGGGTCACAGCCTGCTCCTGTCCCACCAGAGAGAAAGACGAGCTCAGCGAGGGCGGAGGCCGGCCGGCGGGAGTGTCCGTTGATGTGTCCTTCAGGTTCGGCGCATAGATGAGGATAAACAGCTTGATCTTTGAGTGATCATTGTGTTTGGGGATGTGCGACAGGATAGACTGCATTTTCGCATGAGGTTAGCCGTCCTCTCCCGAGGTAACAACAAACAGCAGAGAGGCGATTGAGTGGCTTCTCGGGGGTGAAGTGACCATACCGCATGTTCATGGTATCCGTCCTCGTCCATGTCATCAAGCTGTGCATCAGCCGAGACCACAATGGCGACCGTCTTCCTCCTCTTGTTAGCACGGTCGCGTGTTTGTGCTGCGGACGGCTTCTCCTTTTTCGCATCCGCCTCCTCAGACCACGTCTCGTGGTCCGCAAAGGCAGACTTATCCTCCTCCCGGATGGCAGCCAGCGCGCTTCCCACTGCTGTCCCGGCCGCAGCCACCCCCGCGACAACCGTCTTGCCTGCACGGTCCAGTATATGCTGTGGGCTCGGCGTGCGACGCAGGGCGCCCGACATGCGCGCTCCCCAGCTCGCCGACCCGCCTGTCGTCTCGACGGCCTCGGTAGTCCCGTATCCGACCTCGTCCGGCCTTAGGTCGCTTCGAAAAGAAGGAGGCGCTCGAGAGCTGGCACCGTCGCCTGTCGCGCCGTAGGCAGGGTTGTCGCCGTAGTCGGCATTATCGTAGTCGAGGTGCTGAGCGATGGTGTCGTCCTCGTCCTCCTCTTCCTCGCTGCCACTGCGCTGGCTCCAGATCCAGGCGGCCACACCGACGGTTGCGACAGTCACTGTCACCGCCAGAGGTACCCAATGGCTCCAGACGCCATGTCGGCGCCGCGATGAGCCTCGATTATCGTAAGGCGACGACATTACGACGGGGCGATCATCGCAGTCGTGGTTGGAAGTGCGGGTAGGGGCGCAGCAGGACACGATCAAAGAACCACGGACGCTTCTTTACTGGATCGGCGGGGCTAAAGCAGGGAGAGGGAGAAGAATATTACTTGTGACACGGTCGAGGGGGGTTGCTGCATCGAGCACGAATGTAGAGGACGTGTGGCTGGTATGGAGTCTTCAGTGCGCAGCACGCGGGGGAGATTGGCGCATCTGGGTGGCTGGGTGTGTTATTGTGAGCCTTGCCTCGGTGCTGCTGCAAGTGCTGCCCAGGTTACCGGTACCATGGCTACCATGCTTATTAGTACTGTACATGGTACCACAGCAGCATTACTGCCGTTGGAGCCAGGCGTGCCAGGGTCCCCCCAGCCCTCAGGGTTAGCCCCGCTGCCGCAGTCCAACCCTCATCTGCTTACATAAGGCCTCGAAAGTCCATTGTGAGCTTTCATATGAGTCAACCTCACACGTCAAGAACTGATGGACACCTTCTCTCTCTTTTTCTAACAGACCAGCGCAATTTTCCATCAGCATCGTGAGACAGACAACGACAGAACTGTGACTTTCAATCCATAACAATCTGCTTCAATTTCTCAACAATTAGAGTACAACCTTGGAGACGTGGTCAAACTTTATAAAAAAAGAAGGGCCCCACGATGCCACACGCAGTATCTTCAGCCTCTCCTGGGCTGCAGGCGCTGATTCTCTGCGGTCCAGGATCGTCTTTCCCCACCTTCACGGCGAACCCAGATGAGAACCCAAAAGCTCTGCTGCCCATCGCAAACAGGCCCATGGTCTGGTACCCTCTCGAGTTCTGCTATCGGGCTGGTATCTCTGGTGAGTAAAGCTGCAAGCCCGCATGGCAAGGCAAGGCAAGGCGGGGCAGCACAAAACATGAGAAGCGAGCGCACATGGCTGATCCCAATCGCATCAAGACATAACACTCATATGCCCACCGTCGGCCGAGAAGGCGATATCATCGGCTCTCAGCCTGCACCCGGCACTCACAAGCCTCCCCCTGCCGCGGCCTGTGCTGTTGGCGCCCGAGGAACTGGACCACAACACGGGCACGGCTGATATTCTCCGATTACGCGAGGTCAAAGAGACGGTCAAGGGTGATTTTCTGATTCTCCCGTGCGACTTGGTATGTGAGCTCGGCGGAGACCAGCTTCTCCAGGCCTGGATGGTGCACTCGCAGACCCTGAGAGACCTGGTTGGCAACCACTACGGGCTGATCAAGAACACCCAAGGCGTGCATAGTGGCGGCCTAGGCGTCTGGTATCAGACAAAGACGGAAACGCCCATCAAAGGCCTCGAGACCGATTTCATCGCCACGACGCCCCTGCCCGCCTCGTCTGCTTCTGCCAAGGAATCGCTGACCCCACACATCTCAAACCTGGTCTACTCCATGCCCACCGATTCCTTGAACGACCTGATGGACGAGAAGAAGGGTTTCCCCCTGCGACACGGGCTCCTCCGATCACATCCTCGCATACAAATACGCATGACCCATCGAGATGCGCACATTTACATCTTCCCGCGCTGGATAATGGACTTTGTGCAGGAGAACGAGCGGCTGGACAGCATCGGCGAAGACGTGGTAGGCTGGTGGGCTAAGGCTGGCTGGCAGGCAGGCCTCGCCCAGAAGCTAGGATTCGACCGCATGTTTGCCCCTGAATCTGCCAAAAAGGCTGAGACGAACCTTGGGCACGACGACAGCATGTCATCGTCTGACCTGACCCCGGACCCGGATGAGTCCCGCGATGGTGTAGCAAATGCAACCGGTCTTTCACCTGCAGCCTTGGAGCGGCCTGCCTCGACCCCCAACAACGTGCCCCTGATTCTTGCCTACGCCCACCCGTCCCTGCCCGAGGCGCCGCTCATCCGCAGGGTCGATACAGCGCAGCTGCTGCTTGCCACCTCGCTGCAGCTCGCCAAGCTGCCCTCCACCGAAGAGGCCGGCGATTCGCCCTTTGCCCATCCCCGCAAGGTCATGTACCCGGAAGGCGTCAAGGGCCGCACAACCATCACACGCCAGGACAGCCTGGTGGGAGAGAACGTCACTGTCGACGAGAAGGTTGCCATCAAGGAGACCGTGGTCGGCGCCAACTGCCAGATCAAGGAGGGCGCCAAACTCTCACAGTGCCTCCTCATGGATGGCGTGGTGGTGGGCAAGAACTGCAAGCTGACGCGTTGCATCCTTGGCAAGAGGAGCGAGATTGGAGACAACTGCACGCTGACGGACTGCGAAGTACAGGAGAACCTCCTGGTAGAGCCCAAGAGCGAGGAGAAGAGCGCCAAGCTGATGAGCAGCTCAGGCCTGGAGGCCACGGAGGAGGAGATGCAGGAGGTCTACCAGGAGTTTGGGGGTGATGAGCAGACACAAGATGATGACATGGCCGTGCTCTGAAGGGGACTCTTCTCTACACTGAAGCGAGCCCGCGGAAACGACCCGGTTGCTAGCACAAGAAGGAATCGTCATCATGGTGCGATGCGTCCGCACAGCCGGTCACAGTTGATCTTTCGTGGGCTTTGTCAGCTTTATCTGCGGAGTGACGACACCTGCATAGACAGACAACCTTTATCAATTTGGGGTCACACGTTGTAACTGCGATATCACCGGCATGAGGATTATGCAGGAGAGTAACGAACGTTCTAGACCTTGGGACGCAAATGCACGCGGGACAGACACGAGGCGATACTACGATCAAGAACTCGGCTAGAAATAGCCAGTCCAAGGAAGAAAGAAAAATATTAAATAAAAAAAAATCCCGGGGTCTAAGAGTGGGCCCACGCCTTGTCTTGTGCAACAAAATTTTTCGTACTCATACACCTGGATTTCCCGGCTGTCGTAAATGATGTTCGTTGGACGAGCCTAGGTGCGAACCGGAGAAGACTTGCAAAGTACGTAAAATCTCATGACTTGGATCATTTGAGGACCATTGGCATATAAAGCTCTACATCACTGCCACAGGTGGAATCACTCAGTGAACCAGGCTTACTTCGCTCTAAACCACTCCCCCCCCCCCTCTTTTTCGTATGTCGATCACGCGAGGAATTTGGGGGACAGTCACGATCGATGTCCGACTACACAAAAAAAAAAATTAATTTTACTGCCCGGTGCCTTCATTTTCCTGGCAACATATTTACCGCGCCTGCATATACGAACGAGTAAGTGCACCGAGCGAGCGTGCCACATTTATCAAAAGAAGGCAAGATGACCGGGCACGGCGAGCATCCTGCGAAGACTCCTTCGTCCCACATACCCCCAACACGACGGAATTTTTCCGGTGGTGGGGGAGGAGAGAGGGGGGGGTTGTAGTACTACTTATGTAGTATGTATGTAGGACAAAGAAAGTTGCTGTAGGGCAGCAGATGCGGCCGAGAAGAGAGGTGTGTGTGTGTGTGTGGTCGGCCGGAGCGCTACAGTTACATTCCGAGTCTTCCTATAAGCTTTGCTAGCCATGCGACTGGCCCTGCCGTTCCAGGGGTTCAGCTCCCTCCTATCACTACTATGTTCACTACTTACGGTAGTTGGGCAAGTGTGTGTATGTGTGGATTCCTGCGGGCGAGAACCTTCACATCACGGGGCGCCCACTGGCCAGCTGGTTAGTTTCACGGGCTTGTAATTGGATTACTATGTACAGTATGTAGATCGTACACCCTGTCGAAACCGCAACGCCTCCCGGGTCCCTGGTCCTTTGGGGGGGGGGGTGGTTGGGGGTCCAGTTAGATTTTGGCGAGGGGTTCGGCCATAGAAGTGGTGTGATAATGGTGGGTTAGCTGGGTGGTAGCTCCCGCTGTCACTGCCTGTCAGGCTTGATGGGATGGATCTGCCTGCTACTTTCGTTTTCCCCAGCAGACTTTGTCGTAACCACATCTGGTCGCCGGGCAGTAAGTAATTACATACTTGTTCAACACGGTGGGAGAGAACTTGAGGGTTCATGTGCTGTAATATGTGAGTGCCAGATTACGGATGATAAGTCCCCATCATGGGGTGTCAACGGGGCTCCTAGTTCAAAATCATTTGTTTTTTTATTTTCTTTTTCTTTCTTCTTTTGGGCTTACTCCTGTCATCATGCAGTCGTAGGTGACATTTCATGATGCATGCATCCATCATAAGTACTTTGATGGACAAATCATCAAACCTGGCATCAGGCCAGAAAATTCTTGATGAACGACTAGCTTTCTTCACTTTTTTTCTTTTTCTTACTTGAAAAAAAAATCAAAAAAAAACCCCACCTTGTTACTGTAGCGGGCTCTTGAGAGATAGCGACACTTGGCATCATGGATATAAAGCTGATGTGCATATGCAAGACCAGAAATGATGGGTGGCGTTATGTGTTCGTGTATGTAACTTTGAGTTTCATTGCAGTAAGAAATTGTGGGGTTTAATGCACTGATGTACAGTATCCGACGACTGACTATATATGCTACATAGGAATTAATTCATGTACCTTTCTTTCTTTTCTTTTCTTGCTATGTAGCAACCTCCTATAGAGGGGAAAATTCCCCCGACTTTCTTTTTTTACTCTCTCCCAATTTCTCCACCTCTGTTAGGTCATTTTTTTCCCCTCTCCCCGTCATCATCGTTTGGGCCCACAAAGCTCACACGATTTCATATGGTCGTAGAGGAGGAGCAGGGCTCATGAGATGCCGTCTATGACCTGGAGACCCAAGCTCCCCTGCTGAGATTGAGATTGACAAACCCTCGATTTTTATTGTCCTGGATCTAAAAATGTGCTCATTCTGAAATAAGTTTCCTTCGCCGTTAATAAATAGACCTGTGGCCCGGTGCTCTGATTTCTGTGCTGATGCCTCAGCTAAAAAGAAAGAAGAAAAAACGAAGAGCTTACACTGATCGTGCGGATTGCGAACTCCGCAGATGATACACGTCCCCTCGTGTCTCTGGGTGAATAATATCATGCCGCCTGATCCGGTGTCCCCAGCCAGGGACTCGATGGAGTTCTTGCAGTC
Source organism: Cryphonectria radicalis (assembly GCA_014849355.1). Taxonomy (NCBI): domain Eukaryota; kingdom Fungi; phylum Ascomycota; class Sordariomycetes; order Diaporthales; family Cryphonectriaceae; genus Cryphonectria; species Cryphonectria radicalis. Next base: position 172,779 of record JACWQW010000070.1, on the reverse strand, counting down.
CGTTCCACTCAGATAAGTCTGGCAGCGCTCAACCCATTGTTCAGAGTGCCTGTTGCAGGTGTAGGGGCGAACGTGGAGGACACACATGATAGACTGAGATGTGTGACGAAATGAGAAGAGCTTTGTACGGCACAATTTCTGTAGAGCAAAGTAGTAATAATTCCAAGAATCTCTGGGAGAGTTTTTGGGGGAACGATCTGAAATATTTAAACTCAAGGGACCTCGAGCATCTTTTTATATAAATTACCTTGCCCACATCTACCCACCAGAACCATTGTGAACGATACCCAACCCTCCTTGGCCATAGTCAAAGTTACCTGTGACCCCTACATGCATGAATTATGGTACACGGTATGCCAGCATGCCTGGGGAACCGTAAGCGAGAAATGACGACAGTGCGAGAGAACCAATAGCATCATGCTTGTGAACCAGCAAATGTCATGTGCGCCTGGGTTAACCGCACAAATGGAGGATCGGCCGGGGTAAGTAATGAAATGTAACCCCCGAAGGTTGAAAATTGAAAGTGACAAGACGATGGGAGCTGGAGAGCTGGCAGATGCGGTCTAGACGCTCTGATCTACAGAGTATTACAGTGTTTTCTTCTTTTTGAAAGTCTCGAGGTCGCGTGCACCAACATCAGTGTTCCATTAGGGGAAAGGATACATAAGTAATTATTCCACAGAAAATTGAAATTATATTATCAGTAATCCTCGTTGCCATGCAGGATAGGAATTCATTTTCTCTCTCCCTCTCTCTCTCTTTTCTTTCATTGGGGATTATTAACACCTGGACAAACCGATTTATACATATTGGAAACCTTAACGACGTAGAACATGTATAAGACTTCAGGGTCCTGATATAGTGACAAATTATCAAATTATAATAAATATCCATTGCCAAAAATTATTTGATAATAGTCTTTACTGAAATAATGACAAGGCTAGAGGTTATTAGCAGTTTTGTATGTACGAATATTGGAGGGTCGGGTGGGGACCCCGTTCTTTTTCTCACCGTCTTCTAATAAAAATTAAAAAAAAAGACGGGCAAAAAAAAATAAAGTAAAGTAAAGAAAAAGAAAAGAACCAAAATCAAAATCAAATCCAAATCTAAACAACCCCATTTCATATGAGAGAAAAATTAACAGCTCAAGTGTCATCCTCCTTTCAACCTGAACCACCAGCGCCATGATCGTACGTTCTCTCTCTCGAAGCTTCCAGATTTATTCCCATGACAACAGCAACCCGTGCACACCACTGATCACCAGTATGTTTGGCCCGGGAGCAGCCCTGTGAATCGGTACTCTACTGGAGAAATGCCCTCCAAGGCATCAGATCTCCGGCGAGAACTCCACTCCGACCCCTGGGGCGGCGAGGCTTCGCCCTGGCTTTGGGGTCCACGGTGGGACCAGCATAACTGCATTCTTCTTTTCCACGGCCCCCCATTCGTCTTAAGGTTGCCCATTCTCTGGATGTGGCTGACATCTTCCTCTCCACACGATCACAGCTGCCCAGTGAGACGTGCAGCAAACCCCAGGAAGGGTGGCGGGGGACCACCAAGGGAAATGAGAAGGGAGAGGGGAAAAAAATAATGATTACTCAAGAGGCACCTTTGGGGGGGAGGGAGGGTGAGAGAGCTGTGCATAGCCCTTGTTCGGCCTTATTCACGGAAAATTTTCTGCACAGCGACGAAACGGGACGAGTGGATCCGCAAGTGAAGAACTGCGGCGAGATGGGAATGATCACCTAGACTATCGATCTTCAGAATAGGGAAGGCTCACATCACATGCAGGATTGCCATGTGTGTGTGTGTGTGTGTGTGTGTGTGTGTGTGTGTGTGTGTCATATTTCCCATGCAACAGATGACCAATGCAAAGAGAAGGATAGCGACAGGACGATGGGGGTTAGCCCACTGAGACGACACACACTGGGCGGCGGTTGGGGCGGCGAGATGGGTGAGATATGTGGAGGGACGACGGCGAGCTAGAACCACGGTTCGTGAGCAGGAGAGGAACCTATAGCCAAGCCCAGCCTTGGACGGGAGTCGAGACGTGTCGAGCAAGCCGTCCGGCGCGGGATGATGTTTATGGACCTCCAAACTCGACCGAGACAAGATGTTGTCTCTGGGTAAACAAGAGACTGTGATTCTTGATCAGCCTCTTGAAAGTCACAAGCATGGGGATGAGAGGGGAGTTGAATAGTGAAACTGCAGACACTGCACCAGCAGCATAGCAAATCCACAGCATGGACAAGTGAGTGGCCCCTCGACTGATCTCTCGGACTCATCAGGTCCACGGGGAAGAAGTCATTATTTCACATTTGAGGGATACTTGCAAAGGATTTGTTAAAATTTTCCACATCTTGAAGATGTGTGTGGATCCTGAACGTAATGGGTACGTGAAAAATCAAGCTCCCTCTCTCTCTCTTGCTTCTTCTTCCTTTTTTTTTTTTTTGGTCTCTTCCCTATCTGGCCTCGCCCAACGCGCAACGGTGAGGCAGGCCACTGCTGCATGAACGAGGAGGAGGGGGAACGAGGACATAATTTTGTGGTCCCCTTTTCAAAAGCATGACATAACAGCCATTAGACAGAGCCTCTTCCCGTCACTCACAAAGTCGTTGCTGCTAATTAGCTGTGGCTGTGGGTGTTCGTCCTGGCCACCAACTTTTTTCTCTTTTTTTTTTTTTAAGAAAAAAGGAAAAAGGAACCCTTATCCACCCTCCCGCAGCCCCGCAGAGAGGGCACACTTGGCCCAGCCATCCGGGCCAAAGCTTGCCTACTATGGCATGGCTGAAGGGACTGACAGCAGCGCACAAGTCAGCTCGCATGTCTGTATCTGTGGAGAGAGGGGGGAGGGGGGTCGAGGCTGAGCGAGACGTCTCTCTCTTTCTCGAGACGAAGCTACAATCTACCTAAACCCCCCCCCCCCGGCGGGAAAAGAAAAAAAAAAGAAAAAGAGAAAAAAAAGGGCTAACAGGCCTGCCTGCCTAGCTGCCTGTTTCAAGGACTTTTAGGTTCTACTGCGGCCGATTCAGGATTGGGTGTTTGGATCTTGGAGGGGCAAAAGAGAGGGGCAAGGGAAGACGAAGCGATAGAGGCATTCCAGGTCAACAGTCTAGAAACTCAACGACGGCTAGATCTACATGTCGCCCCATGCCAGTGGTCGTCCCCTTGGCCCCATCCTCCCACCCCCCCCCTCTTCCCTCTCGCCGACGCCAAGCCTCTACAGAAAAGGTTTGGTTTCCCAGGTTCCCACAGGTTCCTGAGAAGGGTGAAGGGCAGAAGAAAGAGAGAAAAAAACGGCTCATCCAGACAACCAGAAGAAGGGGCTGGCAGCGGCCACCAGCTTTTTTGTAAGACATGAAAGTAGTCCAGTCTTATCCTTTCCTATCTTCGCCTTGGAGCTACACACAGCAAGTGGCTCTGCATTAAGACATCCTCTTGGGGAGGGGGAGTTTTTGCCTGCCCTTTGAAAGATGCAAATTTAGGTCGTGAGATCATCGCAAAGTACTATGGTGATCGATGTGGGGGACGCTTCTTCCCCCCATCCCCTCCCCCCCCTCAGATGGATCCTTGAAAGCTCAAGTCACTAGGGGTAGCACATAGAAAGAGAGAGAGAGAGAGAGAGAGAGGACGGCCTTGAACCTCGCAACCATGGCGGCCTCTGGCGTGCCCCAATTTTGGACGAGGCGCAGTTGTTCTCTCCCCCTCCCCTCTTCTCCCGGGACCCACAACCATCTACCGTACTAGGTTCATAGCTGTACGAAAGGTCATGTCAAGCACGAGGTCAATTCAGACTCTGTTTCGCCCTGTCTTTTCTTCTTCTTCTCTTTTTGTCTTTTCCTTTCTTCTTAGCCAGGGGCAAAATCTGGAGGGGCAGCATGGGCACAGGTACAAAGAAGGGCTGTCATTATGTCCCAGATGGGTGAGTCTCACTAGGAAGAAGAAAAAAACATCAACCCCCCCTCCCCTCCTCTTTCCCCCTTTCCCCCTTTTCCTCTTTCTTTTTTTTTCGTTGTTTCTTTTCTTCCCAAGGGAAAAAAGCAAGCTACGATGTTCAAGTGAGTCGCCGCTTCCCCTAATTCATTTGCAAGGGGGGCGGGATCTACGCAGCGGTTCGTAGTTGCCTCTGGCTTCGTCTAGGGATCCACACAGCAGGCGCCAGAGTTCGGATGATTTCACTAGGCGGCTCGGAAATACTCATTCATGGCTGTCTGTGCACCTTCCCATCCAGAGTCAAAATGGCCCTCCCAAAAACCCGTGAGTCAAGTTCTGAACGATGAGCCTGATCTTGACTCGAACCACCGGTTCATTCCGTTCAACATCTTCCCCAGTGCATTTTCCTTTCACTCCATGACCGATGACAGGAGAGACTTTTGCTGACCACCAAACGTACACGACACTCTGCAGCCCATGGTTTATCCGAGGGTCGAGACGACCATGTTGGTTCGGCTTTTCGGAGCCGACAGAGACAGAGAGAAAGAGAGAGAGAGACGGCTGGTACGTCATTTTTCAGACCAAAGATTAGGACCCCAGACCTAACCCACCACACCTGTTCCTGGGCGCACTCCTGAACCGGTGGCTGAGGTCAGGTTACCTGTGATGACTTGCAGCAGCAGGCAGACAGTCAGTCAGTCAGCTCAACACCCTTGGGCGCTGCGCTGGGTCAAGGGTCGGCAAACCCTCCGCCTGCTTAAGCTCACATTGGCGGGCTGCTGGAAGGAGGGGCGCGGTTGGTTTTCCGGGAGGCCTGGCGTCGAGGTCTTTACCCCCTGCTTCTTGGGAAATGATTGGGCTTCGGCCACTCGAAGGGCAATCAAAAAAGATGCATATGCGGGTTTCGCAATCTCAGATCGATCTGCCGGGAGATCCTCGAGGCCAAATCCGTGATAGACCAACAAGAGGATGATCCCCACCGGCATCATCCGCGTCGCCCTCCGCTCCAATGACAGACAGCTCTGGTTCTGTTCTTTCCAAGGATGCCAGAGGAGAGGCTAGAGTATCAGGCTGGAGGGTCTAGGAGAAGAAGCTTGAAGCAGAAGAGGTACAGCTTCATTCACCAAGTCTAGGTCCCTCGATTCATATAGTAAGTATGCACCTGCAATAGGATAATTATCATGGGAATCCAGCCGACCGAGCCAGCATATCTTTCTGGTACCTCAAGCCTGTACGCTCGACCTGAATGTTTCAACTCCACTTTCCCTCTCTAGAAAGCACCTCCTCTCAAGCCTCGCTGTACGGCAACGGGTCTCTCTGCTCATGTCACGCTTCGACCCATGTCTTGAATTGCTTCTTCTAAAAAAGGTCCGCCTATGCCATTTCCAGCTTCACAACGAAATTACCCAGTGGCAGCAGCAACCGAAAGGTGCCAAATAAACACTCCCTCTTCTCCTTACTTTTTTTTTTTTTTAACTTGGTGAACTGACGGGTTTTTTTTTTGGGGGGGGGGGGGTTTCTTCTTACCTCCTACGTCAGGTATCCATGAGAGAGAAAACCAAGTGTATGGGACAGATTGGGTCTCTTCTTGGCCCTCATTATCCAGGAAGTGCTGTCTCAGATCCGTCGACGTATATGGCTGCAACGGCTCTGGCGGACGGAGCTAGCTTCCCCTGTATCATTCCAGTTAGGGTCTATCAAGGAAACTCTAACCATGATGGCGTGTGGCTGGCCTTGCTTGCCTCTCTCTTTCTACCCTGTCATGCTCTGGCTTGTGCATGGCCCCTCCCCACCCCCCCTCCTTCTCCATGATGGCGGCGACCTGTCGAACGCCTACACAAGAGGAAGAGGAAGAGAGAGAGAGAGAGAGAGAGAGAGAAGGAAAGAAGAAAAGGGAGTATTCATATTTGTACGAAAGTGGAGGCTTCGGCATGACCTTTGCCATTTAGTTCGTGGGCCTTTGCTGGTTGATTCTTCTTTTCCTCCTGCTGCTCCTCCCTCCTCACTTCTTCTTCTTCAGGACCTTCTTCTCATCGGCTAAACAGGCACCACCGACCAGAACTGACCCCAAAGTCTACCCTACCCTACCCTACCCTCAATGATGGATGGCCCTTCCCGTGGGGACTTTCTTCACAACTAAAACATCGCCTTCATGCATGCAATAGGCTGGCGTAGGGATGTCTCTCGTCTATCGTAGATCACAGGTGAGTAGAACGGGGCCAACCTCCGACCCTGTCTCGTCCAAAAGACTGGCCAGGCCTAAGCAAGCATGATGGGAGCGCCACCTCTAAGAATCGGGTGACGCTCGTCGGCTCAGGGACCACATTCCAACGAGCCGCGCACTTAAAGGGCTGTTATATTAGAAGGTCTCTGGCTAACGGTTCGTAGCCTCAAGAGAACTCGACTCCCTTGAGATTCTGGAAATTATTCCCACATCTTTTTTGATTATATCTAGGGAACAGAGTGGTCGACATTCCTCTCGAAAAGAAAGTCAAACTCCCTTTCTCAACAGCTTCATCAAGTTCAAACCACTCCTTCTATCATACAACCAACACTCACTCACTCTTTTTTTTTTCTCTTTTTCTCTCTTCGTGTTTCCTGATTTTTTCTTGGTATTTTTCTCTTTCCTCTCTTGAGAGTGTTTTCACACACACAACAACAAAGGACACTCGAGAGAACACAAACACACACACTCTCTTCTCTCATACACATACACAAGATGGCACTCAAGACCCACACCAACAACACCAACTTCGACTTCGAGGACTGTGCCGAAGAGACGGTCAACATGCTCGACCTCAAGATAGACACAGGGCATAGCAGCATCAGCTTCGGCTCTCAGCCCCTGTCGTGCCCATCCTCATGCCCGTCAACAACGGGCAGCTTCTCGTCAGCATCCTCGCTATACGATCCCTTCACACCTACGTCCAGGACTTCCACCCCTCCCCAGCCCATCAATTATGATCCCTCCTCGTCCTCATGCGAGGATGAATGCATCATGTTCCAGTTCACCCCGCCGCCCTCGGCCACGTCTACCTACTTCCCCATGGAGCTGAAGCCGACGGTGGCCCCCAACATGCTGACCCACGGCCTGCCCACGACGCCCTCGCGGTGCAACAACCTGTTCGACAATACGCTGTCCCTCCAGGGACCCCTGGAGTTCACCACACCGACACAAGACATCGACGCCGCCTACCATAGCCTCCCTGACAGCCTCGGGGCCTCCCCCTTCATGATCCCCACGCCCCCGCCGCAGTTTGGTGGTCCTGGGAACAATTCTACCACTCCCAATTGCGACCTGGCCTCCATTTGGGGGTCGCACAGCGACGGGAGCCCCATCACCTTCTCTTCGCCGGCCGTGTCCCTGGCAACGCCCTCGGCCCAGCTCGGCAGCTCCTATGGCAACATGAGGAGGAGGGTCGCCATGGACGGCCCCCAGCAGACCTCGGCCATGCTCCAGCAGCACCTCCAGGACACGCCCACCAAGGCCCGGACGCCCAGGCCCAGGTCCATGCAGCAGAGATCGGGGGGCCAGACTACCCAGAGGGCCCACAGGATCACCAAGAACATGGAGAGGATCCCGCCTCGGAAGTACAAGTGCGACGAGTGCAACGGCAAGGTCTACTCTAGAGCCGAGCACCTGAAGAGACACAAGAGCGAGTACGTCTTTTGTCATCATCTCATCTCTCTTTTTTCTTCTTCCTCCTCCTTCCATTCCAACTCTTGAGAACTGGTTATCAAGAAGCAAAGCTGACTCTTTTCTTCTTCTTCTTCCTCTCTTGGTAGAGTACATGTGGAGAACCCAACCAAGTGGGTTTGCGACTTTTGCGTGCCCAAGCCCAAGGTCTTTGGGAGGTGTGACAATTTCCGTGACCACCTCAAGCGACACGTGCAGAAGAGCACGGGCAGCAGGACCAAGGCCCAGCCCGGTGCCGCTGCCCTGCTGGCCAAGATGCAGAGCGAGATGAAGACCAAGAAGAGGCGTGTGCCTGAGCGGGCTGAAGACCACCACCCATCCTCGGCCTCGTCCCCGCAAAGGGATGTCAAGGTTGAGCCTATCAGCACTCCGCTCTACTCACCTCTGTAATGATTTTGCTACGCTGAAAAAAGGAGAGAGAGAGGGGGGGGGAGGGGGGGGAGAGGAGAAAAAAGATTTCATATTGTCTGCCCAGGTGTTTTGTATGTCGTCCAAGCACAGACTTTGACACGCTCAGATTTATGTTGTTTGAAATTTGGATTCTGTTTTGGTTTCGCTCACAACAGGCCTTCATAATCAATCATTCACGACGTCTCGGGACTTGTTGAACAAACTCTCAAGGTTCACGAGGGACCCAACATGATTCTAGCATATCATTATTGTGGCGTTTTTATTCCCTTTTTTTTTTCCCCTTCCTTTCCTTTTTCTGTCCTTACAGTTTTTTTTTTTTTTTTTAACCCAATGCATTCAGAGGCACTTTATACAATTGTGTTGTTACCAAAAAAGTCATTTAACAATTCGTCTCAATATTTTATTCTAAAGCAAATTAAGGTCAAAAAAAAGTCTGTCTGCATGCATGTCTTGTTTTCTTCCTTTTTTCCCTGGAGTAGCAGGGTTTTGGGAGCTTTGGGAGCTTTGGCGGGAAAAGCCAGGACAACATGAAAAGGGAGAAAGGGGAAGGGGAAAAAAGGAGAAAAGGAATATTAAAATAAATTAAAAAAGAAGCAAAAAAGAAGAAGAAAAAAAGGCGTCACTGGCATCTATAGAACAGCACTGCATTGAAGCGGGCTGGTTATAGACACAGAGATTTGTATATGTACTGGTAAGAAGCCACACCGCAGGCACAATAAAAATATTATTTAGTATTCCAAAGAATCAACATTTCCAACTCGCCGCCACTCGGGCATTCAGGATTGCACCAGACTTGTCATCGCTCTCCTCCTGGTATCTATCATGTCCGCGGAGATCCAACCTCTCAAGGGGCGGCATTTCACACATTTCTCAACGGCCATGACGGCCACCTCCTCTACCGCCCCCCCGCCCCCCCGCCCCCCGCTTTTCCTTTTCACCCTTCCCTCCCACGTTCGCCCTCACCAAAAGAATGAAGGAGAAAAAAAAAAGAGGGGTAGGGGGAGGGGGGTCAACGTCGTCACGCAAGACAGAAGAAAGTGGCCAGTCTTTCCCTCTCCCTCTCCTTCTCCCGCCCCCCCTCTCCTCGGCCAGCATTCCTCAAGCACGGCCCGGCACAGCCCAGATAACAACTTCCGGCGACATTGGAGGGAGGGCGTGCTGCAGGTACATGCAGGTACATGATAGTGTTCTCTCCGCAGTGTCTCGAAAAAAAGGGAACAAATCCCACCCACCACCATAATCCCCGAGACAAAAAAGCAAGCCAACCCACTTTTTTGCTTTGCCCTGAGAACCCGCGCCAAATCAGGTCGGCCGCGAAGGAGGGTTCTTGTTGCCCTCTTTCTTTCTCTCTCTCTCTCTCTCTCTCTCCCTCTTTCTCTCTTTTCCTTTCCTTCTTTCTCCGGGCTACACCCTTAACGCCCTTCCCTCTCATCGCTCCTTTCCCCTCCCTCCTTCACTCCCTCCCCTTCTCCTCGTCTCCTGTTCCTTCTTGAAAGAAGAAAAAAAATAAGTCTGGGCATCCTGCTGGACAGGAACGACCTGCAGTCCCGTCCCCATGTAAGCCACATTGTCGTGAAATAGACAATAGACGAGACTAAATCGCCTGACAGCGGAGCAAACGCTCAAATAGTCTCAACCTGCCGAGACTTGGCGTGGACACTCCCTCCCCCTCCCCCTCCTCCTTCTCAGCTCTCTCTCTCTAAATTCTGTGCGTTTCCTTTTTCAAATGCCACAATAGTTGAGACTATTCGACATAATCATCCATTTGATCCACATTTTTAGTCCGTCTGAAAGAGGGTACCTGGTTAGGCTTGCAGAAAAGGTGACCTTTCCAGGCCATTCTTGACTCTCAACTTTCCCCCCTCCTCCCAAAACGAGCACACACCCACACACTAGGGTGGTGCAACGGCACGGCAGCTTCAGCCGGCTCAAACCTAACCCTCTTTCTCTCCTTGATTCTCTCTTAATTAGTACATCTTTTCATCTCCCATTCATTGCCGGCGGCAAAAGATGCCCCCCCCCCCTCTCTCTTTTCCCACACATTGATCTTTTCTCTCTTCGGGTTGCTCGTGCGCCTTGGATTCTTCGAAGGGATCGCCAGACACGGGTGCAGGTTCTGGAATGAGATGCATGCACTGACTCTCTTCTCTCTCTCTCTCTCTCTCTCTCTCTCTCTCTCTCTCTCTCTCTCTCTTGCATTATCTTGCCACTCTCGTCATTCTACTTCTCTTTTCTTTCACACCCCCTCCCTCCCCTTAAGACCAAACGACTTCTATCCGGAACAGTTTTGGCTCGGACCCGATGCCTCGCAGTAGATATTTCCGGCCGAGAGTGCATGCATCATAGATGGGGTTGCAGATAACAGACTGGCTGCTGTGTGGCTGTTTGTTGGTGGTATTAATTACGCAACAAGAGGCACTGCGGGACTCGAGGATATTTTGCAACTTTTCCTTTGTACGCTTCAAATACCACCCCGTGTACGGGCGACTGTGACCTAATGTATCGGATTTCAGGATTAAAGGCGAAAGATATAGGGAAAAGAAACACAAGGACATGTCACCTGCCAAGGGAAAGGGGGGGTGGGAAACAAAAGGAAAAAAGAAATGCCGCCTCGTCATGCAAGCAGATACCGCCATAGTACAGCGCACAGACAAGATCTCAGCTGCTGGGATTCATCCCCGGTTCACAGCGGCTCGGAAACCCCGCAGGTCGGCGACTGCATGTGTTCTGAAAATGACAGGTCAGATTCGTGCTTCACTTTCTCTCTCTCTCTCTCTCTCTCTCTCTCTTTCTCCCTCTCGTATCATCTGATTGGACTTATCAGGTCAGATTGAGAGAGAGAGAGAGGGGGGGGGAGGGGGGATAAAAAAGAAGAGAAAAAGAGTAGGTTCATGCTGGAGTTTTGAATCTGCCGAGTTAAATCACCCCGTGGCTTCTTATAAGGACTATACTTGATTATGTCCGCTATTACGTGGAGAAGAGACAAGTTTGTTCTGTCTCCAAGAAGAACCAATGTCTGGTTTAGAAAAGCTTTCCCAACATTCCATCCCTGAACACAGGCATTGTAATCAAATATCTCAGGGCTCACACATCAGGGTAGAAGAGGGAGGAAAAGATCAACGGGGAACTCCCCCCCTCCCCCCCTTCCCGGTATTATGACTTGAAAAAAACGGGGGAGACCTTCGATCACCTGGGCTCGGGCGAGACCCTTATGGCTTGGAGATTCATCGTCGGTTGACGTAAAAGTGTGACCATGTTTCACCTTTTTTTTTCTTCTTCTGCTCCACTACACCATGATTCTGAGAAGGGTAAGATGAGGTTGAGAACATGCACAAGAGAGGGGGGGGGGTCATAGGTCATTTCCCGCCTTGACTGACCAATGTCATGCATGGCGAAAAAAAGCCCGAGAAGAGTCTGGACCGACATGAAGAGCGTCAAAGGTGGTCAGTTAGTTGGATGCGTTGGGCTCTCGGAAAAAAGAAAACCATCATGATTAGTTTGGCGTATGATTCCTCTCTGGCCGTTCAGTGTGCCTTGACTCATGGATATCCTTTTTTTCCCCCCCCTTCGGACCACCCCCCTTGCCGCACTCACTGAGCTATCTTCTGGAGCAATTTGGGGACGTACTAAGTTGAGGATATGGCCATATCTCATTTGAGTAAATCTGTGCTGCGCTATGTATTGCTTCTGGCCGTATTACAAAGACCTCGCAAGCACTGTTAAGACGAAAGGGATAAAAGGGAAAGACAAGAAAATAAAGTATACACATGTTCACGTAAAAAGAAATTCGTCAAGCCATCCTCCACCGGTAGAGCAGCTCTTTCTCTCACAATTCAACGAATCCTCCCTCTTCTCCAGCCGGGGAGTTTGCCCCCCCTTTTTTTTTCTCTCTTCTTTTCCTTCCTACAGGGCCTCCTCACCTCTCAACGGTTCAGGACAGCGAAGCCGCAAATGTGGCCGCAGTACCGGCATCCTGCCCATACGTCAAGTGAGGTTCGAGGACCAAGTCGCCGTGCTCGCAGATGTCATCACCCTCGTGGCAGATGACCAGCGTGTCGGCCGCAGAAACGCCCGTGACAGCCGTGCCATTGTCTGCGTGAATTTATTTTTTAACCCATCGCGGTGTTTGGTCAGCTTACATGCGCAAACATTTCCTCATATCTCCCCTTCCCCTTTGCCTCCCGGGTTCTTTGAGACCACCAAAGAGTTGAAAAGGGCCTTTCCTCTTTTTTTTTTGTTTGTTTGTCTTTCTTTTGGGACTGCTCACCTGGGTCGCCAAAGATAATGGCCCCAGCAACCTTGCTCACGACATCGCTAGCCAGCAGCTTGGCGGCATTGTGCACAAGCTGCCCGCCCTGGCTGTAGCCCGACATGATGACTTTGGCCGAGGGGCAGTCGGTAAAGGCCTGCTGGACGAGCGTCGCCATCGTCTGGGAGCCGGCCGGGTCACCGCCCTCGAGGAACCCGGCGATGTCGGCGGCGTAGTCGACGCCTTGGACGGCGAGGTTGCTGGCGCCGACCAGCTGGGCGAGGGCTTCGAAGAAGGGGGGACCGGCGAGAGTGCCCACATCTGAAATTTTTTGGGGGAAAGTGGCGGGTCTTTCAGCATTTTTCGGTTTTTTTTTTTTATTTCCCTCCTGGTTTTCTTTTCTTTCTCTTGCCCCCCTCCCCTCCTCCTCCAAACAAAAGGAGTAGTGATTTATATAATATTTGGAGAGTCCAAGAAGGAGGAGGTGAAAGGCAAACAAACGATCCTCCCCTCCCCTGGAAAATTGGGGGTCTACTTACTGCCCGGTTCAGTGGTACCACGAGCAAAGATGACAATGCTCTCAGTGCAGTTGGTGGTGGTGCCCAGTCCCGTGAGGCCATTCTCGGTATCGCCGGCGAAGCTGGCTGCCGTCTGTCGACCGGCGAGTAGAGGCGAAGAGAAGGCTGGACCGGCGACGGCGAGCAGCAGGGCAGCAAGCTGAGGCAACATGTTGGTTGTTTTTAGTTCTGGGAGTGCTCAAAGAAAGGGAAGAGGAAGAATGAATGAAAAGAATGAAAGGTAAGAGAAGGTTATAATAAAGTATGGTCACTAGCTACTACGTAAGAAGAGTTGACTACAAGATTCAGGCTCTTGGTGTGGATAATGTTTTGTAGAAAAGAAAAGTGTTTCTTGGACAAGGGAAACATATGGCATATTTATATAATTAGAATATATCCTCATTGCTTCCAGAGACTCCCTGCCTCGGCAACTTGTTGATGGACATGGTAAGTTGCATGCATCAACTTTGAATTTCTGGGAAACGGTGGAGTGGGATGATGATGACCGAGACTACTCACTCCTGAAGTGTCTGATATTGATTTGTTTCGTGGGTAAACTCGACGGCCATCCTTAGTCCTAAGATCAAGTATGTATGCACACACCCTCCTCTCCCCCCCTCCCCCCTTTTTCCCTAAAAAAGCAAGACCAGTTGGGAAAAAAGATGCGAACCAGAGCACCGATCGCGATGACAGACAAGCAAGCCCCCCCCCCTCCCCTCCCTACTCCCAAACATAAAAACCCCGGTCATCTAAGAAGACTTCAACTCCGGATGGCCAGGAAAATTGGTAGGCCCAAAGAGTGGGTTAACGAAAAAGGAGGAGAGGAGAGGGGGGGGTGGTCCTCTTCTTTTCTCCTCATGCCAAGTCGGACGTTTCAAAAAGATGCGATTGGACGAGGCGTCCGTAATGCACTTGGGATTCATCTGATCTCTTGACGGCTCAGCCGCAGCCACCACGGCGCGTTGCAGGATGAACCCCCGGGATCCATCCCAAGTGGCTGCTTTGATGCTGTCATTCCTGATTAGATCAGAGGTTTTGAGGGAAAAGAATTAAAAAAAGAAAGTAATGCTGCAGACCTCGGTCTTTTCCTTTTTGTTGCATGCCATGCTATTGACGTGCCCAAGACTCTATGATGCAGCAGCCTGTGTGATATTGTGATACAGAGAGACAATGTTCGTAACTTTGTCCTGAATCGGGCCAAGTACATATTAATACTATATCAGCCTTCTTCTCTTTAGCCTTACACAGCAGCCACACACACTGTCAATATATTTTCCAGCCCTCGAGATCCCACTTGATACTTTCATAGCAAAGACACATTACTCTTGGCTCATGATCACACACACACACACACACACACACACACACACACAGGGAACGCAATCAAAAGCAACCTCGGTTGTCAACTGGTCCTCAGGTTGTGTCTACAAGTTTGTTGTATGCCAACTTCAACTTGGTGTGGTGTGAACCAAGCCGGGCCAGTTGATTGGATCCGATCGACCAAAGAGACATCCTGACCTCGGCTTTTCCCCAACTTCTTCTTCTTCCTCCTCTCCTTCCCTTTGTTACTTTCCTGGAATTCCCCCCTCTTCTCTAGACTCCAGTCTTTACTTCGTCCGCTGTGCATGAGCTTTTGTTATACGTCACAAGTGTGATGACAGCGTCGTGGTGGTGGTGTTCAGATGGTGTGTGTGTGTATATTGCCTTAGATGGTTCATCGGCATGTAACGTAGGAGCATGTGAGATATAAGCTGAACCTTGAGCCTCGGTCCGCTGCCGTTGGGGTAGCTAAGTAGACTTCCTTCCTATCCAGAACAGCGCACAAGGTCAAACCTCGGTTTGAAGAGGAGGAGGAGAAGAAGAAGAAGAAGAAGGGGACATGCTCCCTCTCCTCGTGTTCCTGTGGGGGATGATGATGCTTCTTGCGAGCCCCCATCAGTCCTCCTCCGCCAGACCCGTCAGCCCCCCCGCGAGGCCCTGCATCCTCCGTCCAAGGAGATCGTCCGAGCTGGCCAGTCTCGCCAGGGACTTGTCGAACGACTGCTTGGTCTTGATCTTGGGGCGCCCGTTTGCCCTCCTCTTGCCTTTCCTGTCCAGCTCTTGGTCCTCGACATCCGCCTCGTCACCGTTCACGTCCTGTGCACTTCCTGCCTCGCCGGGCCTGCCTTGCTTCACCACACCGTCCACCGCGGCGGCCGCGGCGGCCGCGGCCTTGTCCTTGGCCTTTGTCATGCCCATGCCGATCTCGAGCAGTCCCTCGTCCCCGCTCGAGTCCGTACGCACGTGATGGCGGTCGGGCCGCAGGGCTGCCTTCTTCATCAGGCGCTGTCTTCGATCCCTCTCCGCCCTCTCGCTCGCGGCAAAGGACTCCTCGATCCATCGTGCCGAGCGGTCGATCAGCTTCCAGGCAGGAGGATAGATGGTCGGGAACTGCAAGAAGCCATGAGACGTCCCGGGCAGCAACACGACCTCGGCGATATCCTTGTCGTCGAAGCCGTCCGCCAGGGCGTCTGACTCGCGGTAATCTGTCCGCTGCCCTCCAGAGGCATACATGGCCGCCTTCACTCGCCGCAGGCGACCTGCAAAGATGACCGTGTCATCCACGAGCGGGTCGCGCTCCCCGGTGAGGAAGTACGTCTTTGGGAAGCGGGCCAGAAGCATGTCGGGCGCCAGGATAGGTGAGAGGAGGTAGTCCTGGCTGAAGTCAGGACGGTTGTGCGGACCAATGTACAGGATGATCATGGCTCGCATCATCTCTGGATTGAGGACGCGGTCGTTGAAGTAGGAAATCATGGAAGACATGGCGAGGCGTGTACGCATTGGCTCTGAGTGATAGGACGTGCGGCCCGAGGTTTGCTGCTGCTGCTTGCTGATGGCGGCGGCGGCGGTGGGAGAGGTGGGCCGGGAAGAGAGGGAGGAGGCGGCGGCGGCGGCGGCATGAGTCTTGTTCCAATCTGTCGATAATGCGTGGGCATACTCAGGCTGAGGCGTAATGGCTCCGTCAGGACTTGCGGTGAATACCGGGTTGTTGTTCTCTGGCACGTTGAGGTGCAGCTTGGGCGGCTCGTCCTCATCGTCTGAGCGATGAGGTGTGCCGACGAGGGTGTTGTACTGCATGCTCTTCCTGCGGACGATGACCTTGTTGGTTGCCCGCAATCTCCGGTCCTTGATCAAGGCCATCTGCTCATCGGACATCCAGTTACCGATGTTCATGTCGAGGCCCGGATAGAACAGAATCACCGCCTCTGGCGCCGGCAGGCCACCCTGCCCCTGGAAGTGCTTCGACGGAAACAGGGCGCCCTCGATGATCATCAGCGTCATCGAGGTCGCCAGGTTCCCTCCGGCGCTGTCACCACAGACGACAATGCGAGGCGTTTCCTTGCCCGACATGCCGATGCAGCGCCCTCGGCTCTTGATCAGGGTGGCGTAGACGTCATAGCACTCGTTCAGGGCGTATGGGTACGGGTACTCGGGCGCCTTCTTGTAATCCAGGCTTAATATGGGGAGCCCCGTCTTGGATGCCCAGGACAGCAGCCTGTCATCGTTGCAGCGAGGATCCATAGCCACGAACCCGCCCCCGGGCAGGTCCAGGACGACCTTGTTGTGATGCTCGAGCTCCACCAGCGGCCCGTCAAAATACAGCCAGGCGGACACAGGGTCTTTGTAGTCGCTGGTGGAGGGCCTCGGGATGCGGATGGCCCTCGGGGGCCAGCGGGAGTATCGTGGGCGCATGAGCTTCTGGCAGAAACCGAGGTAGGGCGTGGTCCCCTTGTTCCAGCTCACCCTGAGGTGGTCGACCGTCAGGTTCCCTCGTACCTTGCGCACCTTCTCGTCCGCCTTCTCGGCGGCAAAGAGATAGAAGACGGAGAAGACAAGACTTGCTATATCCCTCAGCCACTTCTGCCGGATCTTCATGGCGGTCCAGAAACCAGCATCGAGTGCCGTCAGGACCCACGTCGCTCGGAAGTACGTGGCACTGTACATGTTCGAGAGGGGTTCGGGGCTGGCCAGGCCGACTAGGGTGCTGAAGTTTCGCGAGGCATAGAGGAGGGTCATGGTCATGACGACCGTCTGCCACGGGGTCATTCTTGTGAAGGCCATCTTGGAGAAGAGGCGGGCGAGAGGAGGCCCATGCTTGTGCCCTCTGGACCAATGTTAGACGGGGGACGATGTTAGGAAGGGGAGAAAAGAAAAAGATGAAGACAAGGATATCGGTGACATACTTGAGCAGATATGCGGACCAAAAGGCCAACACGGCCAACACCTGTAGCCTCCGAGATTTGGTGGACGGCCGTCCGAGTACATGGTCTATCATGATGAAAGTATAAAATAGTAGTAGAAGGGGAAAGAAGGAAGGAATAAATCCAAAAAATAAAATAAAAACAAATGGCAATATATTTCGGTGCTGATATACAAAAGAATGCGTACGCGGCGATGGCGGGAAGAGAGAAAAAAAAGGGATCAAATCCAGAAAGAGATGCTTTTGTCCGTGCCGTGCCTCTCTCTCTCTCTCTGTTATGCGGATGGAGTGGAACTGTACACGTCAGGCTGGCCGAGAAGAGGCGAGGTTACATGGTGTCCTATCAGGCGATGGGTTTCGAGGTTGGTGTGTGAGCACGTCCAATACGATGAAATTGATGCCAACGGTTGTTGATAAGCGCACGGGAGAGTGGATCGTGGTGATGAATTGGATCAAGAGGAGGAGGAGGGAAAGAAGAAGGAGAACAAGGAGAACAAGACAATGGGACCAAAGAGCCCATGAGACAACATACGAGACGAACGAAAAGAGAAAGAAAAGGAAGAAGAGAACCACCTCCTTCCTGACAATCTGGGCTTATGACGAGCCGGCAAAAGCCCCGAGGTGATGTCCCCCAATGAGCCGAGTCCGTAAGTAGATCGTCGAGGGTGTCAGGTGAACAAGTCGAAAAGACCTGGCCGGGGCTCCCGTCGAGGAAAGAAATCTGGCATGTGATTGTGGATTGCTGCAGAAGAAGAAGAAGAGAAGAAAGGCTACAGGGGGGCCTAGGGCAGGGCACAGGGCCAAGCACCAGGGCCACAGGGGCCTCTGACAACCTGCACCAGCGGTGAACCCCCCCCCCCCCCAATTGAAAAAGGACGCCCCAATTCCCCGGGTCTTAGCCCCCTTCTAGGCCCCCTCTCCCCTCCCATCCACCCCCAAACAAGCCCCCTGGCCCCCTGCTGGTTTACCAGTTGCCTGGAACAGTTGAGTCAGATGCAAAAGAGAGGAAAACAGGGCATTCATTGAACCCAAGAGATTGCTTTTGTAGCAAGAATCTGTGCAAAGAAATTGAGTAGTAGAGGTTGATTTGGATGGTTGGTAAGGATTTGCTTCCCGATCAAGAGACGCGAAGGGGGGGAGGGGGAAGAAGAAAAAAAAAAGAGAAAATAGAGAGACAGAGAGGCAATTTAGGCTCTGCAAAGCCCCTCCAAAATTTCTCCCAACCCTCGACCGTGATCGGCGCTTATCTACTCTAACCTCAGCAACGGGTTCCCCACCTGCCTCCGCCAAATGTTGTCGACTGTAGCCCATCAAATGCGTCAGATTCTCATGCCAAAAGTCTGCGTCTCCTAACAGACAAAGCCATTTACAAGCAGATTTATCCTACAGTACTGACTGATCTGGGAATGCGCCTCTGCGCAACCTCATCTTCGCAACTGCACACTCCATAAAGAAGTCAAGAGTCATCAACCATACTCTTCCTCCTTGCGGTCCGACCTGCGTGCGCCCAGGCAGTCAAGTCTGTCTTCCCTTTCCAAGAAGACCCTTTCCTCTCGGGCTCAACATGGCCTTCAGGACCAAGTTACAGAGGGTGGCTGCTGGGCTGGCAGCTCGGCCCTCGTCCTCGTCCTGCTCCTGCCCACGCATCTCGCAGTCTGTCCCGGCGGCCAGGCTGCGCTCATATTCTCAGGCCACGGCAGTGCCTGCGAGTAACCTCGCCCAGGGTACTCAGGATAACATCGCCGTGAGTGTCCCTTCTTCTTCTTCTCAAGCACCTAAGAAGAGTGCTGCCCTGCCGACCAGCTCCCTATAGACTAACACACGCTCCCATAGAGAGATGCCCGTCTCCCCAACCCAGATCCCGCCCCTGACTCGCCCAGTGCCGCCATGGTCAATGAGCACGCCCCTTTCATGGTCGCTACGTACTCGCGACCACCTCCGGTGTTTGTCCAGGGCGAGGGCTCCTACCTATGGGACGTCGAGAACCGACGCTATCTCGACTTTACGGCCGGGATCGCCGTCAACTCCCTGGGGCACTGCGATCCAGAGCTGTCCAGGATCATCGCAGACCAGGCCAAGACCCTGATCCACGCCTCCAACCTCTACTTCAACCCGTGGACCGGCGCCCTGTCGAAGCTCCTGGTCGAGAAGACACTCGCGTCCGGTGCCATGCACGGCGCCCACTCTGTCTTTGTCTGCAACTCTGGCTCCGAGGCCAACGAGGCCGCCATCAAGTTCGCCCGCAAGGCCGGCAAGGTCGTCGACCCTTCCGGCGCGAAGCATGAGCTCGTCTCTTTCAACGGGGCCTTCCACGGCCGGACCATGGGCAGCCTGTCCGCCACGCCCAACCCCAAATACCAGCAGCCCTTCTCGCCCATGCTGCCAGGCTTCAAGCACGGCAGCATCAACGACACCTCGGCCCTCGGCGAGCTCGTGACCGACAAGACGTGCGGCGTGATCATCGAGCCCATCCAGGGCGAGGGTGGCGTCCAGGTGGTCAGCGACGACTTCCTCATCGCGCTCGCCAGGCGGTGTCGTGAGGTCGGCGCAGTGCTGGTCTACGACGAGATCCAGTGCGGGCTGTCGCGCACCGGCACGCTCTGGGCCCACGGCCCGCTGCTCAGGGAGGCCCACCCGGACATCCTGACCACGGCCAAGGCCCTCGGAAACGGCTTCCCCATCGGCGCTGTCCTGGTCAGCAGGGACGTCAGCGACAAGATCAAGGTCGGCGACCACGGAACCACCTTTGGTGGCAACCCTCTTGCCTGCCGCCTGGCCCACAGCATCGTCACCCGCCTGGCCGACCCTGCCCTCCAACAAGACGTCGCAGCCAAGAGCGCCGTCTTCTCCAGCTCCTTCAAGCAGCTGCAGGCCCGGTTCCCCGACCTGATCACCGAGATCCGCGGTCGGGGCCTGATCCTCGGCCTGCAGCTGACCCAGGATCCCACGCCGATCGTCAATGCGGCCCGCGAGAGAGGGCTGCTCGTCATCACGGCAGGGACCAACACGCTGCGGTTCGTGCCTCCTCTGACCATCACCGAGGCCGAGATCCAGGAGGGCATGAAGATCCTCGAGGAGGCCATTGTTGCCACCCGGTCATGATAAGCAAAGCTTATATATATGGTGGGCACATACTGGGAACCTGTTCATACATCTGAAGACAACTGTACATACTTGTGTGTTTGTGTGTGGTGTGGCATAGGGCCACTGGAGTCTAGGCTTAATATAAAAAAGAGAGAGAGAGGCAGAGGGAGAGAGAGGGGGGGGGGGAATAAAAAAAATCGGCGACTAGATAGGGGGGTTGGGAGAGACAAGATGCAGTCTCACCACCGAAACAATTTCAGCATTTGCTTTCCACCAAATTCAGAGCCATCAAATCATTTATCACTGTTGTAAATACAAAATTGGGTGTCGAGAGAAACAAGTAGTCGACTAGACACAAGAATTTTGAGTAGGATCCCCCAGTGACCGACCCTTTTGGTTTTGAAGGGGGGGGGGGGGGCGGTGATTCTAGTGAGGAATAAACGTGACTCCGCCGATCGGTACGGCCCGGATTCTCCAACAGGATCAGCCTCAAGGATGACCTCAGTGCTCTCACTCACCACCAGTCACGGGGACACAAGTAGTTTGTTCAAAACAACGTCTTCACCAACTCCCACCCCCACCCTTTGATGATGTCTGGGAGGACCAACACACGCAGATTTCTTTCAATATTATACAATAAAAGCTGGCTCAGGGCAATCAATCCTTGGAAGCCCAAATGCGGGGGGGGAAGAGGCGGAGGCTCAGCCAGCAAATGAACCTTTTTGCGCGACCAGCACACACTACTTCTCCTTCTTCTGTCTTCATCTTTTTTTTTGGTTTTTTTTTTTTGCTCTCTAGTAGTAACAACAACAGCTATTTGATCTCAAGACCACAAGCATGGAACAGCCACCTACATACAGGGAAGCTATCAGCCAGGATGGATGGGCCATCGTCGCCCCATACATTGACTTGTGTGATTACTACCATCTCTGCCTTGTATCCAAGAAGATGTATGCTCAGTTTGCACCTAGGCTCTGGAGAGATCCTCTTCAGATGGCCACAGCCCTGAGGCTTAACCCCAGCAACTGTGAGTGTTTGTATCCTGCTTTTTCTGGGGGAGAGGGGGGGGGGGGGGGACTGCTGTATAAGTAGCCCTCGCCCTACTCATGAACAAGGTGGATTCTCGAGTGGCTGACTGGATAACCTGCGAGGTCATGCAGATTATAGATGGGTTTCCTACTTTTTGTCTTTTATCACTAGAGCGGAAAGGCCGACAAGAGACTCGACATTGGCTATGCTGGTCATCATGGACCTTCGTGCCCTTTGCAGTCCCAGCTCAGCCTTCTCAGACGACAGTTGTTGGCCTTCACTGGCGCAGGAGCTCTACAAGGCCGTCGCCAAGCTGCTGACCCTGCGCTGCCTCGTCCTCGACGGGCGTACCGACTTCAACTTCGCCGCAATGCGGCATCATCTTCAGCAGAGAGGTGGTGGGCAGCCGCTCCGGGGTCTAAGGCTCCTCAGCGCTGCTCACTGCAAGCAGGCCATCCCGGCCCAGTTCTTCGACGGCCAGCGCTTGGCCGGCCTGGTCTTCCTCGACCTGTCATACACAGGTGGCTGGGGCAGGGTCCTGCTGTGGAGCGCCACATTCTCGCCCGTCGGCCTGCCCAACCTGCACATCCTGAAGCTCAGGGGGAAAGGCATCGATCGCCCCACGGCGCTGGAAGTGCTCACCAAGTTTCAGCGTCAGCTCTGGAGCCTCGACCTGTCCGACAATCACCTGGTCGACGCCTCTCTCGGGGACTTGATCCAGCTTGCCGTCCGCCCAGATGAGCATCGGGGTGTTCAGCGGGCCCAAGACGACGGACAACCCCATTCGGGCAGTGCGGCGCCGCTGCCGTCCAGATATTCCGAGGTCGAGGGCACACTGACGGCTGCAGAGTTTCTTGCTGGTCACTATTTTGTTGACGAGTCCGGCTGGAGCGCCACATTCTCCCACCCGGACCGGTACCTTGCGGACCCTCCAGAGTACTTCCCAGCAGACAACAGGGTCCATCCTGCTGAAGGTCAGGAGCGGCAGAACAGAGCACTCGTCCGAGGCAGTGGAGCGGACCCGGCCCGTGGGGACTCTACAGAAGATGCGATCCGACTTTTGGCCGGCGGCCCTGGTGGTCCCCTCCCTCCATCGCCAGACATGCCTCATCGTGTTCCAGGTGGCAAGGGCGGGGGCCTGACGCACGTCTACCTCAACGACCTGTCTCACCTCACGACCGAGGCAGTGATGCGCTTCCTGGCGACGAGTGCAGCCTCCCTCGAGCACTTCGAGTTCAACAAGGGCAGGCTTCTCGCCGTCTCCAGCAACCCCGGGACAAACCACGCGGCAGGAAGCCGGGCAGTCGTCTGCATCGGGTTCCCCGGAGGCGCCCATCTCTTCCGCCCCGTCTTCTCGCCCAACCTGCGCGCCCTCAAGATCCACCACTCCCTCGTCACCAACGTCGTGACCATCCGCTCCGACGAGAAGCGCGTCCTGCACGACATCCGGCGGGCCGAGGCCCACGCCCGCCGCCGCCTCGACCTCGCCCTCCCGCAGCGCTTCGTCCCCGACATGAACCCCCGCCTCGGCGCCCTCACCCTCTGCTACATCCCGCGCTACTCCGGGGGCGTCGTCACAGGCCGCCTGATCGAGCTCCTCCGGCTCGCCGCCCTGCAGGAGCAGCACATCGCGCAGACCAGCAGGGCCTGCCGGGGCCACCGCGGCCCGCCTGTCCTCCGGGGCCTGCGCCGCATCACGCTTGAGTTTGATCCTCTCGACGAGGGCTGGTCGTACAAACCAGCCCGTGTCTGGGATGGAGATGACGCGATGAAGGAGTTTACCAATTTTAATGCGAGCTTGTTGGATGATGAGCCGCAGTCTTCTTCTTCTTCTTCTTCTCTTCAGCCTGCAGAGACCGCAGCAGCAGCAGCAGCAGCAGCAGCAGCAGCAGCAGCAGGAGCAGCAAGAAAAAGACCAAAGAACCGCCGAGCCGCCAAGAATACAGGAGGGATCCTACACAGCCCCTTCGCAGAGCACCTGATCGGCTCTCCCTACGATGACACCCAGAGCGACCACCTCGAGCACGACCCGGGCAGCAGCCACGGCGGGAGGCCCGTGCCCGTCTGGATCGGCTGTGGCATCGTCACGCCCGACACGCCGCCTGCCATCAACGCGTACATGCGCAACCTCTGCGCGCCCAGCGGGTGCGGCATGCGCGACGTCATGGCCGCCACGCCGTGTCACGTTGCCGCGGGTGTTCCGCCAGGTTCGTATATCTTTGGCGCGGCCTGGGAAATGATGATGATGATGATGATGGAGGAAGAGGAAGAGGAAGAGGAAGAAGAAGAAAAAGAACAAGGGGAGGCTGCAAGCGTGCAGCTGGATGCCATGCGGGATGTGCTGGAGGAGATCAAGGCGTTTCGGCTGGCTACGCGGGAGAGGTATGTTCAGCTGAGGGAGGAAGGGAGGATCACGGGGAAAGTGGGCGAGCACTTTTATTGGATGGGTAGACTGGATATAGTGGTGCTGCAGCACGACAAGGCACTGTGGTCGCTTGATTCGGAGTAAGGAAAAGGGGGATTGGGCTCTACAGTGGTTCGGATTGGGTGAGGGCAGCAAGAAGGAAGAAGTCACTGGCACCATCATGACCTAGTTGAGTGATGCTCATGATGGGGTTTGATACTTGGACACGGAAATTGAAGCTGGAGGAGATCAATTGTTGTCCAACATCTTTCTCCCGCTAAAAGGTATAGCATCTTCATGATGAGATATTGTAAACTACACTGTCGTTTGTAATTTCCTCAGGTTACTTCCCTTCTTCTTCTTCTTTTCCTTTTCCCATTTTTTTTTCCAAAAAAAATATTTCTTTTCCCATCTCGATGCGCATCTCAGTAGTGACTTGCGACTTGCTCCAAAGGCCCTTCTCTTATCTTCCGCTTCTTAGACCAGCAAGTGATCAGAAGGTCAGCTAACAGGGGAGAATCACCAACCTCCTCTCTTTTCACATCAATCAATAATAATACCCCTCCCCAACCATCCCACCCATTGCCAACTGAACACACTTCCTTCCATTCCATTAGAGGAGATAAGAGATGCTCTTGTTGCCATGTGATTTGCCGTCTTCATTTTACCACAGGCATGAACATGACGCCTCCACCCTGGCAACCAAAATTTCCCTCCTCCACTTTTCACTTGGCGTGTTGAGCAGTACCTTTTTTTTCTTCATTCTTTGAACCTCATGATTGCGAAACACAATAGAGAAGAAGAAGAAAAAACAAAAAGATTATCCAATCTATCCTATCCCCCTTTTCTCTTTTTTTTTTTTCTTTTCGGTTTTTTTTCCTCTCTTGATTACCCACCCATCCAATCAACAGTCCACACCAAACAATACCCATTCAAACCCACAATGTTATTGTTCGTTTTTCCCTTCGCCGCTCCCCCCAAATAGGCTCTCCGCGTCATCACCGGTGACGTTTTCCCTGCGTCGATCCCTTCCCACCCCCCCCTTCAAGAAAGCATTCCAATAAAAAAGTTACTAGTTAGTTATTTGCCAGGGATTGCGTGTGCGGCTAAGGACCCTTTTTTTCTTCTTTCCCTTTCTTCCTTTCCTTTTCTCCAAAGCAACAGCGCGCCCGCCGAGCCGCCCCCGCGCTGGAATGTGGGAGGGTGGATAACAATCCGCGCGCGTGGGTTCGCGCTCCTCTTTTTTTTCTTTTCCTTTCTTCCCTTTTTTCCTTTGTCACTTTGTTCTTCTCTCTCTCTCTCTCCCTCTTCCCCTCCCCCCCTTCTTCTCTTTTCTTTGTGTGTCCACAACTTTTCTTTGTTTTTGACTTTGGGGTGGTGGAGAGGGCCGCTAGGTAAAGGTAAAATACGCCAAGCAGGGAGGGGAAAACTGACTCACGTAAGAGACAACAACGCCTTGTTGAGGGTTATAGCATAGTTAGATACGATGAACATCCCTTGACATTGGAAAGGTGCTGCGCCTCGTTTGGTTGTCAAGGTAATAAAATAAAATAAAAAAAGGTTAACTGGGCAACTCACCGATGGGGACGCCGAGGTCAACATGGGGCCGGCATGGGCAAACACCGAAAGAAGGGGGGGGGGAGGCTCAGTTGGCCTTTCATCTCACGCCATTCACAGGCACACAAGATAGCTAGAGAGAAAAGAAGACGGAGAAAACGCATTTTTCTTTCGTTCAAGCAAATCGTTTGAGGGCATAGCTTCATCATGTATCTATCCTCGAATATATCTCCCCAACTGTCAACCAAAAAATTTCCTGCCAGCTGCAAGGAGTCGCTTGCTCTTCCTAGCTAACCGGGCTCGAATCGAATGTTAAAAAGGTATGCCTTGGGATGTGTTTGTGTGTGTGTGTGTGTGTTCGTCCAAAAAAGGCCCCCACCCCCCGACATGGGCTCAACCATCTTTGAGAGTAGCCAAGACCCAAGATCTCCAATATGTACACTAGAATTAGAAACACTTTTTTTTTCCTCGTCCCTCCTAGATGATTTCCCTTCCTCCTTTCCCATAACCCAGGTTTGAGAGAGAGTGAGAGAGAGAGAGAGAGAGAGAGATGTCCACATCATGGGGAAAATCGCCTACTATGCAAATGCAATTCGGAACACATGTGAACGCCGAGAGAAACCATCCTGTAATAATCAATCTCACAAAGAACGCCCCTTCCTCATCTTCTAGATCCCGTTGTGGATTTGGTGCAAAAAATCCCCGTCTCGAGATCAGGAGTAGGCAAAGGTCTCGCCGTAGGTCGAGGCGGCGTCGCCGTTGACCAGCAGGCCGTCGTACACGTAAAAGTACGCATACCGCGACACGAAGCTGTAGGTGGAGTTGTTGTCGAAGGCGTCCTGGACCGTCTCTAGGAAGCTGGAGATCTCGGCATCGGTAGGGCTGTCGACGTTGGGGGCAAACTCGGTGACCCAGATATCCTTGCCCGAGCCGCAGCTCGCCGAGGCCTTGGTCACAAAGTCGAGCAGGTCATCCGCTCCGGCCTCGATGGTGTTGTACCAGTGGACGGGGCAGAAGTCATAGTCACACTCGCCGGCGCATGCGCTGACCCAGTCCTCCAGCCAGTCCAGACTCTCGCCGGCAACGTTGGAGTTGGTCACGGCAGGGGCACCAATGCCGGCACTGGAGCTGAAGGGGTTCATGTACTGAATGTGGGCCGCCGCGGCCGTCGAGGCATCAATGTTGCACTGCGATGGGTTGTCGGGCTCGTTGAAGCCCAGCAGATACTTGGACCCAGAATCGATGGCGCTCTGGGCGTTGGTCGACCAGTCGGTAGGGTAGTCGCCGGTGGAGCACCACAGCATGGGGACATACTCGAGGTCGCTGGTCAGGTCATCCGAGGTCGCGCCCCAGTTGTAACCCCAGGAGATCTTGCTCCCGGTGCCGAGCAGAGAGGAGACGAGGCTGGCCGTGTTGTAAGCCGCACCTCGCTTGCCGGCGCTGGAGGAAGAAGAGGACGCCGCAGATGTGGCAGCAGCAGCCGCCGCCGCAGAAGTGGTAGTGGCCGCAGCCTCAGCCTCGGCGCTGGACGTGGTGGCGGCCTGGGCAACATCGGCATTAGCTTCCACAGAAGTCGTTGCGGGGTCGGCCGCGGCGGTGCTGGTGACCAGAGTCGTGGGGACAGCCACAGAGGAGGTGGCGGGGTCGACCACCGCAGTCGACGAGGAAGAGGACGCAGGAGTGGACGAAGAGCTGGTGGCGGCGGCGCTGCTGCTGCTGCTGCTGCTGCTGGTAGTGGTGGCAGCCACGGCAGGAGCAGAAACACCAGTGGCGGCAAAGACAGCAGCATCGCTGGTGGCAGAGGGGGCACCAACGACATCACCCTGGGCATCGACGTAGACAGTGTGCCAGGTGATATCAGTCTCGGTAGTGGTGTACTCATAGACAACGTCCTTCTTCTCATGCTGGTGCTGGTGGCGCTGGGCGTGGCCGTGCCCATTGGCGGCGAGGGCGCCGGTGGCCAGAGCCAGGACGGCGAGGCTGGACTTGGTGAACATATTGTCGATTGTCCAACAAGCAGTACTTTTCTTAGTAATGATATGTTCTTGGTGATGATCGTCGACAAGAGAAAGGAGTGTCTCGTGCCGGCAGACGATCAGGTGGAGGGAGGGAATGCAGGTAATAATATCCTTGAAGGGAGGGAGGGGGGGAAGGGGATCACGTCGAGTGGATGATGGTGGATCGGGGATTTAAAATGAAGAGCGGTCTATCAAAGACGCAAGAGGGAGTGATTGCGCAATGGGTGGGCGCGTTGCCGTAGACGTAGACCTGGACGTCGTCGTCGTCGTCGTCTGAAGAAGAAGACGAGCTGGCCGGCTGGGTTGACAGTTGGTGATGAAGGGAGCAAAAGACCAAAACACAAAAAGGGAACGCAAGCGTCAAATTCCTTTTTGGATCGGGTACTCTTCTGGTTTTATTTAACCCAAGGCCGCCCAGGGCAAAAGGAGCGTGACTCGTATTGTATCACAAACCCGGTGATGGAAACCGAAAGAGAAGAAGAAGAAAATACAGTAGGGACCGACTTGGGTCTGTGCAGCAGTGCCCAGGGGTGGGGTGGGAGAGGAAGTCGAGGCGAGGCCCGCGAGGCTGGAAGGAGTGAGTGGGTATCAAGGTTGCGAGAAGAGGAGATGGAGGGACACGAAAGGCAAGTCGGGTCCATGGATTCGTGGTGGAGAGGGGCGGTTATTAAAATGAACGACGGGGTTCCAGACTGTTTAGTGGATCACGGCCGGAGCAGAAGAGAGCTGAGAGGAGCTTTCCAAATTCCATCGACATCCCCCGTCCTTCAGTCCTTGTCCCACTGAGCCACGCCCGCGCGCGCCCTCTCAATGAACCTTTTGTTGTGATGGGATGTGCGACAAGGGTGGACGGGAAGGAGGTGACATTGGCGCCAGGGGTAAAATCGACCTGGGCCAGGGGCTCCCATGTCATCAGGAACCGTACCTGGACCCAGTCTTGGTCCGGCCCTTGATCGACTTGGCGACCTGCGTGTCTGCGTAAGCAGTACTTGACAGTCAGCAGCATGTCTGTTAAGGCTTTTGTAGGGTGTCCCAGCTATTGTCTTATCACCCGAGGTGGTACTGCTGCATGTACTGTGTACCCCCCGACCACCCGACAGCGCTGGCTGCCGTTATGGGTCTGTGACCGCCATCACCCTGACGCGCCTGTACGAGAGAGCCAATGATGGGACGAACAGCGGGGCAAGACTCCTCGTCCTCGTCCCCTTTGTAAAAGCCCACAGGCCACATTGCACACAAACAGCAGGAGGGCCCTTTCCAAACCCCCATATCTTTGACCCATGGTCTCCTTATCGTGGATCTGACGACGACTCGCATTGGCCTTGCGCGGCCTCACCTGGAGGCCCAGTGAGAGCTTCACAGTGTCTCGTCGACTGGATCACGGGTCATGTTCTTGTTCTAAATTCGCTCGTCCCATCTGATGATCGTGAGCGGTCAGGGTTACCACAGCAAACACACACACACGACACACGGCGGAACCCTCACAGGCCTCCTCAGGCTTGGGTGCACAGCCCTTCCTCGCTCTGAATCGCGCCACGTTCCAAGGTCTTTCAGGAGCAATAAAAGAGCGCACGACAGAGGTGGTAAGAGAGGGTCGACCCACCATTGGGGGTTGCGTGG
The DNA here is from genome assembly GCA_014849355.1 of Cryphonectria radicalis. NCBI lineage: Eukaryota > Fungi > Ascomycota > Sordariomycetes > Diaporthales > Cryphonectriaceae > Cryphonectria > Cryphonectria radicalis. The sequence goes on along the minus strand of JACWQW010000070.1, from coordinate 143,983 downwards.
TACCTTCCCACCTTCCCTCCAACAGGATCATCGCCGTCCTGCAGCCCGGAATGCAGGAACAAGGCACATCTCACCCGCAGCCAATCGACGCTAAAGGTTGCCATGCGCCTGCCTAGCAAATATTGTTTTCTCGCCGTCGACGGGGGCAAAAGCTCCCCCTGCCTGCCCAGGTCAGGATAAGTACCATAGCTAGTCGGGCTGCTAGGATACGTGCCTTGCTTCCATCCAAATACCTGCAGGAGCCAACGTCCGACCACCCCCCCCCCTTTTCCTACATGACGCCATCCCATTCCATCCGAGGTCGATCTCATTCCCAATGGCTTCACATTGTCAACAAAAAACAGAACTGCAAAAGCTTTGATGACCAAACTTGAGACGAACAACAAACAACATCCTTTTTCCTAAGAATACAAACGTCCAAACACTTGACTACGTGCCAAGGATTACCATGTCACCAATGTCAGCGATCCCCAAACAATGCTCTCTCACTTATACTAGAGTTTTCGCACCCGTCGAGGCGCTATATTAGCAAATCATTTACAAACACGCTACGGTCTGTTCCGCCAGCGCCGTTGTTTAGAGCTCTTTGGGTAATGAGCGTGTGGGCTTGAAACCGGGCGGCCCATAGCTCTACAGCCACCGGGACCTTGGAAGAAGAAAGGGTGCTGGCAGTGACTGGCTGCCATGTGTCCACTGATTGGCCGCGGGCTACGGCCGGCTGCGCGGCAACTCTCGTTCCCTGGCTCAGCGCGAGAGAGAGAGAGAGAGAGAAAGTGAAGATGCCTTACACCTTTGGGGGTCCCCCCTCGCAAGCCTTCAGCTCAGGCCTGGATAACCCTCGCACGGGCAGCTAGCAGGACCGGGAGCCCTGGAAAGTGCTTACAGATGAAACCCGCTTAGTGGCTTGCCGAAATTACCTCGGAGGCCCGCCTGGCTGTACTCGTGGCCTGGTTGGCTGGCGGGCTGGTGGGGCACACAACGCCTCGAAGGTGAGCGGCGGCGGTGCGCAGTAGGGCTTTTTTGGTGGCCTTTTTTTTCTTCTTTACCCTTTTTCATTTTCCCCCGAAGCCCACACGCACCGCCGCCGGCTTAGGCCTCGTCTACCGTTGACACCCTCCTTTTTCTCCCACCAGCACTACTGTTTCATGCATACCAACGTACCATGGTATTCTTGTCGTCTGTCCTCTACAATTGGCTCCACGTTATATATGCTGACTACTTAAGCCTTCTCTTACGCATACTCTGTCACCACGTGCGGACATGGGACGGCGGGTAATACACGTCAGGTGAGGAGGGCCAGAGATCTTATTCTGGCGACCCGCCAAGCGTCTCGGTGGATCAGCCAGACCATGAGATGAACATTCACCTCACCTCGCCTACAACCTTATCTCGATGCCAAGGGCCGGGACCAAAAAAAAAAAAAAAAGAAAAGAAGAAAAAAAAAGAAAGGAGAGGGATCACCCACTCCTCCTTCATCTCCTCATGATCTGCAGAGGCGACAACTCGCTCATCGTCGGTCCTTCCCGCAGTGGCACGCGTGGTCCAGTCGCCCGCTCGCTGAAATCCTCCATCCTTCTCGACGATCCCAAAAGATTCTCGATCTAGCAAGGGCTGCCATCGCCCATCCAAATATGAGCTCTCACGTCCAGTCCAGATCTAGCCCGGGCCCTCTCTTTTAGCGAATTGTTCCGAAAGGGGGCACGTGGTCTCCACAGCCGGTTCGACGACCTTCTTCCTGCGACGATCCTGGTGGACGACTTTGCATACGTACCTACGCATGCCCCAGCTCCACAAAGAGACCGCCGACAAAGGCCTACTCTGCACGTTGAGGTGGGCATAAAAATAGACCCAACTCGAAGCATATCATGGTGGCATACCAATCTGCTACTTGCTGTATGAACACTTCCTGGACATTCATGGCACAAAGGAGCACAGGAAGGTCGGATGGCTAGCTGCGCGCAAATAGATGCCGTCTCGGAAGGCGGCAGCAGCAGCAGCAGCAGCAGCAGCAATCTCCACCCCCGCCGTATCTTCTTGTCATACGGAGTGGGGGGGAAAAAGAAAGTCGTAAGAGGCCGCGTTGACCATCCTGCGGTGGCAAGCAGGCAAGTTTGTGCTACCCCATGGTATACGATATTGGCTGCCTTTTTTTTTTCTCTTCTTTTTTCTCCCCCGTATTTGAGGTAGCTCCTTGGCCACCCATCATCCTCCATCCTCCATCAGCTTTACGAGTGAGACATCCCTCCATTGACTACTATGGTACATGCACCAGACCCGTGACGGATAATTTTTGCCCCGTTTCAAGATGAGAGCTGGTTGTGAAGCACAAGGGCCTCGAGTTTTCCCGAGTGACGGGTATTGGCGTGCATGATGCTGCGTGAAATCGAGGCCTCATTACAGTCGGAGCCCAAGTAGATGTATCATCGTGATGGAGGACTCGTAATTCCGGATAAGGGTGTCTCAACGCCATCTGAACGAGTACAACACTACTAATACTACCAATAGTCCTACTATGCTGTGGTATGGTTTGTTTTGGGGCCCAAGTGAGCAAGAAGCCGTTGGTCTTATCCGTGGAAGCATGTGGAGGTCGTTGCAGCCCCCAACATGCCGTACCACAATAGAACCCCAACAGCTCACTGATGTTGGTGGATCGCCTGCCTATGCCTTCCTCCTCCGTCAGACAGCGGCACGTTGGGATGAACAATGCATGTAAAGGAGACTGGCTGGCTGGCTTGCTTGCGGGGACGCTAAGTAGGGCTGTTAAAACAAAGAGGATTCAATGGGAATCATTTTTGGAATTTTTTCCCCTTCATTCCATGCTTTCTCGTCTTCCCTTCGTTGTTACCTAAAATTAAAACAATACAGAAAGAAAAAGTGAGGGCAAAAAAAGAAAAGAAAAAAGCGAGAGAGAAGAAAAGAGAGGATCCTTGGAAGCGGTGCCCCCCCCCCCCCAACTCACTCACCGTTGGTGTATCGTCGGGATGATTTCTCCGTGTGGCAGACGGCTTTGCTTGTGATGCTAGTCTTGCTGCTGCACTACCACAACAACGATGATAGTGTACCATAGTAATAGTAGCCTTTCCAACCGGGGACTTAACTGTAGTAGGTTCGAGGGCGAGGGCGAGGGTGTGAATGTAGAAAGAGAGAGCAAAAAAAAAAAGAAAGAAAGAAAGAAAGAGAGAACGCAGAAGAAAGAAAATTTTGAACCCCCAAAATTTCAGTGAAAAGACTTTCAGTGAAAGAAAGAAAAGGAAAAGTAAGCGGGAGGAGGGGCAGATGGGGCAAAAGCTGCTGGTGGAAACGGCCGCTCACACTCAAGTGTGACTGAATGTATGCGGATGCCCACCGTCATTTGTGCATTTTCTTGGCCTCGGAACAATGCATCTACTCCTGATCTGTGTGGTGGCTTGACAAATTCCCCAAGGTTCCTCGTTTTTTTTCTTCTTCTTCCGTGACAAATTAAAGTACTAACCAAGTAAGTAGTCGGAACATATCCACAACACCACAGCAGCAAAGCCGAATGGCCTCAGAAGAACCAAAAAAATAAAAATAAAATAAAATAAAATAAAAAATAAAAAAAAAAGTGCACCATCTTTTGGGCTCAGTGAGTCATCCAAAACTGATGGGGAAGAAGATCCAGTTCCAACATCCATGCTGCTTTGGGCCAATTTCGATACAGAGCGCTGTGCTCGTGGGTGCCAAAACGCTCGCCGCCCATCGACTTCCTCTCAGCGACAGCATAATGTTGACATCAACCCCATAAAGTAGGCTTCATGCTCGCCAACCTCTCCCCCGGGGCGCAGATCCACGTACTCCCTGCTTGGTAATGCTAAAGAGGTAAGTTGCTCGATGAGGGCGGTGTAGGGGCGTTAGAATCTTGCGGGGCACGTTGGGGGATTCCAAATAGAATCGAGGAACATATAGCCGCTATTTTCTTTTTTGTTTCGCAATCTCTGTATTTCTCAAGTTATTCTGGGGAGCGCATTACCAAAATCTCCCCGACTAGCTCAAGTGCCTATCTGGAATTTGCGGATCTGGGTCTCTTCCCCCCCACCTCTCTCTCTCTGTGTCTCTGTGTGTGCGTATCCCTCTCTTTCTTTTTCTAAAAGTCAGAACGATTCTATGTACGGCATCCGTTGTGGACCAGTCTTCCTGCGCCCCTTTCACTCTTGAGTACTGCCCGGAACCCAAAGTCTTGTTTGTCCCTCTAATGCAATCCCAGAAATGAGACGTCTTGGATGTAGAGAATAGAAAATCCCTTTCCGTTCTGCGCAAATGCCATATCAGCAGTTCACTGCTGCTTATCAGACCAAAACCCGCCCAGATGAATGCAAAGCCTGTTTCCCCCAAACTCCAGGCCTCCATGTTTCTTGTGAAACGTAAAATGAGAAAAGAAAGCTTTTAATCGTACAATACACATACACACAAACACACAAATCCATCAAGAGCTCCGGCTCCGAAGAGATCCAGCGGAGACCCGACCGCCTTGCTTCAGTTGTTCCTGTCGGTCGTCTTCTGTGGCTTGTAGTCTGGCAGCTCGTCGAAGGAGCCGGCAGGCTCGTTGTACTTGTATGCGTGGAACTCATACCCGTACGGCTTCGGCTCGATGCAGTAGAGCATGCCCAGGGGCACATCAAGGTCGGCGATGTGATCGCGAGAGAGGTCCATAAAGTAGGCCATCAGGACGCGGCAGATTGATCGGTGACTTATGATCAAGACGTGGTCCGTGACCCGCTCGATCTCGCGCACCATGTCACGCAGCCGACTGATGACGGACAGGTATCCCTCACCACCGAGTCCAGGGTAGATGTAGTTGAGCTTGTCGGCGGAGCGCTTCTTGTACTCGTGTGGGTACTTGACGGCGATCTCGTCGTAAGTCATGCCCTCGAACGACCCGGCGTTCAGCTCATTGAGCATCTCCCAGTTCTTGACGTCGTAGTCATCATCATTGTCGAAATACTCGGCCGTCTCGATAGTCCGGTGCAGCATCGACGTCCAGACGCAGAAGTTCTTCTCCTCAAGCTCCTGGTAGATCTCCGGATAAGGAGGGGTGTTGTCACCTGCCTTGGGAGGGAATGTGGATTGTGCAACCCTGTCTTTCTGTTCGATGAGCCACTCCTGCCGCTTCTGGGTCATGAAGTTGTAGAGTGCCGCCGCATAGCAATGGCCGCGGTCTGTGATGTGGGAATTTCCGCCAATCTTCTGCAGCCTATTGTCCTCGCTCTGACCGTGTCGAGTGATCCAGATTTGCCGCGGCGACAGGTTGAACGTCGTCAGGTAGGAAGCGATGCTGCCGCTCAGGAAGCCCTTGAGTCGGTGGTGGATCACCTTGCGACCAACATCGATCATCTGGATGTACTGCAAGTCCCGTTGTTCCTCGTGAAGACCGAGAGGGACGTATGCGCTCTCGTATGCCTTGACTCGGGCCTTGAAGTCCTCCAGGGACTTGACAGGATCCTTGTCCTTGTAATCCGGGCCAGACAGCTTGAGGCGCATGTTGGCCTCGAGCAGCTAGGATCTCTATGTTAGCGCATTTACTTTGCGTACACATAGCAGTGGTGAAGATGTGTGACTAACATGCTTATCGTGGCAGATGCTCTCGATGAACAGGATGCCCAGCTTTGGCTCTCTCTCGCGTATCTTCTGCACAAGGAGGTCCCGCCGGTGGATTGTCGAGTTGGTCGCGTCCAGGATTCCAACCGCACCGTCGCCGTTGATGAGGTAGTCCAGCAGCTCGTTCAGGGTATCCATGGCGACTTTCTCGCGGAGGGCTCTAGCGGTGGTGTTCTTTGGGTCGAAGAAGCTGGCGGACTGGTCAATGGTGTTAACATCATGGTCTCCGTCATCGTTGTCTGCTTGGGGAAGATTGTTCGAGTCCAGTACCGTTTTCTCGGATTTCGAGTCGTTCAGGTCCAAGGCTGTGGGTTCATCCGCCTGGGGAGCAGCGACGCCGTTCAGAAGGACCGTGGCAGCCTGCAGTCGTCCGTCGACACCCGTCGCCTCCTTATTAGGACCGATGTTCGCGCGCGGGGATTGAATGCCAGCGGCAATCCGTCTTCTGTTGCCGACATTGAAGATCCTGGTGTCGTGCTGCTGCCATGACAAATATCTGGTGATCTTCTTGGTAATGTACGACTTGCCACGCGCGGGCAGGCCGACCATGATTATGACCAGCTTGGCACTGACATCTCTTCCTGCGATCTTGCCATCTGGCGACACCCTCGATCTCGTCATACCGGGGATGCTCAACGTGGTCGCGTGCGGTCGTACGCGTGGGGTGTGGCTTCCAGAGTTTTGGCGCACAGGAGGACTAGACAGGTCTCAGCCAAGGCAGACGACGCAACGGTTGGGGATCAAAGGCTTTGTGACACGCGTAAACTATGACGCGCAGCGTGGTGCAGGCGTTCAACCCCCTCCAGACGCAGAAAGGAGTGGGGATTTTGACCTACATTCGAGGTGAACCTGGGGCAGTTGAAGTGGCGCTTCGGGCGTAGGGTGAGTCAAAGTTTTCGCCCAGGACGGCGGCGATGGGCTTTTCGCGTAGGGTCAGGAGGGGGTCGTGGGCATTATTGCTTATACCCTTGACGGCGTTCACGAGAGATGGAGGGGCGGAGGGAGGAGGCACGAGACGGGGTGACGCGCCCCCGTTTGCAGTAGTATTACCTCCATCTTCTTTGGACTGCTTGGGAGGATTCTGCGACGGGGACGATTGTTGGCGGGCTGCTGCTGAGCTCATGACCTGCGTCGAGAGGGTGGGCTGTCTTGGCAGGTGTGTGGATGTGTCGTTGCCTTTGGGGGAGGTAGGAGGGTTAGAGGAGAGGTTGTCGTCGTTTGTTGAAATGTGAAGGATGGTGGTGGGGAAAAAAGGATGTTTGTCAGGATAAGAGAGACTCGACGAACCTGGAAGATGAATTTGAATAGAGGGTGCCGACACCGCAGCAAGGCTGGGTGCAGGCCCGGCCATGGTGAGCAGGGGTGATCGCTGCTGCACCTAAGTGGAGGCTTTTACGTAGGTGGCAGCCAATGGACGGCTCAGATCTGGTCAACTATGGAGAAGAGACTCTGCAGTCGATCTGCTAATTTGTGGGGGACCCTGCAGTGCCCTGACACTGAGGAACTGACAGGATGCAGGCCGGATTTAACGCCAAGGGCCCAATGCTAGGGTGCTAGGTCAGCACTTAGGCTCAAAAGGCCCTTTGTTAGCGTGGTAGGCTCGGGGTTCAGTGCTGACAAGACTCTGATCCGGTTTTGGAGTTTCAACACCACACCACGTCAGAGTCATGACCAGTTGACTGGTAGAAGTGGTTCGGCATATGATGCGTTGTTCTTGAAATGATGGAAATCTGACTGAGGAAGAAGAAAAAACCTTGTCAGCTGGACCTCAGAAGAGGCGGTAAGGAGCCAAGGGGCAAGATGGAAAACAGGAGTTGAGGTCAATGCTCGACAGCGTGCTGGAAGTTGAGAGAGACAAAGACCGGCGGCGCGAATGCCTTCGGGAGTTCAAGTTTCAACTTTGGCGGAAGGTCGCTGTCCACGTCGCAACTTTCAAAACCCCTTAGAGACTAGGTTGGCCTCAATTTTTCAAAGGGCGACGACCCCCGTGCCGTTTGGAGGGGAGGGGGAGAATAAATTCTCGGAGGTGCAACCCTCGCTCAGCCCAGCCTTACCATGCCCATGTTCGTTGTCTCTTGGCTTGTTTGAAACCAGCTTGCACCGTGCCAGCTGTTTGAGGGAGGGCAATGTGGCCGTGCCTCAATCGCGTTTAAAGTACTTCGACTGCCAAACAACCACACTCTCCAGACACATGCGCTGTCGCTCGCCAATGTGTCTCACATTGGGCTCGTAAATTGAAAGGGTCCAGGCTTGGCAGGAGTGTCCAAGGCGGTGCCAGCATGCGTCCAGCCATCCCAGGATTGAAGCCTCCTCATATGCAAGCTTTGTTGCCAACACATAGTGACGAGCAAGGGGATCTGCTGCCTGCCTCCTGACCAACGATATCATCGTCTGCAGGCACGCATCATTCTAGCCCTACCGATTCGAGCTGCCGCATTCTGCAGCACTGGGGGGCTCCACCTCCTATGGCACACGGGCGGTTCGCCCCGGTTTTCCTGACCCCGCTGTCGTCAGAACGGGTCCAGAGACAGCATCTCACTCGAGGCTCTGCTGGCTACGCGACCTCGTCACTCGAGCCAAGATCGCCTCGAGCACTGAGGCTGAACATAGTATCACACTTGCCAGTTCTCCCTCCTCTTGACGGTGAAATATTATACCGGACATGCGAACAGCTAAAGCAGTCCTGACCACGGTGATGTGGTGACCCACAACCGGTCTTTACAATCCCCTATTACACCTATTGAATCGGGAATGCATCCGGGCATGCACAGATATGGGTCCCTGCTTTGTTCTCAGCCTTCTACTTTGAGACACACAATCCTGTACCTGGGAAAAGTCCCGTGTTGTACTTGGGATGAAGACCGACGGTATGCTTGACCATGGGAGCTGGTTTGGACGGCAGGGAGACGGTGTCAAGTAACAGTCAAGAAGCACAGCGGGAATCGGAGTATGAAGGAAAATAGTATCCAGGATACAGGGCAGACAACCCACGAGAATCGAAGCCGGATGGATACACTTCTCGAAGCAGGGCTCGCGCCCATGAGGAATCAGGTAACGAACACCTGCAGATCGGATTCCAATGTTTGCGTTGCATATCTGTCACATGGTCCCATCAGCATGGTCCCATCAGCAGGTTTCAACTTCACCAAACAACTTTAATGGATTGGCCATTGTGAGCCAGAGAGAGAGAGAGCGTGTATGTGTGTGACCCATGGGATGGGCGACTGATGGGTGACTGATAGACCAAAGGCTTTGAAGGGACTTTGACCTGGGGGGAACACCACCCCCAAAGATACCCCAACTTTACTATGGTACACAAAGGCAGGTCTGGGTGGGGGGTCATCCCTGCAGACGGGGATGGACCCTGGGTGCGATAAGGAAACTGCCCCCCGCGATAAGGATCGCGGTTCCCAAAAGAATTACTACGTAGTGGGTTTCAACCGTTCTTTCTGAATACCATCGGCCCCTTCCCATCTTTTGCACCAGCAACTTCTTTCTTGCCCTTCAGACATCTGCCGTCAATCGTCAACAAACCACGCGCGCCGTCCATTTGGTCTCGACCGCCGCGAAACAGCACCCAGGCGCACTTTCTCTTTCTCACCCTGCATCGTGTCAGGCGCAACAGATAGACGGACAGACAGACAGACAGCAAGTAGTACCCTGGAAACTTCGTCGCTCATCGAGATGCGCCTGCTGGATTAGAGATCTCGTCAAGCATTCTCCGACAAAGCTGGATTGAGGATTTTGCCTTGGCCACTCATCCCCCCTTTACCAAACCACCTGACAGACCCCCCTTGACATAACCTCACCCTTCGGTGCGATTTGGCACTGCATGGGCTTGTGGCCTCCCTCAAAACACGAAGACGACTGAAAGAGAAACGAATTGATCACACTTGCCCGCTTGCTATCCGATCATCATCAACATGGCCGCTGTGGAGGCCCCAAAGCCCGGCAATTTGGCCGACGTCGTTGCTACGCAGCAGCAAATCGTCAAAGATATCCTTCCTGCTGAGATCAAGGATGGCGTCCTCGTGCCCCTCAAGACAACTCTTGAGCTTCGAGACGATCAAGCCTGCGTGAACGTCATCATCACTCGGGCCCCCGTCAAGTCAGCCAATGCTGTCATCACGTGAGGCCTCTTTCTTGTTCTCGCCCTCTCACTCTCTGCTCAGCACCAACCCCTTTCCCAGAAACTAAGTCACATCGTTATAACTGAAGCTCCTATACTGACCGATGATCTCCTGCAGACTCCTTCGCGCCGTCCTGCCTGAGGAGATCGCTAAGGGCATGCCTCACCTGCGCCGGTGCGCCAAGCCGACCGACCTCCCTCCTCACCTGAAGGCACAATTCATGCACAAAAATCCTGCCAGCCGACAGCTGCATACCGGAAAGTCTCAGTGGATCTACATCATCCTCGGCCCGGAGTCACAACTATCACAGCAAGATTTGGTCAATAAACTTTGTGGAATCGAAGGCATGGCCCCGACTCCGTGGCTGGCCAGCGTCCCTGTGCCAACCCTGGCACCCACGTCCCAAGTCCAAGCCGCCATGTGGTCGGAGCAATTCTGGCCTTGTGTTTACCGCAAAAATAACCCTCTGGGCCCACACCCTAGCATGGTGACCCGACATACAGATGAGATCAGACCGGACGCTGCTGTCTGGATGGCTCTTGCCCACAAGATCGCCGATCAGGGCAAAGACGCTGGCTACGGTGAGGCCATGGGCGCTTGCATAGTCCACCGGAGCTCTGCTGGCTGTCGCATCGTGGCTCTAGCAACCGATGCCAGATGGCACAAACAGCTACCCACCGGCACCGGTAACCCGATGGCTCATTGCGTGATGCGGGCAATCAGTATGGTTGCCCAAAAGCTTGTTCGAGCAGAGAATCGAGAGAAAACTAAAAAGCCCGACCCCATCCTTGAGTTTGAGGCGTTCCAGGACAAACCCTTTCTGGCCGCCGAGGAGAGAATCTTCCGAGAGGACCACCCCACGCCGGACGGCTACCTCTGTCACGATCTCGAGCTCTATCTCACTCACGAGCCCTGTGTCATGTGCTCTATGGCCATCCTGCACTCGCGTATGGGCAAAGTCGTGTTTTGTGAGCGCATGACCCTGACGGGCGGCATGGCGGCTGAGGTCCGCGGCCACAATCAGCCTCACCTAGCACAGTACGGCGGTGGTAATGGTCTGGGTCTGTTCTGGCGCCGAGAGCTCAACTGGAGCCTGATCGCCTGGGAGTGGGAGGGTGACAACTGCGTCCACAAGCACCCTGTCGACCAGAAGGCTCACGCCTGAGCTTCTGTCTAGTCACGGGGTCAACGAAAGCGCACCTGGTAATCGGCGACAGCGAAGAACGATGCACCAAGTTGCACACCAAAGCTGGCTCCCGAGGAGCAAGCAAGCATTTTAAGCGTTTGGAGGACAGGTTAGAGGAGTTAGGTAGTCCCCTCATTCGGTTCGGGAGTTTACTGGCAGGGCATGATACCATCCATTTTCGAGTTACCAGCACTTTTACGGCGTTACATACCTAGGAGGGATGCGAGGCAGAGGCCCCTTGTCAATTTTTTGAACCAAAAGCATGTAACTTCTCTCTGGGTGGTGGACTACTTTTTGTTAGCATTGCAGCAGCTGAAAAAGGGGGGGGGGGGTTTGGTTGTATGAGATACATTGTCAAAGAAATGAACTGAACAGTGTATTGTGCTGGTTCAATCGCGACGATGAATTGGAGAATGGAGTCAGGCAGCCTAGTCATACTTATCATGGAGAAGGAGGGAGAGGAAGGTTTTATCATTACCCATACGTCGACAGGCAAGAGGAACATTGTTTTAAAAAATACACACATTATTGGGTGTGAAGAAGGAATATTTCATCAATACACTCTTGTTGGTTGACTAGCACAAGGCTGGCTGGCTGTTGTTGCCAACCCGCCACCCCCTGCCTCGATAACCAACTTGGAAAAAGAGGGGGAGGGAGGGGCAAATGGCTAGAGAGCTCTGGGGTCGTAGCAATTCAGCCCGGACTGATTTAATACTCTTTCTTGTTCTTTGCACTCAATTCATCATCAGGAGCTGTCATTTCTTTTGTCACCTCCCCCCTCATTCCCCTCTCATTGTGGGTCGCCCTCCCGCAACATTCCCTTGCATGAGCCGTGCTATCGCTGACCTGCACTTTTTAGTGGAACACGTCTGCGCCCTGGATCCAGCAGCTCAACTGCAACATGCTTCTTTGACTCCTCGAGACAGAAAGAGAGAGACCACCACACACCTTCGGTGCCTTGTCAAGGCGCCTTTTATGCCCTTTCACCACTCGAAGTTCGGACTCGCGAGGTCTCTAACCCTTGTCAAAGGGCTCTTCTGGGACGGCGTCCGGTCGTCCAGGCAGTGCACCCGCTCTCCTTTGATCAAAAACTTCTCCAGGGAGACGCACTCGACTCGCAACCCAACCCGATCGCAACTTATCTCGCTCCTAAAAGCGATTCTCCTCGCGCTACGAGCTACAACCATGCCGAAGCCCAAGAGCAATGGTCTGGCTGCAGCAGCAGCTGCCGCCGAGGCTCTGCTGCCCGGGTCCGAGTCCTCCCCTACCTCGAAACCTTACAAGCGCAAGCGGCGGCCAGGAGAGGAACGGTATTATGCTGTGAGGGCTGGTCGCGTCCCCGGCGTTTATACGACCTGGATGGAGTGCCAAGCGAACATCAACGGGTTTGGAGGCGCGGTCTGTAAGTGGTGAACCTAATTTCTCTGAGCTCGTGGTGCCTCCCCGCAACAAAGACGTCCTTCAGATGTCCCTGCCCTTGACGTCGATCCTCATGTGCTCCCTTCTTGCCCCCCTCGCCCCCTTTCCCCCTCTCTCCCATTCTTCTAGGAAGCAGCTAGACTGATTGACTTGTCCCAAATGTCCAGACAAGGCCTTTCCTACTCGTGAAGAGGCAGCCCTCTTCGCAGCCGGCAAGAATCCGAACCCCGACTCGAACCCCAGCCGTTTCTACGCTGTCGCCGTGGGCAAGCACCCTGGTATCTACACCGAGTGGGCCGATGCACAGGCTGCATACACGGGCGTCAAGGCGCCCAAGTACAAGAGGTTCGATACGCGCGAGGCGGCAGAGCAGTGGATGCAGACATTTCCCCCCATGACACCTTCTTTCCTCGATGATGACGCTCCAGACGGAGACGAGGAGGACGAAGAGGACGAGGACGAGGACGAGGACGATTTCCTTATGCCCTCTGGCAAGAAGGTCAAGACCGGTATCGAGCTGTCTCTCGGCGGCAACATGGAATTTGGCCTGGAGGAGGTGTACACGGACGGCAGCACCCTCTCCAATGGCCAAGAAGGCGCTGTGGCGGGGGTCGGGGTGTTCTTTGGTGACAGGGACCCGAGGTTCGTATTACACACACCACCCACGCACCCTTGGCCCGATCAATCAATCTGAACTCTGATTGACAGTCTTGACACAAAGAAACATCTCTGAGCGCCTGCCCGGCGACGTTCAGACCAACCAGCGAGCTGAGCTGACAGCAATCATCCGAGCGCTGCAGTCTGTGCCCCCTCAGCGAGGTATCCTGATCTGGTCTGATTCCACGTACGCAATCAAGTGTGTGACGGATTGGTTCGTCAAGTGGGAGGCGAACGGCTGGAAGACACACAAGGGCCCGGTGCAAAACCGTGACCTGGTCGAGCAGGCTCTCCATGAGATTCGTAAGCGTGATGCGCTCGGCACCAGGACGGTTATCAAGTGGATCAAGGGCCACGAGGGCAATCGCGGCAATGTGGAGGCAGATGGGCTTGCGGTCAGGGGCGCCAATGAGGCCAAGGCTTCAACGATGGAGTCGAAGAGAAAGCGCCGTTGAGCGGAAGGAATACGTTGGGCAACTTGGGGGCGCAAGCAACTTTTCTTCGGTGATGAGAACGACTACCACAACTGTGTTACAAAAGACGAGGCAGGGGAATCAGTGATAAGGCATATGACATGCTACGACTTGTGCGCTTTTTCTTCTTTTTTTCCTCCGCGGAGATGGACATCGACATTATGAGGCGGTCCCATCGAATTGGTCTGATCAGGAAGACTTGATGATGCTTGCGGCGCGGGCAAGAGAACAACATGCTGGAGAACAACAGGCTGTGATTCCCTTACACGGGCCACTGGTGAATCCGAAACATCAGGCTCAGAAGGGTCTTGATCTTTCTTCTCCTTTTTTTTCTTCTTTTCTTCCCCTTCCTTTTCTTTCTTTCTTTTTTCCCTTTTCCTTTTTTTCCTTTTTCTTTCCCCCTTCCCTTTTCCTTTGGCGTGGCGTTCTTGGTTTGCGTTCTTCATTTCATCTTTCGCAAAGCTGAACGTCCGGGTGGGAGCCAGGTGTACACAGGCCAGCTGGGTTACTTGGCAACTCACAGGAGGCTAGGGCAACTTGCGGTTTTGTGCCTCTTTGACTTCACTTTGCTCTCACTGCTGTGGAAATATAAGTTAGGTGATGCGAGGCTGGAATTGTCATGGTGCATGGCCCTTGGTACAAATGCCGGGACCCATGGCTATGCAATTGATTGATTGGGAGCCATGAGAGAGAGAAAGAGAGAGAGAGAGAGAGAGCATACGGGGCTTGACATCTGATGACTTGGGAATGGATTTACTTTAGCTAAATCATTGCTACTATAGTTCAATCTCGTGGTCTCTCCCCTGCTTTCTCTTGTGGTACAACACAGCCTTCCAAGCCTCCTCGGCTCACTCTTCCGCAGTGGTTCCCCGCAGCAGTAGTTCCCGCTAAGCCTTGGCCGAGCCAGCCTCTGTCACCTTCCTCAATATTTTCTGGACAATCTTATCTACTTATGTAATCCAGACGATACTGCACCTCCTTTGTCTAGCCCTTTTCTAAACTCTTTTTGCAACCAAGTGAACGTGTCGTCGTGTATCCCCCCCCCTTTTTTTTTCTCTTCTTTCTATTCCTCCCCCTCCAATCTTGACCAGTGTAACAGCAAGAGATAGATAGTCTTGGTGTAGCACTTTGGAAAAAGTTGTTTCTTCCCGAGTTTCAGTCAAAGTGGCGTTCGTCGTTTCCGCTCTGAGGCACCACCAAGAAGACAGACTCCATGATTCAATAACACACCGCCCCGCCTCCTTCCCACTCGTCGGCCACTACCTGCCGGCCTTGCGTACGAGCAAGGACGATTCCGGACTGACCTGAGAGGGACAAGGGTCTCAACGCTGAATATCGACTCGCTTATCCTTCCAACTACTGCGCTATTCTCCCGTGGGGAGCAAAAGGACGGCCAGAGCCGACAACATGCCGACTCTTGCGCTGACCAACTTCAACATTGTTGTTTCCATCCTGGGAGGATGGATCTCGCTGTTTGGGCTGGTGAGCTACCTGCTGAAGGAAAACTTCTACCTCTCGGAGGCCTGTGAGTAGCTACCTTCCCCTGGGTAGGTCTATCGTGTGTGAGAAAGATTGAGCTGACACGACCAACCCTGTTTGAAGTGATATCACTCTTGGCCGGAGTTGCGTTCTCGCCTCATGCTGCGAACTTCATACGACCTCTTGACTATGCGTAGGTCGCCTGTATCCCCTTGTTGTCCGATTTCTCTATTGAATCGGCGGGCAGATCTCACGTCCTCCCCAAAATAATACGTTCTGAAGCTGATCGGATCGTGCAGTGGCTCCTCGGCAGCTCTCGATGCCATCACCCTCTGCTTCTCGCGCCTCGTTCTCGGTGTGCAGCTCGTCCTCGCCGGTGTACAGCTCCCTAGCCGCTACCTCAAGGCACAATGGCGCCCGCTCTCCATCCTGCTCGGTCCTATCATGGCGTGCATGTGGATCACCACCTCCCTCCTCATCTGGGGTCTCGTGCCTAACCTGCCCTTCCTTCACGCGCTGGCCATCGGTTCCTGCCTGACGCCTACGGATCCCATTCTGTCCAACGTTATCGTCAAGGGAAAGTACGCAGACCATAACGTCCCCAAAGACCTGCAGCAGATCATCATTGCCGAGTCGGGCGCGAACGATGGACTAGGTTATCCGTTCTTGTTTCTGGCACTGTACCTCATCAAGTACGTCGGTACGGGGTCGGGGGTGGCCGGTCAACAAGGAGGAGCAGGCATGGCAATGGGGATGTGGTTTGGAGAGACATGGGGTTATATGATCCTTTTGAGCGCCGTCTATGGCTTTGCTGTGGGATGGATCGCCAAGGGGCTTCTGCATTGTAAGTATCGACAAACTGCCATTGCAATGGCTGAGAGGAGGTCAAGGGCGCGGATAGATGGCTGATGAGTTGTCGTACAACAGGGGCCGAGGAACACAAATACGTCGACCGGGAGAGTTTTCTAGTGTTTGCTATCTCTCTTGCACTCTTCATCATTGGGACCTGCGGAATGATCGGCAGCGATGAGTGAGTCTTGATGAAAGCTTTTCTCCCTCCTGGAATATCAATTTGACATGGATATAGCGTCCTCGCCTGCTTCATTGCTGGCAACTCCTTTACATGGGACGATTGGTTCCGCCTCGAGACCATCGACGACTCCCTGCAGCCCACCATCGACATGGTACGTCTCCCAAAATCTGTCCTCCCCCCCTCCTAGCAAGCAGCTTGATTCTTTAACACAACAACCCAATAGCTTCTCAACGTCACCATCTTCATGTGGTATGGTGCCGTGTGTCCCTGGGATATGTTTCGAGAGAACGGCGTCATTCCGCTGTACCGTCTGGTGCCCCTCGGCATCCTGATCCTACTGGCCCGGAGACTCCCTTGGATACTGGCCGTCCACAAGAAGATCCCGCAGATTGAACATTTTCGCCAAGCTATATTCGTCGGGTTCTTTGGGCCGATGGGCGTTTCGGCAATTTTTTACTTATACATCACCAATGAGTTCCTAGGCACGCTCAAGGACGAGAACGGGGACATCAGAAGTGATGTAGCAAAGCTGCCAGAGGCCGTGCTAGTGGTAGTTTGGTTCGCGTGTATCTGCAGTGCGGTGAGTACAGTGTCCCCTCCTCGGCCACTTTGGCCCTCCAAACCTCTTCTGACAGTCGTATTTATCATCATTACAGGTCGTCCACGGTCTCAGCATTCCCCTTGGGAAGCTAGGCTACTATCTGCCCCAGACGATCTCCCGCGTCGTGACGGACGAACCAGAGGCGGGCGGCGGTGTGTTCCACATCCGCAGTCGAGTCAGCAGCAGTGGCCTCCGCCTTCCTACCTTTATGTCCATATCACGCCGCAACTCGGACGAGCAGGCCCGTGGCACAGGACCCCACAGCCCTGGTACGTCGAGGGCGAACTCAGTGCGGCCTATGTGGAGGATCGGCGGGAGTGTCATCCCTCCCAATAATAAGCCCGGAGTAGAAGAAGGGCAGGGGGTCCATCCAAGGGAAGACGCCCGTGCTGGTGAGAATGGAGGGAGTGGATCTGGTGCGGCGCCGGCTTTTCACCCAGCTGACCGGACTATTCGATTCCCTGACGAGACTCGCGATGGCGCCGCTGTTGGACAAGGGAGGGCAGAGGGTGGTGCTGAGCCTTCTCCACCTGGCACTCCTTCTTCTTCTTTTCCTCCCGGCTGAGAACGGCCCGCTCGGTGGGGTACTTTTGACGTGCGTGGCGGGACGCGTGCTGCAGGATGAATATTTTATCCCTCCACCGGGGGTAATGCTGCGGGACGTCCATTTTTAATTGCCGACCAGATGGGGGGGAGGGGGAGGGGGGTTTCTTTCGCATTTTGCAATCTCCCAAGTGGTGTCTGCCTATGCACATAAATATCGCCTCAGACAAACTCTGTGAATCATATGTGCGGACTGACCTGCTTCTATTAGAAGGGGGTGTATTACAGTGCACATATCTACGCAAGTGGACATAGAGTAACCGACTCTATAGATTGAATGTTCATATGGAATCAACAAGTGTTTACTACAGTGCACCGGCACCCTCACGTTGAGATGCCCCTCGATATCCAAAGGGACACCGAAGAAAGAAAAAAAGAAGAAAAAAAAGAAGAAGTAAAGACAAGTCTGTTGAATATTCTCATCGCGTACTCGTCTCTCTTTGGATCCAGGGCACTCTTGAGATGATGTCGCTTTCCGGCCACCCGACGCCTCACCGGTGTCAACCCCGGTTTCTCCCCCTTGCTCGAGGGGTGGTCTGGCGCTGGCCCTTCTTCGTGTTCGAGCCAGTCTGGCTTTTTATCTGCATGCTACATACTTAAGTAGTTAGTATATATGCGAGTCCGCACTCGGCTAAGGTTGATGCAAGGAGTGCATGAAATAAGTCTTCATCATACATATACTACTACTACACTATAATATGGGATGTAAAGCTGGGGGGAGTGGGTTTCTAAGAGTTCCTGTTCATTATCGTGCGTTTGTGTTTTAGTGAATATTTCGTCGGGTGTGAGCGGGTAAGAAGGAGTATAAAGGCTGCGTCACATTGAATCCGACGCCGGACAGGCAGAGGTAGAGATGGGGAGGATGGCTGGGCGAGACAACTGGCGGTGGTGTGGCCTAGCCGGTTCGAGAAGGGAGGGGAGGGGGGTTGACTTTCTGTCTACTCTGACGTCGAGAGGCACCGTTCTGTGTCTCTCTCTGTGCGGCCCCCCCCCCCCCTCCGGCCCCCCTTCTCTCTACACCTTGCGAATGAGTGGTGGCGAATGCACATGAAGCTGTTGAACGGGAGAGGCCAGCAAGGAAGAAAGAATGAGATGAGGGCCAGGGCGAACACCGCGCACTGCGCGGTTGTCTGCGTTGTCCTTCCCCCTGCGGCCACTGGATGGCTGTTATTTTTACCAAGGACCCCTCCCCTCCCCCCTTCTTCTCTCTCCCTTCTTGAGCTCCAGAGCGTGTGGGAAGATTTATGACGTGGCCGTACGAATGCTCTTCTTTCCCCTGGTAGGGGTTGTGTGTGAACCCGGTACCTTTGGTCCTGGGAAACATGCACCTCTCGCGTTTATGCGGGTCAGAGTGAGTACAGGACACTATGACAGGGGGGGTGCATGGAGACCCAGCGGCAGGGGTGAGCTTAAAAACAAAAAGCAGAAGAAAGAAAGAAAGAACGCTCTTCCTCCGTCTTACCTTGGGAAGGGGGGGTTGGGCCAACCGATCTTTCTGGCGAGATTTCGCGCGGTGCGCGGGTTTTTGGAGGGGGAGGTTGTGACTATGGTACATACTGTGGTGTGGTATATTGTACATGGATGGTGCGCGGCACCAGAGGCTGTAGTACATACGTGTTCTTGGCCTGCTGCTGCGATGTCGGGCCAGAAGGGGATGTCTGACCTATGACTTGACGGACGGTGACAGAGATGGGATGGATATGAAATGCTCGCCCCTTTTTTGGTCGTCAAGGAGATAGCTCGGTTAGGTACTACATACAAGTGGCCCCCATTTACAACCTGGAACAACTCAACTATACAGTAGTATCAGATAAAAAAATAAAAAAATACTTGTGTACGATGTAGAAAAGCGCCTGATGGGTACCTTGACACGTGCTCTATTGATCGGCAGAGGCGCCGAGCTGTGAAACATTCAAATGCCAGTCTCCAGAAGAACCCCGTGGGGGGGTTTCTCTTTGATGAGAACGTCTGGAGTGAGCATTCGACGTGCTAAAGGGAGCCCAGATTCAGGGTTCTTCTACAGGGTATCTATCACTTTAGGGAGAAGCCAGAGAGCGGAGACCTGGTCTTCCGGCTGTGAGGTTGGCCCACTGAAGAGAATCGCGGGGAGGCCCTGCTGCTGGCTAGGCACTGCAAAGTTTCTTGCCGCCAGAGGGCACAGCGGGGCCCCATTGCTTCCTGGGCCTTCCCCCGTGCCTCCAGGCCTGATCATTCAACCAGGCGAGCCTGGCAGGCTCACAACGACCTCAACAACCAGGGATAGCATACTGGTGAGGTCCAGTGTTGGGACACACGATTCAGGGGGACAGCGCATTCTCGATGCCATCTGCAGCAATAATTCCATTACACTACATTTAAGTTACAGAGTGGCAGATGAGCTGGCGCTCACCTGGCCCTGCCAGTTTCCTCGCACCCTGGTCCCTTGCTTGTTCCAGGCCCCCTCACCCCCCCCAATCTGAGAGGCACCCTTCTGGGCCAGCGTGCCCGCCTCTCTGTGTCAGCAGCGCCCTCTCGCAATTGGATCATTGCCATCCTTGCACTATCTCCACCCGCGTCCCCACCGCCTTTGCGTGCTGTCCAACCAGGGAAATTCTCCTCTGTCAACCTCAACTTCGCTGCACTTTGCGTCTTTGACTCTTCATACATCAATCCACACCACACCATACCCAACCTCGACCTCGACCCCGACCCCTCAACTCCCACCCCCCACCTACATACAGCCCTCACCTCTTCTCAACAAACGCACGCTGCCAGCAAGCGACCAAGACACGATCCTTCACCTTGACAGTCCCCTCGATACGCCAACCAGACGACGCGACACCGGCTCATCCGATTAACCACCAGCACCACGCAAGCCTCCCGGGCGGGTTGGATTCCGGCTTCAGTCCCCGACCCTCGACGCTTACGGACACTTTTTCCTCCGTCACCCCTCTCCTCTCCCCCCCCCCCCTTTTCTGGAGCCATGCCGTCGACCGACGATCCTGGCGACGACTTTCCTATGCTCGGCGAGGATTTCGTCAATTTCAATGGCATGCCTCAGAACCTCGACAGCTTCGACTTCGCGGCGGACGACTTCCTCGACTTCGCTCAGAGCAACGACTCCCAGCCCAAGGGCCAAGGCTTACTACAGCCTACTACAGACAGCACTCTCCCGTCCAACCTCTCGCCCACTGCATCCGATCAAGACTCTGCTTCCGACTCCTCAAGGTCCACCAACGCTATGAACAACGGGGACGGCGACGTCGATATGCCCTTGTTCGAGAACCCATCCCGCGAGGCGTTCAGCGATTTCGACTTCAACAATATGTCGGCGTCCATGTACGAGCAGAGCACCATCGACCCGGCCATGATCGACCAGCCCATGGGTGGTAGCTACACGCCCTTTGGCCGCAGTACGGCCTCGCCCCCCAGATTCGACTCTTCCAGCCCCTCAGACTTCAACTCGAGTCCTGGTGCCCTGAACGACCCCGAAGACGAGGCTTCAGCGGAAAGAAAGCCACCCCGACTGTCCAAACGACCCCAGGCTGGTCATGCTCGCAGGAAGCGGCATTCTGTATGTGCCTGCCTTGAAAATGAATCCTTGTTTTCTTTCTCCGTGTTACTTCTTCTTCTTCTAACCGTCTAGCAGCAGCAGTCCTCGTCGGCCAAGTCTGTGAACGGCCTATCCGCCGCCGGCTCTAGAGAAGCCTCCCCCATGTCACAACAGATGGTCTTCAGCCAGGGCTCTTCCCCGTTCGCTCTCACCGATGTGGCGTCGCTTGAGTCTCGTCTTGTACCGCAGGGCAACCCGCCCAACGGGAGCTGGTTCAACGTGCCGTGGCAGCGCTCATCAATAGACGGAGCTACCTCGGAAGGCCCCAGCAGCGCTCGTTCCCCCGCTGCCGCCGTGCCGCCGAAGCAAGAGGCATCCTCGAAGCCGACCCTGCGTCTTGTCAATATCCCTCCAAAGTCCCGCGTCGAGACGCAGATGCAGGTCAAGATGACCCTGTACCCGGTTCCTGAAGGCATCAAGAAGATTCATCTCCCGCGGTACACCATCGGCAAGCCCAAGTTCCTGGCAAAGGTGGTGAAGCTCTCGCCGGACACTCTGGAGCTGTCCACCCGGCTCGTCTGCACGAGTGCCATGGCCAAGCCGCAGGCGAGGGAGAAAGCCTTGGCGCGTGCTGCTGCTTCTGCCCATCCGTCCAAGGACAGCTCTGATGCGGGTGAGGAAAAGACCGGGGACGGTGGTGAGGTCCGCATCTGTAATGGCTGTATCACTCGGGAGCAGAAGCGTGCCAACCGAAAGAAGACCAAGAAGCCCGCCGAAGACGAGGAGTGGAAGCACTACGAGGCGGAGAGGGTCGTTGTGTTCAACACGCATGAGATCAAGGATCTCACAGACGCCAACGATCCAGACGTCCCGGGGACCATGATCATCGACACGCCGATGCGGATTGCCTGTTACTGCCGTCATCACCACGAGAAGACTGGCTTTCAGGTCATCTTTACACTCAAGAACCACCTGGGCCGGCTGGTTACTCAGCTTTTGTCGCCGTCCATCATGATCACGGATGATCACAAGACGCCACACTCTCATCCTAACCCCAGCAGCGGTGGAGCCGAGAGTGCGAACGCGCCCGTCTCAACAACTTCGACTTCGTCCGGCATCAACGATATGAACGCTATACAGCCAGGACACCCGTTCCGACAATCACAGTCGACATCCGATATCCAGGCTCTCAAGCGCAGTTCCAGTGCTCTCGCACCACCGGCAGTGAAACCTACAGCCTCTTCTGTCGGCACGTCAGCTGTCCCAACCCCACGAAACCTATCAAGGCCGCCCTCGCCTAGTGCAGCTGGTCCCTCGGCGAAAAAGAGGAAGTCGAGCGGTAGCAAGATCCCCACGACGTTGCACATGACACCCATCGAGACGGCTGCTTTTGCTCCACCGCCGCCCAGCAATTTCCAGAACGGCCAGGCTGGCCCGCCACCTACGTCCGTCTCTCCCTTCTCGGCTTCGCCTTACTCCGCGCCGAGCTCCAACAACCCTTTCTTCGATGGGTCATCGCCTCCTTTCGGTCAGGTCACCCAGCCCTCTGGCACGCTGTTTCCTGCGCAGCCGCGGACCCCCAACGGCAATGAACAGGCTGTTCTCCAGCCTGGCTCAAGCAGGCCGGTTCAGATGGACAATACTGTGAACGTCATGCAGCCCATGTTCTCGGCCCCTGCTTCGGCTCAAAATAGCAGAGCACCAAGCCCTAGCTCCCTCATCAACGGCACGCTGCATCAACAACAGCCGAGCCAGCTCAGCCAGGCACCTCAGCTGTTGACCGGTGGCCTCACCATGACAGCACCATTCGCAAGCACGAGCGCAGTACCGGCGGTGCTCAAGGTAATTCCTATGGAAGGACCAATCACTGGAAACATCGATGTCAGCATTCTGGGGTCCGGATTCCGACAAGGCCAGGACATCTACTTCGGCGACAAGAAGGCCATCACGACCACCTACTGGGCTGACTCTTCAATCACCTGCATCCTGCCGCCGTCTGAGCATCCTGGCTATGTGAATGTCTCCGTGCGAGGGCCGAATGGTCAGATGCAGTCGCTCCCGACCCGCCAGTCTAGCTTCGTGTACAAGGACGACAGGCAGGAGGCGCTCGTGCACCTCGCCCTCGGCGTCATTTCTCAGAAGTTGACAGGAAGCACGGGCGACGTCCAGGGGCTCGTTCAGCAGATCGTCAATGGTGCGAACGGCATCAACGGCGGTGCCTTCAACGGTGCAGGCGACGGCGGGTACAATGGCGGCCCACAGGGCTATGGCGTGAACCTCGAGCCTCAGCTCCTGAAGGTCCTGGATCTCCTGGACCTGGACGACAGTATGAACAAGACCAAGTTCAACCTGAAGAGAAAGGCCACAGGGCATACGATGCTCCACCTTTCCATCGCTCTTGGTTTCCACCGGTTCACGGCTGGCCTGCTTGCCAGAGGTGCCAACCCGAATGTCCAAGACAGGTTGGGATTCAGCCCGTTGCATTACGCGGCGCTCTATGATCACCCTGAATTGGTGAGGCGCCTCATCCAACACAAGGCCGATCCTACACTCAAGACTGTGCAAGGTCAACTGGCCTCGGATGTCGCCAGAACGCGGGATGTCATCCGCGCCATCAAGCGCGCTGGCAGGAGGGGCAGCACCCTTCACAGCCGCGCCAGCAGCGCGACGTCTCTGCGCTCCTTCTGGGAACCACCCCGGGCACAACCCGCTGCTCCCAACGAGTACTCATGCAGCGACACATCAACCGAGTCGGATGAAGTCGAGGCATCGACCTCCGAGGGTGACCTCGAAGACGAGGATGCGCACCTGCAAATGGCCTTCCGGAGTCGCCACAACCGTGAGGCAGTCTCTTCTGGGGCGTCTTTGGTCGATATACCGCAGGTTGAGGAGCAGGGCGGCATGGCGTCCGCTGCTGTTGCGATTGCTGCTTTCAGGGAGCAAATCCAGCAGTTCCAGCACAGCATGATGCAGAACCTGTCACACATTCAGATGCCCAACATGGCGGCCCTGCATGACTATCAGGCATACTTGAACTCGGCGCAGCAGCGCATGTCAGCGTTCATCCCCAACATTGGCTCCTCCTTCATCCCGTCTCCGGCTCTTCCACCGGCCTACGAAGACCTCTTCCCTGGTGGCAAGCGAGACGGCAAGGGCGCACCCACACAGCAGGGCGACCTGGACACCAAGACTGCGTCTGCCGCGCGCGCCGCGGCTGACTACGAGGCGGACAGGAAGTGCGCAACGCTCTACGACCAGCAGCAGCAGGAGACGCAGCAGGCAGAACAGAGCATACAGGCAGCAGCAGCAGCAGCAGGCAGGCACGTCGAGGAGAAGCAGGTCCAGAGGCAGCTGCCGAAGCTCCTGCAGATTGGCCGCAAGAACAACATCACCAAGGAGCAGCGGGACAACCTGCGCCAGGCACGTGCCGAGAAACAAAAGAGCTTGAGCAGGGATCCGAAGCTCTTCCTCTTCTGGGTGAGTAGATGCCGTCGTTGGAAGAGTTTCTCTGTCTCCAGAAAAGAGCTAACCTTTGTATAGATCCCACTCCTGTTCTTGATCTGCTTTAGGGTCTTTTACAGCTACTTCCCTGGGCCTTTAGATGCTGCCTGGACGTCCATTACTTCTTCATGGAAGCAGCCTACTCAGGGCACTGTCCTTGGAGAGGTGAACTAGATGTTGCAGACCTCAGCGGCGACAGGGAGGCCTCATACAACATCTTTGCCGGCGAGTGAGAAACCCTACACAATTAACAAGCATAGCGACACCTTTGGCGTATGGGATTGGGCTGCACTTTTCTTTCTTCTCCTTTTTATTCAACAATGGCGAAGGGTTGCCCACTTTCACATCTCGCAAATGCCTCAGATTACTTGAGAGAAAGTGAGAGATAGCAGTGCTTGGGAATACTCTTTTGATGTTCTTATGGGACAGGTGGTACTTCTTTGGGAAAATATTCTCGAGTTGACTGGACATGGGAAGGATATTTGCACATTTGATTGGTTCAGCTTGGCCCCGAGACTGGGAAGGGATATTGACTCAATTTTTCTACTATATCTCCGGTTGGCCTTTTCTCCTTCAACACACTTACTTAGCACTGACTGATAGTCCTTCTTTTTTCTTCCTCTTTTTTTTTTTTGGACCCCCTTTTTTTATTTTCTTATCTTTTCTTGATTTGGAAGGGAAGGGAAACCGAAGGAACGGGAAACATCATTGCTCAATACCATTCGCTTTCGCTTCGGTGCGGGATATCTATAGATCATGAGGCTATCGCCAAATTGTGCAGGAGGAGGGGTGGCGAACTACTTAAAGCAGAGAGCAATCAGGCTTCACGATATAGCGCTCGGTACAAATATCTTTTTAATCGAGCAGACAATCTTTGATGGATTTGTCTTTTTTTTCCCTTCTTTTGCTTTCCTGCTGCAAAAGAGTCGCGCCATACATGTGACATGATGAACTTGCATGCTGGTTCAACACTTTCTTTTTTTTTATCTTTTTCTTTTGAGTGTATTGAGAGCCATCATATGACTTCATTAGCATATATTGTGTATGTGCAGCATCAAAACATAAACATCGTCAACAACATGTAGACAGACAGACAGGCAAACAGCAGACAGACAAAGACACACACACCCACACCCACCCAGGGTCCAGTCCGAACAATGAAATAGGGCAAGGTCCACAGCCAGCCGTCTTTTTATATATTCCGAGGGGGGGGGGGGTTCCCGGGGGGCAGACGACAAGAAGAAAGTCTGTCATGTTCTCAACGACGATTTTGCGGATGACCGACCGTGTATGTTTTTCTCCCTCACCTCTCATCAGCAACAACACCACCTAACCAACCTCCACTTTCAACAATCTAAATGACAGACACACACACAAACACACACACACACACACACACACAAGTATATACTTCTCTCTCTCGTGTTGACCGTATGATTTGACTGATTCCCTGTTACGCCGTACCGCATGACCGGTTGATTCCATCCCCCCTCCGTTATGCAGATGTAAGTTGCCGCCGCCCTCCCCCCCCCCCCGTTCCCAAAAGAAAACACCGCATGTGCCGCTAGAAAGGGGTGGTGGATGAGGGA
Source organism: Cryphonectria radicalis (assembly GCA_014849355.1). Lineage (NCBI taxonomy): Eukaryota > Fungi > Ascomycota > Sordariomycetes > Diaporthales > Cryphonectriaceae > Cryphonectria > Cryphonectria radicalis. Next base: position 118,167 of record JACWQW010000070.1, on the reverse strand, counting down.
TTCAAAAAAAAAAAAAAAGATCATTGCCCCCCCCCCCCAAAAAAAAAAAGAAGACGGGACGCCGGAGCCTGCCTCTCTTTCCTTTCTTTTTCTCGACGTCGCAGTTGATACAATCTCCAGAAGCCAAAAAGGTCTGTCTCTTCTCTCACAAAACACACAAATACAAACATATTCTCTCTCTCTCTCTCTCTCTCTCTTTCTCTTTCTCTGCGCCAGATAAGACCCGTCTTCCACGGCAGCCACATCCAAGGGGAGGAAAAAAAAACAAATTTTCTCTCAAGAGCCAGTCCCACGGTTTATTTGGATTGTATGTACCAAATCAGATCAACTCAAAAGTCAAAAAGATTTAGATCAGATCTCTAGGAACGACCCTCACGCTCCCGCCCCTCGTCATGACTCCGGCCCCCCTCTGGCCGCCGCCCTTGAAAATACCGGAGAAGCCACCGGTGGCGACGACGCCGCCCGGAACCCCCCTGTTGGCATCGGGCACCGGGCCCAGGGGCACGCCGGGCCGCTTGCGCCCAGGGAAGTGGAAGCTAAACTCGACGCCCTCCATGCCGTCGCCAGAGGCGTCACCGTTGCCCCCAGCGCCCGTGGCGAGGGTTCCTTGTGGTGGGGTTGGTGACGGCGGCGGCGAGGCTTCAGCATCGAGCCCGGCATTGCCGTCGTAGCGCCTGGGCCGGCGGCTGCTGCGGAAGATCTCTCGTTTTTTGAGGCGGCTGCGGTGCTGGTCGGCGGCGGTGTCGCTGTTCGGAGAGCCGACTATGACGGATAGGCCCGGCGATATGGACGGGTGAGCTGCAGGGAAAGGCGCAGGCGAGGCTGAGCCGGTACTGCCGTGGCCGCTGTTTAGTGAGAAACGGTTCCTGTCGTCGCCAGCGGCACTGGCCCCACCAAAGACATTGGGCCCGGGAGAGGAGAATGAGGAGGAAGATGAGGAAGGATGGTGGTGAGGATGTGGAGGAGGGGAGAAGGGGTGGTGGTCCGCAGAGGTGGTGGTAGTGGTAGGGAGGCCATCCGAGGCCGTGTCTGGTTTTCCCCCGGCCCCAAATCGGAATGAGAAAGACCTCTTGAAAGTAGAAGACATGGACGTACGCGACGAGGGTTGTTCCAGGCTGAGGTTATTGTTGCTGCTGCTGCCATAGTCGTCATCATCATCATCATCATCAACATCATCCTGCATCATCTCGTCGTCATCGTCGTCAGAGTGCTGCTGCTGCTGCTGCTGCTGCTGCTGGAGGCTCTGCCGGGACATGGTGCTGCCCAGGTTGATGGAGATCTTGCTGGCCGACTTGCGCAGCCTCTTGACGAACTTGCGGGCGCCGCTCTCGTGCTTCTCCTCGGGCGTCGATGTCGCGACCCCTATGCCGCTGTCGTACCCGCCGCTTCCAAAGGACGTCTGTGAGCCGTTGGCCAGCGTCGAGGCGAAGGGTCGTTTTAGACCACGGCCGGAGCTGACGCGCGAGAGGCCGCTGAAGTCAAAGCTGCCCCGCGGCCGCGCAGCGGCGGACTCAATGGAGAACCGGGCCGAAGTGCTGGGGGGCGGACGGTGGGCGCGCTGAGGCGGCGCGGTGGCGGTGGGAGGAGGGCGGGCGGCCATGACGGGCGCAGCGCCGGCGTTCGTCGTGTTATAAGGGACGGTGGAGAAGGAGAGGGAGTGCTGGGGGTTTGGCCTCGCGGCGGAGGGCGCAGCAGCGGCGGCGGAGTAGGAGTGGGCGTGGTGATGGGCGGGCCTGAGCTTCTTGGCCGGAGCAAGGGCAGGCGGCGGTGGCATATCGGCCGAGGCAACGGGGTTGAACACCACCGTGTCGCTGTGTGGGATCCCGACCGTCTCGGATGGCGCATCCTCCATATCCATAGGTTCTGCATGCAGCACCGGCGGTGGCGGAGGCGGCGCCTCGCGGTCTGGAGGAGGTGGGGGAGGCGGCATGCGCTGTGGGCTGGGCGGGACGGTCCTGATGCCCTGGGACGCGCCCTCGTCGTCGGCCAGCCTCTGGGAGGAGGAGCTGAAGGAGTTTCTGCTGTCGCGGCCGTGCAGGGCGCTGCCGGGGGCGGAGAAGCGGGTGGACTGGATGGCGTGGGTGCCGAAGAAGCCACTGGCCAGCAGGTTCTGGTAGTTGGCAGCGATCTCCTCACGGGTCGGGCGCCTGGTCGGGTCAAAGCCGGGGAGGAGGGGCCCTGCGCCTGGCAGCGATGGTTGTGTTACTGGTGGTGGAGGTGGTGGTGGTGGTGGTGGTGGTGGTGGTGGCGGTGATGCTTCGAAGAGGGGTGCAGGAGGGGCGGTGGCGTTGGTGGTAACCCTGCTGAAGGTGGACGTGTTGTCGTGACTACTGGTGGTGGTGGTGTCGTCGACCGTGTTCCTCCGCAGGAAACTGAAGTCGGGACGCTGGTGCTGGTGCTGGTGCTGGTGCTGGTGCTGACGATGTTGATGATGGCCACCGCCTGCGCCGTTACGAAGGCTGGTGGGCACGCCCATGCTCTCGGAGCGCTTGTGCTTGAAGACGGGCGGGATGTGAAAGCCGCCGGCGCTGTCGGCCCCGTCGTGCTCGTCCCCTGTGGTGACGCTGAAGCTGGACTTGGACCTCGTCAGGCTGAGCCTCTCCCTGACCTGTCTGAAGAATCCCGGCCCGCTGCCCGTTTGTCTCTGTGGTCCCCCCCCCGCCGCCGCCGCCGCCGCCGTCTTATTGCCACCACCACCACCACCACCACCACCACCACTACCGCCGGAGCTGGTGGACAGAAAACTGCTGCGATGATGTTGGGGGCCGAGAGGGGTCGGCACAGTGGCGTGCGCGGCGGAGGCATCGTCGAAGCCGTCCAGGTCTGGAGGCTTCCAGTCCATGGCGAAGTGTCTCTCGTAGTCCTCGGGCTCGGGACCCAGGAAGTCGGGAGGGGGCGCATTGGAGGTGCGATCGTTCATGGAGCCCTCCTGGAAGCGGCTCTGGGGGGGAGGAGGCGACATCTTTGTGTGGGTGGGTGGTTGGTGGTGGTGGTTGGAATCGAGGAAGAAGGAGGAGGAGGAGGACAACGACGACGACAACGACGACGACGACGACGACGAGGTCGACCACAACGAGGAGGAGGGGGTTGGTGGTGGTGGCCTCGTCTTGTGTCGGTCGTTTTGTTCGGGGTGAGGGGCGGCAAGGATTGAGAAATATATGTTCTTTGAAACACAGTCGAGAGGGCGGCGACACGTGTGTGTGTGTGTGTAAAAAAGGGTAGAGGGATAGATGGATGGATGGATAATTCGTTGGCTTTGGATCGATCGATCGTGCCTGGAACTGAGTTCGTTCGTGTCTTGGTTTGAGCCTGGGCCCTGGAACCTTGGGACCCGGGGCCGAATTGGGTTGGCTGGGCAGGCTGGGCAGGCTGGGCTGGGCTGGGCTGGGTTGTGTGGGAAGGAACAGGACGGGCTTGTTGCATTGGATCGTGGTTGCACGCGGTGTCAGCGCGTGTATACTAAAGTAAGTAGTAGCAGTAGTAGCGGCAGTCCAAGGTGGTACCCGCGCGTGGATCCTGGTCTAGTTCTGATCTGGTACTTTAAGTTTATATGTGTGCACCATACTATGTCATTGTACCCTCTTGTAACTAAACCATACAAGGGCATTCACGCGCGCCAGAAATCGTTTCCTTTTGTCACTCCTTTTTTTCTTCTTTCCTTCTTCTTCCTTATTTACTTTTATATTTCTTATTTTCCTGTTTTTCAGTATCTTTTCCCCAAGCCCCACGGCGACAGAGTATCGGTGTCGGGTTGAACCCGGCTGTTGCCACCAAGGGAAGGAAAAGTAGCATCGGCGGATTGGATTAGGTGTCCGAGCCGATAAGCCAAGGGGGGGGTTGAAGAATACAAAGGCGGTCAGGGAGAAAAGAAGAAGAAAGAAGAAGAAGAAAAGAGGAAGGGAAAAGGAAAAAAAGAAGAAGAAAAGAACAAGGCGTGTTCTGGGCCATAGTAAAGTGACACCGAACACGGTCGGTACCCGCGTTACCTACCAGACCTTGTTGGCAGGGTAACCCACTCTCTGGTTCTTTCCACCAATCGATCGCCGTCAGCGGTGGGGATGTGACAGGGGGTTGGTAAAATGGCCCGCCCAGTTTTCTTTTCTTTCAGCAAGTCCTCCTTCCCCCCTCCTGCTGGATGCAATCTAGGCCGGGCTGGGCCTCTCCGGCGACGATGAGGTGTCATTGCATATTCCTCACCACATGCAGTGCACGCACGCCCGCTCTTTCCATGCAGGTAGGGCAGAGATGGATGCGACCCTTCTTCTTCCCTTCTTCTTCCTTCTTTTTATTTGCCGACCACACCCAAAAACCTGATACGGTTACTTCACAGCGCATCCCACCACAGGTACCAGAACAACACCTTTCCGGATGGACAACTGGATGGACTGTTTTTTTTTAATCTTTTAAATTGTTGATGATGGTCATGATGATGATGATGATGATGATGATGATGACGTGTTCCAATGACAATGTCACCACACATCCTCGTGTATAAATACAGGACAGTGTCTGCTCCCTGGAAATACACAGAGAGACAACTGTTGGTGGGACCCAATTTGATACATGCTCAGCTCTCTCAAGAGCTGTACCATCCTTCCGTCCGTCCGTCCGTCCGTCCATCCATCCCATCGCCAGGATCCACCATCAAAGAACCAAAAACTGAAAACAAAACTTCCAAAGAGACCAAATTCCACTACAGGCTTGTATGGTGGAGGCGATACACAAGCCCAGTGTATGGAGAAAAACACAGAAAATAACAAGTTAATGCAACCAGCCCTTGTGGCCAGAAAAGAAGGTAAACTCAATTCCCCTCCCCCCGGTACGCCAATCTCCCACCCCGCCCATTCATTGCCAGAGAGGCTGGATATCATCCTCAGAATCCAGAACGCCATAGTATTCCAAGAAAGAAAGACAAGACAAGTATATCATGTAGATAAACAACAGCGCTGCCTCCCTGTGAACCCTCAAAACTCATATGGTGAATCTGTAGGAGGGTGTTGATGCAAGAGAAACAAAAGAAGAATAAACACCAAATAACCAAACAAGTGTGGTGGTCCTTGGTATATCACAAAAAAAACAAAAAAAAAATAACCCCAAAAAAGAAGACAGAAACGACCAGACATACAAGCAAGGAGTGCCAGTCAGCAATATTAACAACCCCAAGATCATCTTCAGGCGGTCTCCTCGGAGGAGTTATACAGCGGAGGGAACTCGGTGTGGACCATAACGTCGGTCGCACGGTAGTATATCGGTTGGCTCAGCTCCCACTTGTCGTCAATCGCCAGCGCCGGGTCCCTGTAGCTTCTCTGCTCCACATGGTAAGTCGTCTGCACCGGTTGTTGCTGCTGCATCTGCGGCAGCTTCTGCGGCAGCGACTGCTGGTCCACCTTGTAGTTCGCGTCCCTGGGCTGCTCGTCCTCGCGCCGCCCGTTCTGCAGCCGGTACGACTCAGACGGCATCGCCGTGAACGCCTCGTCGGCCCTGCGCTTCCTCGACGGTGTGATGGGCGTCGGTGGTGCTGGCGGGTGGTCGTACGACGGCGTGATCGGTGGCAGCGAGGGCAACGACGCCGGCGGCCCGTTGTTCACCATCTTGTGGTGGTAGTATGGCGAGGACTCGGGTGGCGTCAGGTCCCGCGCCTTGGGAGGGGGCTGGGGCAGGAGCCGCGGTAGCGATGAGCCACCACTACCCAGCTGGGGCGGGTACGACGGTCTGCGCGGCTGCGACACGCTGCCGTTGAGCGCCGTCCGGATCGGGGGCAGCGTGTTGGTCTTGGGCTTGTATATGTCCAGGTCGACCTCGAGCCTCGGCGCCAGCGCTGGCGGCCCCGACGGCCGGTACGACGAGTAGCTGTTCCTGTGAGGCGGCGCAGGGGCAGGAACAGGAGCCGGAGGGCGATATGTCCGGGAAGGAGGCCTTTCGCCGTTGTAGGGCGGATACGGCGCCCGTGCGGTATACTGCGACGCTGCATGCGGGGCCCCATGCGAGGAGGAAGGCGGTGGCGGGTACGACGGCGAGTCTGGTAGCGACTGCGTGTGTGGTGGTGCAGGGGGAGGAGGATAATGTGGCGCCTGCTGTCCGTGCGGCGCCAGTGCATATGGCGGCTGCTGCTGCTTGGCTGGGTCCGGAGCGGCGGCCAGCGAGGGCCTCAGCGGGCCATAGTCCATGCCGGACTGTCGCCGCTGTACCTCGGACTGGAACGTCCCGCTGGTTTCGTTGCTGGAGGAGCGGCCCCGAATGTGCGGTGAGGCCTCGACCCTGGCCTTCTGGGCGTACGGGTCCTCGCGCGCGGCGACCTCCTTGCCCTTGTTGCCACCGCCCTTCTCGCGCCGCCTCATCCTAACGTCGCGGCGGATGCGGACCCGGCAGCCCTGCTCGGCCACGGTGCGGCTGAGGGCCGTACTTTCCATGAGGCCGGGGAACTTCTTGGCGCTGAACACATCAAACACGTCGGTCTGCACCGTCGTCCGGAACGAGAAGTGTCTCCCGCTGCAGCCCACGTCAGGGCCGGTAATCTCGTCGGTGCCGCCCATCTGCTCGTCAGGGTCCTTGTCGCAGTCGTTCTTGACCTCCTCCATGAGGGCGAAGGTCAGGTAGTAGCGGCCCTCGTGCCGCACGCTCAGGTCGGAGAAGATAAAGTAGCCGGCCTCCTCGGGCCGGTCCAGCAGGATCATACTAGAGACGGGCATGCCGGTCAGGACGGGTGGCGAGTTCTGCGGGTTGACACGGTTGCCGTGGTTGTCGGTGTCGTGGTGCAGGCTGGCGTAGAGGAAGAAGTCGGCATTGTACATAAAGGTGATGTCCTTGGCGGTCTCACGGCGGGCGCCTTCAAAGACCTTCATCTGCACGACAGGTGGCGGGTCAACAGGTCGACGGTCCGCAGAGGCTGCGAGGTCATCTCGGGTCAGCACTTGTCCTGTGGTGATCATGTCATGTACTCGCGCAGGTGGGTTCCACAGGCTCGGTATCTTGGGGGAGCTTCTTACACTTGGGACCAGAGCCACAGGCACGAGCCCGCTCTGGCTGCTGCAGGACCTTCATCTCATAGTGAAGTTGACGACCATCACGAGTCGTCCTGGCGATGGCCACCGTCTCGCCGACACGAGTGGGTGGGGCGGGAGGGCCTAGGTTCGCCATGCTGATGGCGGTGGTGATCAGCCCCGTGTCTCGATGGCGGTCGGGGTTCTCAGGCACGATAGAGAGAGATGACAACAGTACGTTCCGGACGGGCAATCTGGAGAAGCGAAAGAAAAGGTAGGAGGCTAGATGGGTGTTTACATGGTCAGCAGCGATGACGAGACGGCCCCAGAAATCGATGTATCGGTGTGGAGTACTGAGGCCTTTCTCTCTCTCTCTCTCTCTCTCTCTCTGGACGAGCGCAGGACAGAAACAGTAGGACCTCAGATCTTGGAGGAGGCGAGGAGAGACAAGGGGAATGAGGGACGAGACAACAGAAAGTGGAGCAGTAGGTCAGTCAGTCAGCTTACCTTGGAAACTCGAAGCACAATCACTGGTACCAAGTCTAAAGAGCGGATGGATACGAGTCGTAATAGAAGAACTGTGGAATGCCTTGCGGTCCTTGTTCGCGATACTTGGGATAAGCCAGGCGAGCTGCAACCTCTAGAGGGCTGGCGTGAGAGAGAGAGGGGGGGGGAGGGAGGGAGGAGGAGGATGATTCCACAGGATCGTGAGGTGTTTCTGCGGTGAGAGAGGGTCGAGGTTTTGGGAGGTGGAGGTGGAGGTGGACGAGGTTGAAGCTGGTTGAGGTTGAAAGAAAATGGGCGAGCAACAGGAAGAGAGAGGGAAGAAGGCGAGTGGTCGGAGCAAAAGGACAGGGCCAGGAACAGGGGGACAATTGGGGGCCCAGACCCCAAAGTACAGAGACAAGAAAAGGCGGCAGCGGCTGCAGGCGGCGGGGATCAGCGGGCAGTAGGCATAGTAGTACTTCGTAGTACTGTATGTATTCATGGTTAGAGAAGGGAAGCTGGGGGGGGATGTGTGATTGGAGCGGCGGGGGACCCTGCCCTTGGGGGGAGAGGGGAGGGGGGGTAGGGGGTAAGGGCCTGCGTCCTGACGGTTTCTCGACCCAAGGCAGCGGACTGGGTACCCCTCAAGGATCGAAGGCTCAGGTGGCCCCGGCGTCCAGGCGAGCCGCAGGTCGTCTCTCATTGGGTTCCGCTAGTAGGGTTCGCTGGTGACCTCGCGAGCCCTGTGCACCCGAAGCGAAGGTTAGCCCCTGTCGACAGGCTCGCATTACTACCTACAGTAACAGTACCACCTTACTCCACAGCATACGCTAGTCTGTAGTCGTGATAGCGCATGTCATATACTACTGATTAGTACAGTATGTACGTATTATTCCCATGGTACTACGTAGTAGTGAGTCAGTGGCCACACACACACATCCCTCTCTTGCTCACAGCACCTTGGCTTCTTCTCCCTCCTACAACAGTACTATGGTACATCAGACCATGTATACCACACAGCAAGGACCTTCGCACATGACAGCTTCACAGACCTGCCGCATATGGCAAGGCGGGCTGTGATTGAAAACCGGTCTGGTCCTAGGATTCTGATGATCCTGTGAACGTCTGCCGGGTACCTTGTTCACTGTGCGTGACTGATCAGTCCAAGCTTTTTTTTTTTCTTTTCTTCTTTCTTTTCTTCTTCGCCATTTCCGCGGAAGTGATCGTTTCCTCTCCGCCACCGAGTCCTTCAGGGGAGGTAGGTGGTGGTGGTGGTAAGGCAGGTAGGTGGGTGGTGGGTTGCAAACCGAAAGGCTCAGGAGCCCCTGTTTGCGTTTGCTTGTTGGGGGATGAATGGATGGGACCCCGTTCAGCATGCCCAAGTGCTCGGGATCAGAAAGGAACCCGGCCCCTCTTCCCCTTCTTCCCCAAAGCCCCTGTTGGGAGGGGGGAGTGGGTGGGTAAATGCTGCCTTGTGCCCGGCAGCATGGTACTTCATAGTATTGCGAGGTGGTATCAACACCGTTTAATTTGGCCGAGGGGTGCCACAGTGGAAGCGACGATGAGATCCTTGGGAATTCAAGACAAAAAAGACTGAGAGGCGCGAGCAGGGTACTAACGCGGCACTTTTAATCAGCGCAGGCCAATCAGCGGTGGCTCATGATAGGGGTGGGGACCGAGGCCCTGTCTTGAGCTGGTCTGGGGAGGCTTAGGTCCTAAAGCTGAGTCCCCAGTGCTTGTGCGCTGTGCCACCCCAGATGTGTGTGTGTGCTTTTTTTTCTTTTCTTTTCTTCCACCCCCCCTTCTCCCTTCCCCCCGGACTGCTGTGCCGCTGACGACTCCCCCATCGCACATCGCAGGGTGCACGTAGTGCAATGCTGCGTCCCGAAAATAAATTCCACGCTGCTGTCACTATTGCTGCGTGTCTGCTTCAGCACACCGGAACGTGGCCGCGACATCAGGCCATGTCTCTGACTGCTGGACCCACACCAGAGCGCAGCCTATCGATACTTCCAAGATCTCCTCCTGCTCTAATTACAGTACAGTACCATGCTCCTTCTACTTGTCGTTGTCACTACTGTACACAGTATACTACTTCCGGGAGAAGAAGGGCTTAGGCTTTTGCAGCATGCAGGCTCTCATCTCGTCTCTCGGTTCGGGCAAACCTGCGCCGAGGTTAATTTTGGCAAGTGGACAGACAAGACAGACAGACGGACAAGACTTACTCCCCTCTGGGCCGTGACGTACCATACATAGTATGTACAAGTACTATGTGTCCTATAGGTAGCATCTCGATGATTACAGTACATACTGTAGTGGCACCTGTCCAAATCGTCGATTTGCACAGGTGCGTGCAGAGACACGCCCTATCATCATAGTCGCCGAGCACAGTCAGGATTCGCTGGCTTGCATCTAGAGCCATTGCTTCTGTTTCCATCCCACAGGAGCAATCAGCCCCCCCCCCCCACCCCGACACATCACAGCCTCTTTTTATTCTTCTCTCCCCTTGTTTTCCACTCTTCCCTCTCGTCTTCACCAAGCTGGCTGGCCAGACCACTGTGAAATGGACCCTCCGGAAACCGAGGCCCTGTTTTCCGCGGTTACCTTCTAGAGGGGCCTCTTTTTTTCTTCTTTCTTGTTCCTTTTTGGAGAAGGGAACATGAATCAAATCCCTGAGACGGACGCATGGAGCTCTTCTGCCCCAAAGGGTGGGGCGGATCCGCGCGCTTCTTGGTGGGGCTGGGCGGGAATGACATGAGATTACGGGGAACCGGCTGCACCCGTCGTCATAGCACATCACACTTTACTTTTGGGCTCTCAAATACCTTTCCCACCATCCAAGTTCGTCCCTCGTTAAAGAGAAGAAGAAGAAAAAGGAAAGAAAAAAAGAGGGAGAGGGGGAAAACATGCTTATGAAAGGCGAACTGTTATGATGCTATGTTGAGACTCTCGAGAAAAAGAGACAAAGAAATCCATCACTCGAGACTGCGTGATTTTTCTTTTCCTCTCTTTCAACCCCCCCCCCCCTTCTCTCTCCTCCATGTGGCTGACTATTGACAAACTCGGAAATTGATCACCAGCTTCCTCCTGGTGCGACCTGTCCTTGTTACTATGACCACATTGTACGTACCATAGTGACTGCTATAATATGTATGTCCTATAGCTCTGGCTGGGTAGGTTCTGTTGATTTTGATTCCCGAGTGTGGGACCATCTATCAACCCCTGGTTCCGAGCGCTGGACTCCCGATATCTTGAGACAATGAGGATACTGAGAGGGAAGGGGATAAGAGAAAGAAAGAGAAAAGGAGGGATAAGTGTGGTGGGCCGGAACAGGTAAAGTGGAGAGAGGTCTAGATGCCCGTGTGCTATATACTGTGTAGCAGTAGTAGTAGTAGTAGTATGAGCACGCTGAAGGCCCAGAACAAGAGGCCCTGCTATAGCGCAGTACCATGATGAAAATCTTGTTGACAAAAGACAGCATTTCACTGTTGTTTGAGTATGCTTCTTGTCAAGTCTGGTACCGCGAACGGCAACTCCATAGGAGAGGAGATCGGACGGAGATCAGGATGACGAGACGCCGTGGCCAGAACTCTGGTTCTGTGCTCCATACCGCGACGCTGGTACCGTTTAGAAGTCCACTCCACAGAGATCCGTATCATTATCGTCCATAATAACAAGAACGCTATATCATAGCAGCCAACGTAATTTCACAGTCTTTTCTTGTCGGAAGTACTTACGTACTACTCACTGCCTGTGCCTAAACTCAGTAGCCAAGCTCAACATGAAGTATATCACATAGTACATGTGTACAATGAATGAACGACAAAACCGGAGAAATGCAACTTGCTGCTAATACAACAGGCGACAAGCCCTGAGACCTTTTTCTCCCCTCAAGGGGTGCCTTTCCAGAGGAGCCTTTCGGGTCCTTCCCCCCTCCCCCCTCTTCTGAGCCAGATCGCTTGGAAATCTCGGGGGGCCGCTTCCGGTTGGGCAGGCCTGGGCGGACCCTTTCCCCCCCTCCCCCCCTGCTTCAGCGGCAGAACATGCTATGACAGTACCACGGTACAGGGCTAAACGGTCCTGCTGCGAATGGTAACGTATGTGCTGCAGGATACCGCAGCCCCACAGGCCGCAAATCACGCTGGCTCTTGCCGGGGAGCCAAATGATCCCTAACAGACGTCGCGCGGCCCTCTCCGGTATATGAGAAGCTCCTCTCACGTAAAAGAAGAAAAAAATGGTAAAGGCTGGCTGGTCCTAGATAACACGATCCAAAGCATACATACTATGTACATACTGTACTGCACCAAGGACGGAAAAGATTACGTCTCCCCTTTTTTTTTTTTTTTTTTTTTTTTTTTTTGGAAAAGCAGGTCGGCTCGGAATTATTTCAAGATCTCGTGCACACACACACACACACACACAAGATCGACGAGAGTTACGCACGCAGATACACACAACACGGCCAGTTCCCTCTTGCGCACAGATACAATTTACTTTAACAGCTGAAAAGCAAGCGGGATTTGGCCTTGGAGCCTAAGACGAATCTGATATCCAAACACGATATTGGGCTCAAACAAGACCGGAAAACCCGAGTTGATCAGCGGCACTTGGTTTGTTAGTTCCTCCTCCTCCTCCTTCTCCTCCCCCTCACGTCTCTTCTTTCTTTTGGAGTCTCGGCCAGCGCTAGATCTACAGGACGGCGTCGACTTCGACGTCAAGATTCATCATTTCCTGCCCGATACGGAATTGCGGGACCCCTCAAGGCCAATGATTTAGAAGATTCCTCTCCTCCTTCTTGGTGACAGGCGGGGGGTGGCCACTCCCGGGCCTCTGGGCCTCTTGGGGGGGGGGGAGGGGGTTTCCGCGGGTGTCCTTTCTTTCCCCTCTTTCTTTTTGTACGGGCACTGGCAGTCTGGGCGGTTTCTTTGTCCCAAACTTTTTTCTAAATCACACCGGCCGACCCTCTCTCTCGGGATATCGAAAACGACGTCAAGTCTGTTGAGTTAGTAAGCAAGCAAGTAAGTCGAAATCCCTAATCATGATAATCGTAAAGATTTGACAGGTGTGATCCCGGCCAGGTTAGATTCCTACTGCTGTCAGATGTCAAACGAAATTGAGGGTTTGCTGTAAATAAATAAAAAGAAGGAGAAGAAGGGCCAAACAGGATTCAAGGGTTGTAATTTTTTTTCCTCGTCGTCTCTTGTGTCGCTCTATCATAGCACCAACGCCGTCGCAAATCCAGTCCATGGTGACAAGACCTGCCAATGACTTACAAGTTACCAAGACTTTTTGGGTCTCAAAAAGTCTTTTTTCACCCTTGTCAATACCGAGGTTTTGCTACTAAGGACTAGCCTCGACGCAAGAAAGGCGCGCACCGTCTGGCTGTATTCGAGGAGGTTATCTTCTCGTCTCTGGACAAGCCACAAAACTTGCCTCCAGCCCAAGGAGGGTGGACTCCTGACAAGCTCCTGACAGGGCTCTGAGCCGAGCCCGCATGTTGTCGATCTCGGCACCAGGCGGACCACGCGGGAGAGAGATGGGGTGGAAGAAGAAAACTAGAGAGAGAAAGTGTAGGCCGATCTCATCTCTCCAGAGAGGTGTGCGCCTGTCTCAGACTTGCAAATGATGATCTTCTACCAGTTAACACCCCCCCCCCCTTTTTCTCCCAAGTCCTCACGGGGTGATTGGTCGGGATTGGGGATTGGGGATTGGTGGGTCCGGGTCGGGCTTAAGGGGGGGGGGTGGCGGCAATGGGGGAAGGCGCGGGTCCTGTCCCCTCCGCACTATCAAAATCTTCGACCTGGCAGCAGCAAGCTTGCTTCTTTCCCTTCTCCTCGACCCCCCACCCAATCACACCCCCCCCTCCTTCCTCTGGACCAAACCAAAGTCAGTACGGCTGTAGGTAGGGTTGCACTGCAGCACGCGGCCTCCCATCTGCGCACAACGTCTGGTGACTTGCGTGAAACCCTGGGTGTGCGCGTGGGGAAAAGGAAAGAAGAAAAAAGGGTGTCCTCATACTCCTCCTTCTCATACTCCTCCTCCTCCTCCTCCTTTTCCTGTCAGAAATGGGAACGATCGAGCCTGCGTCCCATCACAGCAACTGATGCTGGTATTTTTCTCGTACCAGGTGGCGGTAAGTGGTGGTAGTGGGTGGCGGCGCCGTCTTCGGGTGATGAGGCCATTGTGACGCCAGCTGGGCCACGATGTGATGCCATGGGTCGTCATTTTCCCCCCTTTCCTTTGGCATTTTTGCCGGAGAAAAGCGAGAAGGCGCCGGATGGACCAGACACCGCAGTAGACGATGACGCTCTGCCGGCTTATTCACGCACACACACACGCGCACACACACACACACACACACACACACACACACACACACACACACACACCCTCCATCACAGAAGGGCCTTTTCTTCTTCTTCTTTTGCCCTCTACACTTACCTCTTGCTGCGCTTCATTCTTTTGTTGCGTGATCGTCATCCATACCTGCAGAAATCGTCTAAGCCCGTGGCGGTGCTAGTGGGCCTCCTCCTGCTGTGCAATTCTGGGCTGATGCCGAAAAGAGCGAGCAAGCGCCCGCTTCGATTCAGCTAGCATGGGGAGTTGTCCAGCCATTTGTCAGGGTCAAAGTCAAAGTCAGGTCAAGCCAAGAGGCGGAGCAGGTCATTCTGTTCTTCTCCAGCGTCGTCGTCGTCGTCGTCGTCGGGCCTTGGCCGACAAGGGCTCCGTGATGACTGTCTATATAAAAATTCACATACAGAACATGGGATAGAGGAAAAGAGGAGGGCAGCCCGACTCCTACTATGGCGTCGAAGCCTCTTCAGGAGCACACAGCCACAAGATGTCATGCAGAATTTTGCCTGGCCCACGTGCACCCGCCCTCCACCAGTGTCCATCTCTGCAAGCGCAAGATTGTACACTACCCCCAAGACGTTCTCAGCACCCAGCTAGAGGAGAATAAGGCCGGGAGGAGGCCGGGAGAAGGAGAAGGGGGGGGGGGGGGGGGGGCCCCGGTGGGGGGGTGGCCCCCCCCGCGGGGGGGGGGGGGGGGGGGGGGGGGGGGGGGGGGGGGGGGGGGGGGGGGGGGGGGGGGGGGGAAAACGCGGGGGTGTGGGGCCCCGGCGCTGGGATCGTTTGGTTGTGTTAGGGGTGTGGTTGGGGGGGGGGGGGGTGGGGGTGGGGGTGGTGGCGGTGATGCTTCGAAGAGGGGTGCAGGAGGGGCGGTGGCGTTGGT